>CM038682.1:613635770-613870770 GCA_021605205.1 Aegilops longissima | reverse complement strand
ATTTTTAGAGTTGCATAAGTATGGTCCTTGTTAAGCTCATTACAGGATGTTCTGTTTTTGACAGATTTTGCTTCCGATGCATAGTTTGCTTGTTTTAGTGTTTTCATAGCTTATATTAAGTGATATAAATTGTGGAAATGATAAGGTACAGTAGGAATTGTGTGATAAAAATTATGAATCTTGTATTTGAGAGTACCAAAGTGAATGATCTCCTTATCATACTAACCTTAAGTTTTGTGTGATTGAAGTTTTCAAGTTTTTGGGTGAGATATCGATATGAGGAGAACAATGAGTGACAACATCCTAAGTTTGGGGATGCCCAAGGCACCCCCAAGGTAATATTCAAGGAAGATCCAAGCAACTAAGCTTGGGGATGCCCCAGAAGACATCCCTCTTTCGTCTCCAACATTATCGATAACCTTACTTGGGGCTATATTTTTATTCGTCACATGATATGTGTTTTGCTTGGAGTGTCATTTTCTTTTGTTTTTATTTTATTTCTGTTATTTAGAATAATGTTTTGTATCTTTTACTTCAATAAAAATTTCAAGTATAGCCTTTGCCATGCTTATTTTGCAAGTCTATATGTTGTTGTTTGAAAATAGAAAGTTGCACGCAAGTGCGTGAATTCTTGAGAAATGTCAGAATGTGATAAAATGTTGATTTTTTTGCAAAATAATTTATGATAAATTTTCTACAATTTGGTAAAATTTCAGAACTTTTTGAGTTAAATAAGTATGGATACTTCTCCACCCATGACATACTATCCTGTTTAGACAGATTGCTGTTATCTTTCCATTGTTTGCATATGTTTGCTTGTTTAATGATTCTATTTGAGGATAGGAGTATTACATATGCAGAGGCATTTAGTATGCAATGTTAAATAATAATTTTAGTGGTTTGCTACAGTATAGAATGAAAAGGTTATTGCATTGATTTATACTAGCTTATCTCACGAGTTCTTGTTGAGTTTTGTGTGGATGAAGTTTTTAAGAATTTGGGAAACCATGATATACGAGGAATGAAGAAGACACAAGAGATCAAGCTTTGGGATGCCTAAGGCATCCCAAATTAATATTTCAACAAGTCTCAAGCATCTAAGATTGGGGATTCCCCGGTAGGCATCCCACCTTTCTTCATTAACAATTATCGGTTAGCCTTGGTTGAGCCTAAGTTTTTGCTTCTTCACATGATGTGTGCCATTATTGGAATGTCATTTTATTTTGTTTTTCTTGATGTTTTCATAAAATACTTAGATCTGAAAGTTTCTAAATAAGAGAGAGTGCTTGAATAGCTTCCCATTTACTTAACTACTTGCTTGATCTTCACTTATATCTTCACTTATATCTTTTTGAATTATCTTTGTGTTGGATTGAGTATTATGAATCTGAAATTGTTTGATGCATATCGTATAATCAACTTACGGATACTCGTGGTGAAATTGGAGTATCTAGGTGAGATTAGAGTTGGTTGATGTGTATCATATGGTGTTATTTTAGTACGAACTCTTGGGTTATTTGTGACACTTATAGGGAGCTCGATAGATTGATCGAAAAGGATAACTTGAGGTGGTTTCGTACCCTACAAACAATTTCGTTGTATATGCTCTGCTAGATAAGAACTTTGGAGTGATTGTTCATCGCACGTTGAGGGATGGTTATATGATCCAATTATATTAGCATTGTTGAGAGATTGCACTAGTGAAAGTACAAACCCTAGGCCTAGTTTCTATGCATTGCAATACCGTTTGTGCTCACGTTTGTTACTTGCTACCTTGATGTTTTTTGTCGTTCCTGTTACAAAAATCAATATCTACTATTATTACTACACTTGTATCACCATCTCTTCGTATTTGGTGTGTTGGGGACACAAGAGACTTTTTATTATTTGATTGCAGGGTTGTTTGAGAGAGACCATCTTCATCCTACGCCTCCCACGGATTGATAAACCTTAGGTCATCCAATTGAGAGAAATTTACTATTGTCCTACAAAACTCTGCGCTTCGAGGCCCAACACGAGTCTACAAGAACAAGTTGTGTAGTAGACATCATCGTACACTCCTGGAACCCTCCCTACGTACATGGGGTAGCACTTCTTTGCGATCGATGATCTATGTACGTGCATCGTCACATGATGAATTCATCGATAATATGCAACATAATATATAGTTGAGGAACACAAAGAGATAGAGTTAGCAAAAATAGAAGCAATGTATCATGAACATAAATAGCAAAGTTGATCATAACCAAAATAATTATCTAGAGTGATATACGCTAGTTGAGGAGGACGGTTTAATTACATCACAAAGTTTCATCGTGCATAAATTCAAAGTTTTGTCATAGAGAAAGTAGTGACTATGCAGACACATTGTCATCATCAATCACTCCCAACATGTCGTGCCATCCTGCCAAATCAGTGAGGAAGGACCCGAGCTACATGTTCATGATGTCTACTATGCAGCCTTCTTCTTGTAGACGTTGTTGGGCCTCCAAGTGCAGAGGTTTGTAGGACAGTAGCAAATTTCCCTCAAGTGGATGACCTAAGGTTTATCAATCCGTGGGAGGCGTAGGATGAAGATGGTCTCTCTCAAGCAACCCTGCAACCAAATAACAAAGAGTCTCTTGTGTCCCCAACACACCCAATACAATGGTAAATTGTATAGGTGCACTAGTTCGGCGAAGAGATGGTGATACAAGTGCAATATGGATGGTAGATATAGGTTTTTGTAATCTGAAAATATAAAAACAGCAAGGTAACTAATGATAAAAGTGAGTGTAAACAGTATTGCAATGATAGGAAACAAGGCCTAGGGTTCATACTTTCACTAGTGCAAGTTCTCTCAACAATAATAACATAATTGGATCATATAACTATCCCTCAACATGCAACAAAGAGTCACTCCAAAGTCACTAATAGAGGAGAACAAACGAAGAGATTATGGTAGGGTACGAAACCACCTCAAAGTTATTCTTTCCAATCAATCCGTTGGGCTATTCCTATAAGTGTCACAAACAGCCCTAGAGTTCGTACTAGAATAACACCTTAAGACACAAATCAACCAAAACCCTAATGTCACCTAGATACTCCAATGTCACCTCAAGTATCTGTCGGATCATGGGTTCCAGCAGACCCTGAAGGTTCGAACTCTGGGGTGCGCGCGGAGATCCAACCCTCCACCGTCTCGTACCTCGCCGAATCGCAGGGATCTAAACTACTAACAAGAACAACACAAGAGACGCAAGATTTATACTAGTTCGGGCCACCGTTGTGGTGTAATACCCTACTCTAGTTTGTGGTGTGTGGTTGCCTCTGGGGCCGACGAAGAACAAGATCTGAGGGAAGAACAGCCTCATGAGGGTCTGTTCTTGGTGGGTGTGATGAACTGCTAAGTGGTGCCCCGTCGCTCTAGCTTGAGGAACGGGTTTCTCTCTCTCTCTGGATTCTGACCGCTCGATCCGATCGTCCTCTACTCTGAGTGTGGCTACCCCTATTTATAGGCGAAGGCCCTGGGCCTCTTCCCAAATATTGAGCGGGAAGGGCGCCAACAATTGGCCATTTTGAAGGGGAACAGCGGGTACACTTATCCCGACTAAAGTTGGTCCTCGGCTGCCAAAGGCTCAGTGCGGCCTTTGCTTGGGCTCCACGATGATCGCATTCCAGCCGTTGGGGCTGGTCTTGGTCTTGTTGCACCAAACAGATGCCTTTGCTGATTCCCTTGCTGCGCTTGCCCCCTTTGCACCAAAGAGGAAAGGAGGGCGCTGCTGCGGGCTGGCGCCTCGATCGGGCGCCCTTGGTCGCCATGGCTTACGTCCACGGGCACCTCGCGAGGTACCCGCCTTGAGTTCTCCGCCTCCTCGTGAGCCAGCTGACGAGGCCATGCTGAGGAAGCTCTTGGTCGTCCGCCCATGCAGGCTCGGCCTCGCAAGGGTCTTGAGCTTGTGTTGGTGAAGATGGGCCGTCCTGGGCCTCCTTTGAGCCACGCCGCAGGCCGCAGGCAGGCAAGTCTGGGGACCCCCATTCCCAGAACGCCGACAGTAGCCCCCAGGGCCGCGGCGCGCCCGGACTTGGCCGTGCAGAGAGGCGAAAGGGCAAGTGCGAAGCGTCGTAGGCCCTAACAGCCTGTGGCCTTGGGCGCCGCATGGCGGTTGATTGGACGTGGGCGCACCGCATCCCCCACGACGCCTTGGTAACTGCCCAGATTCGACAGGTCCTTGCATGCAGAGTTGCGCATGATGACTGGTGATCGTGGAGGCCGACGGTTGGCCTCCACCGGCTATAAGTACGGAACGGCATGCGCTCCTCCAGTCCATCCTTCTGCTTCTCTTCTTCCTCGTCTCGTCTAATTGCCATGGATCCGATCCGCCGGTTCTCTAGGGAAGAAAAGGGAAAGGCTCCTCAAGAGGATCCTGACCCGCTCCCCCCAAAGAAGCGGCTTGCTCTCTGGTGTCAGGGCAGGAGCGCGCGCGAGGAGGCGCCCGTGCCATGGTGCGTGCAACTGCCACCAGGGTTTCCTCTTCCCTTGTACGCGCGGATTGGCGGCCCTGAAGGAGGCGACGCTGGGCGCCACGAGCAGCGCCGTTGACGACGCCGGCGGGTCACGAAGGTGTGCGTCTTCCCCCCTGGAGTCCACGCCGAGGATTCCTGCCGGGAATCCGTGCTCCGCGTTGCCGTGCCTCCTAAGTCTTGGATCCGACTTCCTTCCTTCTTCGGCTCCGTCATCCGGCGAGAGCCCTCGGACTCGGCTGCAGCCGCGCCGGCTGCGGCACCCTCGCGACCGGGGCAGAGGTCGCAGTAGTTGCCCCGGGCGAGGTCTTCATGACTCGTGGCTGGAGCGAGATTGCCCGGGTTTGCAGGACGAGGGGCGCCCTCACGATACACCTGGAGTACGACGGCGCTTCGGTGATGTCCTTCAAGCTCTTCGACGCGGAGGGTCGCCGGCTGGAGTGCTGCCCCGGGAGAGGTGGTCGGGGTTCTACTATGGTGAGACAGAGGTCAACCGCCCGCTCCCTTGGCAGCTTCCCAGGCGATGAAGGCGCCGGGGGATCCAACGACTCCGCCGAGCTCTTCGCAACGCCAGAGACGAGCGACGACAGCTACGAGCCCCCGAGCCTACGCCGCTCCCGAAGCAGGGCGAGCTCGTCAGGTCGTCGCCGCCCCTGACCTGGATGGGGCTGGCTCCGGACCGGGCGGCCCACTGTTGATGATGGCGTCCGCCGCGGTGGTCCCTGTAGATAGGACTCCTTAGGATTCGCGCCTTTTGTTCCTGCGAAGAGCCAAGAATGTACCCCGCGGGGGCTTATAAGATATTTGTAGCTTCGTTTATCAATATGATCCTTGTTATGAGGCAATGCGGGATGCTCATTCTGTTCTAGCTCAGTTCCTTCCTTTCAGACCTCGTGAGGGCTTGGTGCTCTGTGCCGACAGGTCCCAGTCCCAAGGCGGCTTCAGCCGTCGCTGGTATGCCAGGTCGCGATGTTGTGGCCAAGGCCAGGAGGTGAGCGGCCCGAGGTCCGGTAAGAGCCTCTGAGTCGCGATGCTCAGGGGGTCCCCCTTGGCGCTCAAGCAGCCATCATTTGGTGAGAAAGGAGAGCCACGTTGCTAACACGGAGTTGCATTGAGTGCGGGGATGGGGTTGCGATGACTAGTGTGTCCCGAGGGTGACTTATCTCGAGGGTTAGGGCGATGCTTCCTGGCGCGGCGCTAGGTCCGTGCCCTGGCTGGCGAGAGATTGCGTGGCGAGGTCGTTCCGTGCTCCTCGGAGGGGCCCTGCAGGTTCACCACAAAGGGAACAAGAGCTCGCCGGGGTGATTGTTAGTCCTGCCGTTAGATGCTTTGGAGCGGCGCGAGAGGCCTCGCGAGGTGTGCCGGGGCACTCGTGAGCCAGCGCGGGACTCACGAGGCCCTACCTCAAGGCGGGTTGCGCCTGGCTCTGGGCCTTATCTTCGAGTGTGTTCCTGCAAAAATGGCTAGATGCCGGTGCTCTACGTCTTCGGGTCCCGGCTCTCGGGCTGGTCTCTACCGTCGCTGGCAAGCCAGGTCGTGATGCCATGGACAAGACCAGAGGGTGAGGGCCGGAGAGCCGGTAGGAGCCCTGAGTCGCGATGCTCAGGCACCCCCCCTTTAACGCGCAAGCAGGATTAGATGACACAACTCTACGTCCTCGGGTCCCGGCTCTCGGGCTGGTCTCTACCGTCGCTGGCAAGCCAGGTCGCGATGCCATGGACAAGACCAGAGGGTGAGGGCCGGAGAGCCGGTAGGAGCCCTGAGTCGCGATGCTCAGGCACCCCCCCTTTAACGCGCAAGCTGGATTGGATGACGAAACTCTACGTCCTCGGGTCCCGGCTCTCGGGCTGGTCTCTATCGTCGCTGGCAGGTCGCGGTGCCATGGACAAGACCAGAGGGTGAGGGCCGGAGAGCCGGTAGGAGCCCTGAGTCGCGATGCTCAGGCACCCCCCTTTAACGCGCAAGCTTTCACCACCCAGGAGAAGGGACCAAATAACAAGCATGGTGGAGCATAATCCTAAGGAAAATGCATGAAGGATACATGCCGCTGGGACTGGCCCGAGCGGCTTGGGGATGATGCAGCCCGAGGGGCGCCCCCAATAGGGTAAGCTAAGGACATGAAATAAAAGGGATACATGCCG
This sequence comes from Aegilops longissima, assembly GCA_021605205.1. Taxonomy (NCBI): domain Eukaryota; kingdom Viridiplantae; phylum Streptophyta; class Magnoliopsida; order Poales; family Poaceae; genus Aegilops; species Aegilops longissima. The sequence continues at coordinate 613,864,126 of CM038682.1, read as the reverse complement.
CAGGGACGGACCCACGCGGCCTGGGAATAATGCGGCCCTGAAGGCGCTCCCAGCCGGAAATAAAACTTAAAGATGTCACCTGGTGATGTTGGGGATGAAGGGTTGTTAATGTAGGAGACTTCGTGGGCTGCGGAAGCCGATCCTCACGAGCCCCCAGGCTCAGGGGACTCGGGAGGCTCCGGAGGCGCTGGCGGCCCCTCACGGGCCATCTCCATCTCCGCCAGGGCTGCGGCGTGCCTGACCTCTCAAGCCTCCAGGATGGTCCTCATGAGACGCTGGTGCGCAGCAGCCGCATTTGGCAGGCCATAAGGCATGCGTACGTAGCTGTGGGGCGGGCCCTCGCAATGTCCCACTCGCGAGGGCCAGAGGCACTCTTGAGACGCGGCTCGGTTGAGCCCTGGTACGTCGATGCAGACGCGCAACCCACCATCCTCGCCTGGATGGGGGGCCACAGCGGGCAGGCGGCGGCTGCCCCTCATGACCCTTGACTCCTGTAGCTCCTGAATGGCCTTGCTGATGAACTCTTGAGGGTTCTGTTCTCCTGGTCTTGCTCCTGCTTGCGGGAAACGTGCTTCGAAACACGCCTCCACCTGGTGCCCAAGCGCCTCCCTCGAGACCTTGGCGAGGTCGGTGGCCCTCCAGGGGAGAGCCCCCGAGCCCTGCCCGAGGAGGGCGCCGGGCGCGCCTTCCTATGCGATGGAAGGAGGCTCCCCCTGGCCCGGCGCGGGCCCTGAGGGGCCTGTCTCTTGATGAGCCGGGCCGGCCGATGTCTTCTTCTTCTTGGGTGCTGCCTCGGGAGGCGTCCTGCTGCTGTGGTCTGGGTCTTCCAAATGATGCGGCTGGCTCGCTCCAAGGAGCACACTGCATCTCTCTCTTCACAGGGCACCGTGATGACCCCGCCGCTTCCTGGCATCTTGAGGATGTTGTAGCCATGGTGGGTCACGGCCATGAACTTGGCCAACGCTGGGTACCCGAGGATGGCGTTATACGGCAGGCGAATGTGGGCGACGTCGAAGTCGATGAGCTCGGTGTGGTAGTTGTCGCGGGCCCCGAAGGTGACAGGAAGGCGGACCTGCCCGATCGGGACCGTGGAGCCATCGGTGACTCCGGAGAAGGGCTTGGTTGGCTGAAGCTGGCTGTAGGGCACTTGAAGATTGTTGAAGGTCTCCACGGACAGGACGTTGAGCCCTGCTCCACCATCGATGAGGGTCTTGGTGACCAGCACGTTGCTGATGATTGGGGAGCAAAGCATTGGGAGGACTCCGGCGGTGGCTGCGCACTTGAGCTGATCCGCTGAGCTGAACGTGATGGCGCACGCCGACCACCTGAGAGGGCGCGTGGACTCGAGCTTGGGGAGGACTGCATTCACTTCACGGGCGAACTGCTTGAAGATGCGGTGGGAGGCTGGGGCTTGGGCTCCGCCCAGGATGCAGGCAATCGCGCGCGCTTCCTGGAAGCCCCCAGCCCCCTCGTCCTGATGACGGTCTTCGATTCTCCTTGGTGGCGGCGGCAGCGGAGGGAGGCATGCGTTCCCTTGCGGACGATCCTCACGAGGCTGATCCCTCCAGCCCCCCTCGCGAGGTGGGTCTTGCAAGCAGTCCTCGCGAGGTTGGTCGCGCCACCCTTGGCGCGGGCCGCGGTCTTCCCAGCGTTCTGTATTTCTTCCTCCTCCTCGGCCATAGCCCCGGTCGCTGCGCTCAGGGCGTCTGCCGACCCTTCCTTCGCGCACGGCCCGGAGCTCTTGACATTCATTGGTGTTGTGGGTGTGGAGGTCGTGGTACACATAGTACCGGCTGCCCTTGGAAGACTCGGGCTGATCTCTGCCCCGCTTGGTGTCTGGTTCGGCCGCGAGTACGGCAGCCCCCTTGCGCTTTACGTCCTTGGCCTTGGACTTCTTCTCTTCGGGATCCGCGGCAGGCAGCTCGAGGAGGGAGAGGCGCCCCTCCTCAGCCCTGGCGCACTTGGTTGCCAAGTTGAACAGCTCCAGGGAGGTGCACAGATCTTCATGCATCGCCAGCTCCTCCTTCATCTTGACGTCGCGCACGCCGTCGGAGATGGCAGAGATGATGGCCTCTTCCGTCACCCTGGGGATCTTGAGGCGCGTGTTGTTGAAGCGTTGGATGTACTTTTGCGGGGTTTCCCTGCTGCTGCTGATTCTGCGCATGTCGCCACGGCGGTGGCGGTCGCGTGTACCTTGGAAGTTGGCGATGAAGCGGGTGCGCATCTCGGCCAGAAGAGATCGTGCACGGGCCGATTCAGAGCCAGTGCGGGCTCGTCCTTGAGCGCCATGGGAAACCAGTTCGCCATGACCTTTTCATCTCCGTTGGCAGCCTCGATGCCCAGCTCGTAGAGCTGGAGGAACTCCGTAGGGTCTGTCGTGCCGTCGTAGCGTGGGGGCAGGTCTAGCTTGAACTTGGCGGGCCACGCGACGCCGCGCAGCTCAGTGGTGAAGGCACAGCAGCCCGCCGTGGCCGCGGGGGGCCTCAGATGGTAGAGAGCTTGGTCTTGCAGGCCTCCCTGCGCCGCAGCTAGGGGCAGCGCAGGGTCTTGACGTGCTGGAGCGGGGAGCGCTCGGGCAGCTTCTTGTGGGCGAGGAACTTCTTGGCAGCTCTACTCTTGCCGCGCTGGCGCCTGGCGGAGCGGGTTCCGCCCAGGGGGCGCGCGCCTTGGTGCCAGGGCGCTGTCTTGAGGAGGAGACGGCTGAGGCGCCCGGGAGCTTCATCGACCGCGCGGGGCGGGGTGCGGTGCAGCGAAACGGACGGCGCGGGGTCGCCTCCCGCAGCGCGGACGAGCTCGGCGACGCGGTCGAGCCATTCTTCGTAGACGTCGTCGACGGGGCGGTAGCACAGGAGTTCGTTGGCCGCGATGAGTGCAGCTCGGGCCTCCATGGCCGCGCGGGGCGCGCGCGACGAAGAACTAGCGGGGGTGAGCGAAGGCGTGGCGGTGCGGCCGTCCCGCCTCATGGACGGGTGCTGGGACGACGCTTGCTGCTCGTTCCCCGTCGGGCCGGTGGCGGCGTTGACAGCCGGTGACAGGGAACGACGAGGGCGTCCGCCGGCGGGAGCCGTCTAGGCGACGTGGGAAGCGAGGGCGGCTCGGCGCTCGGCGCGAGCCCGACGGGCATCAGACATGGTTGCGATGGTCGGGGAAGAACGAGGCGACGAAAGGCAGATTCCGACGCACCCCTACCTGGCGCGCCAAATGTCGGATCACGGGTTCCGGCAGACCCTTAAGGTTCGAACTCTGGGGTGCGCGCGGAGATCCAACCCTCCACCGTCTCGTACCTCGCCGAATCGCAGGGATCTAAACTACTAACAAGAACAACACAAGAGACACAAGATTTATACTAGTTCGGGCCACCGTTGTGGTGTAATACCCTACTCTAGTTTGTGGTGTGTGGATTGCCTCTGGGGCCGACGAAGAACAGTACAGGGAAGGACAGCCTCGCGAGGGTCTGTTCTTGGTGGGTGTGATGAACTGCTAAGTGGTGCCCCGTCGCTCTAGCTTGAGGAACGGGTTTCTCTCTCTCTCTGGATTCCGACTGCTCGATTGATCGTCCTCTACTCTGAGTGTGGCTACCCCTATTTATAGGCGAAGGCCCTGGGCCTCTTCCCAAATATTGAGCGGGAAGGGCGCCAACAATTGGCCATTTTGAAGGGGAACAGCGGGCACACTTATCCTGACTAAAGTTGGTCCTCGCCTGCCAAAGGCTCTGGTGATGATGCCTGCTTGGGCTCCACGATGACTGCATTCCAGCCGTTAGGGCTGGTCTTGGTCTTGTTGCACCGAAACGGATGCCTTTGCCTGATGCCCTTGCCTGCGCTTGCCCCCCCTTTGCACCAAAGAGGAAAGGAGGACTCTGCGCGGGCTGGCGCCCGACTGGCGCCCTTGGTCGTCACGGCTTACGTCACGGGCACCTCGCGAGGTACCCCGCCTTGAGTTCTCCGCCTCCTCGTGAGCCAGCCTGACGAGGCCGTGCCTGAGGAAGCTCTTGGTCGTCCGCCCCGCGAGGCTCGGCCCCTCGCGAGGGTCTTGAGCTTGTGTTGGTGAAGATGGGCCGTCCTGGGCCTCCTTTGAGCCACGCCGCAGGCTGCAGGTAGGCAAGTCTGGGGACCCCCGTTCCCAGAACGCCGACAGTATCCGTGGGTATGATTATACGATATGCATCACACAATCTCAATTCATCTATTCAAACCAACACATAGAACCTCAAAGAGTGCCCAAAGTTTCTACCGGATAATGACGAAGAAAACGTGTGCCAACCCCTATGCATAGGTTCATGGGCGGAACCCGCAAGTTGATCACCAAAATATACATCAAGTGAATCACGTGATATCCCATTGTCACCACAGATACGCACGGCAAGACATACATCAAGTGTCTCAAATCTTTAAAGACTCAATCCGATAAGATTACTTCAAGGGGAAAACTCAATCCATTACAAGAGAGTACAGGGGGAGAAGAAACATAAGATCCAACTATAATAGCAAAGCTCGCGATACATCAAGATTGTGCCAAATCAAGAACACGAGAGAGGGAGATCAAACACATAGCTACTGGTACATACCCTCAGCCCTGAGGGTGAACTACTCCCTCCTCGTCATGGAGAGCGCCGGGATGATGAAGATGGCCACCGGTGAGGGTTCCCCCCCTCCGGCAGGGTGCCCGAACGGGCTCCCGAGAGATTTTTGGTGGCTACAGAGGCTTGCGGCAGCGGAACTCCCGATCTATCCTCTGTTCTGGAAGTTTTACGATACGTAGGTATATATGGGTGCAAGGGGTACGTCAGTGGAGCTTCGGGGGCCCAAAGAGGCAGGGGGCGCGCCCTAGGGTGTGGGCGCGCCCCCCACCCTCGTGGCTAGCTCCCGTATCTTCTGACGTAGAGTCCAAGTCTATCTGGTGGCTTTCCTTCCAAAAATAACTTCTCCAGTTGATTTCGTTCCGTTTTGACTCCGTCTGATATTCCTTTTCCTCAAAACACTGAAATAGGCATAAAACATCAAATCTGGGTTGGGCCTCCGGTTAATAGATTAGTCCCAAAAATAATATAAAAGTGGATAATAAAGCCCAATATTGCCCAAAAAAGTAGATAATATAGCATGGAGCATTCAAAAATTATAGATACGTTGGAGACGTATCAAGCATCCCCAAGCTTAATTCCTGCTCGTCCTCGAGTAGGTAAATGATAAAAAAGAATTTTTGATGCGGAGAGCTACTTGGCATAATTTCAATGTAAATCTTCTTAATTGTGGTATGAATATTCAGATACGAAAGATTGAAGACAAAAATTCATATTGACATAAAAATAATAATACTTCAAGCATACTAACTAAGCAATTATGTCTTCTCAAAATAACATGGCCAAAGAAATTTATCCCTACAAAATCATATAGTCTGGCTATGCTCCATCTTCACCACACAAAATATTTAAATCATGCACAACCCCGATGACAAGCCAAGCAATTGTTTCATACTTTAACATTTTCAAAACTTTTTCAATCTTCACGCAATACATGAGTGTGAGCCATGGATATAGCACTATATGTGGAATAGAATGGTGGTTGTGGAGAAGACAAAAAGGGAGAAGATAGTCTCACATTGACTAGGCGTATCAACGGGCTATGGAGATGCCATCAATAGATATCAATGTGAGTGAGTAGGGATTTCCATGCAATGGATGCACTAGAGCTATAAGTATATGAAAGCTCAACAAAACAAACTAAGTGGGTGTGCATCCAACTCGCTTGCTCACGAAGACCTAGGGCATTTTGAGGAAGCCCATCATTGGAATATACAAGCCAAGTTCTAAATGAAAGATTCCCACTAGTATATGAAAGTGATATCATAGGAATCTCTCTATCATGAAGATCTTGGTGCTACTTTGAAGCACAAGTGTGGTAAAAGGATATTAGCATTGTCCCTTCTCTCATTTTATCTCTCTTTTTTGTTTGGGCCTTTTTCTCTTTTTTGGCCTCTTTTTTTTCGTCTGGAGTCTCATCCCGACTTGTGGGGGAATCATAGTCTCCATCATCCTTTCCTCACTTGGGACAATGCTCTAAAAATGATGATCATCACACTTTTATTTCTCTTACAACTCAACAATTACAACTCGATACTTAGAACAAAATATGACTCTATATGAATGCCTCTGGCGGTGTACCGGGATGTGCAATGAAACAGGAGTGACATGTATGAAAGAATTATGAACGGTGGGTTTGCCACAAATACGATGTCAACTACATGATCATGCTAGCAATATGACAATGATGGAGCGTGTCATAATAAACGGAACGGTGGAAATTTGCATGGCAATATATCTCGGAATGGCTATGGAAATGCCATGATAGGTAGGTATGGTGGCTGTTTTGAGGAAGATATATGGTGGGTGTATGATACCGGCGAAAAGTGTGCGGTATTAGAGAGGCTAGCAATGGTGGAAGGGTGAGAAAAATGCGTATAATCCATGGACTCAACATTAGTCATAAAGAACTCATATACTTATTGCAAAAATCTAGAAGTTATCAAAGCAAAGTATTACGCGCATGCTCCTAGGGGGATAGATTGGTAGGAGAAGACCATCGCTCGTCCCCGACCGCCACTCATAAGGAAGACAATCAATAAATAAATCATGCTCCGAGTTCATCACATAACGGTTCACCATACGTGCATGCTACGGGAATCAAAAACTTTAACACAAGTATTTCTCAAATTCAAAACTACTCAACTAGCATGACTCTAATATCACCATCTTCATATCTCAAAACAATTATCAAGCATCAAACTTCTCATAGTATTCAACACACTCATAAGAATTCTTACAAATCTTGTAGGCCTAGCATATTAGGATTATTTAAGAAAATTACCATGCTATTTAAGACTCTCAAAATAATCTAAGTGAAGCATGAGAGTTCATATATTTCTCCAAAATAAAACTACCACCATGCTCTAAAAGATATAAGTGGCGCACTAGAGCAAACAGCAAACTACTCCGAAAGATATAAGTGAAGATCAATGAGTAGTCGGATAATTATGCTACTATGTGAAGACTCTCTCTCATTTAAGAATTGCAGATCTTGGTATTGTATTCAAACAGCAGCAAAACAAAATAAAATGACATTGCAAGGATAACACAACTCATGTAAAGAAGCAAAAACATAGGCTCAACCGATACTAACCGATAGTTGTTGAAGAAGAAAGGTGGGATGCCGACCGGGGAATCCCCAAGCTTAGATGCTTGAGACTTCCTGAAATATTATATTGGGGTGCTTTGGTCATCCCCAAGCTTGAGGTTTTGTGTCTCCTTAATTCCTCTCATATCACGGTTTCCTAAATCTCAAAAGCTTCATCCACACTAAACTCAACAAGGACTCGTGAGATAAGTTAGTATAAACCAATGCAAAAACCTTATCATTTATACTGTAACAAATCACTAACATTATTATTCAAAATTGCATACTAAATGCCTCTGCATATTTAATACTCCTATCCTTAAATAGAATCATTAAACAAGCAAACATATGCAAACAATGCAAACATAACAGCAATCTGCCAAAACAGTACAGTCTGTAAAGAATGCAAGATTAATCATACTTCCCTAACTAAAACAATTATGAACTAAAATTCCCACTGTAATAAATTTATCAGAGCTCTGTATGCAAAAAGATTCAACATTATACCACTCTCTGACTTTTCTAGGTAATTTTTGCAACAGCGGTAAACTTTCTGTTTTCAAACAGCAATATGTATAGTAGCAAAATAAGCAATGCAAAGGCTATCCTTGACTTTTTTATTTAAACTGAAGATGCAAAACATTATTCTAAATAAAATAAAGCAAATACTAACAAGAGAAAATGACGCTCCAAGCAAAACACATATCATGTGGTGAATAAAAATATAGCTCCAAGTAAAGTTACCGATGAACGAAGACGAAAGAGGGGATGCCACCTGGGGCATCCCCAAGGTTAGGCTCTTGGTTGTCCTTGAATATTACCTTGGGGTGCCTTGGGCATCCCCAAGCTTAGGCTCCTGCCACTCCTTATTCCGTAGTCCATCGAATCTTTACCCAAAACTTGAAAACTTCACAACACAAAACTTAACAGAAAACTCGTAAGCTCTGTTAGCGAAAGAAAACAAAACACCACTTCAAGGTACTGTAATGAACTCATTATTTATTTATATTTGTGTTAAACATAATTATTCCAACTTCTCTATGGTTTATAAACTATTTTACTAGCCATAGATTCATCAAAATAAGGAAACAACACACGAAAAACAGAATCTGTCAAAAACAGAACAGTCTGTAGTAATATGTAACTAACGCAAACTTATGGAACTCCAAAAATTCTAAAATAAATTGGTGGACCTGAGGAATTTGTATAGTAATAATCTTCAAAAAGAATCAACTAAATATCACTCTCCAGTAAAAAGTTGAAGCTAATCTCGTGAGCGCTAAAGTTTCTGTTTTTTACAGCATGATCATAAAGACTTCACCCAAGTCTTCCCAAAGGTTCTACTTGGCACAAACACTAACTAAAACATGAAAGCACATCTAACCAGAAGCTAGATGTATTATTTATTCCTAAACAGAACCAAAAAGCAAGAAACTAAAATAAAATTGGGTTGCCTCCCAACAAGCGCTATCGTTTAACGCCCCTAGCTAGGCATGATGATTTCAATGATGCTCACATAAAAGATAAGAATTGAAACATAAAGAGAGCATCATGAAGAATATGACTAGCACATTTAAGTCTAACCCACTTCCTATGCATAGGGATTTTGTGAACAAACAACTTGTGTGAACAATAATAAACTTGCATAGGAAGGTAAAACAAGCATAACTTCAAAACTTTAAGCACATAGAGAGGAAACTTGATATCATTACAATTCCTACAAGCATATGTTCCTCCCTCATAATAATTTTCAGTAGAATCATGAATGAATTCAACAATATAACCAGCACCTAAAGCATTATTTTCATGATCAACTTGCATAGAAATTATATTACTCTCCACATAAGCAAAATTCTTCTCAGGAATAATAGTGGGAGCAAACTCAACAAAATAACTATCATGTGATTGGAAATTAAGATCAAGATGACAAGTTTCATGGTTATCATTATTCTTTATAGCATACATGTCATCACAATAATCATCATAGATAGGAAGCATGCTTTCATCATAGTAATTTTTCTCATCAAAGCTTGGGGGACAAAAAAATATCATCTTCGTCAACCATAGCTTCCCCAAGCTTGTGGCTTTGCATATCATTAGCATCATGGATATTCAAGGAATTCATACTAACAACATTGCAATTATGCTCATCATTCACATATTTTATGCCAAGCATTCTATGTAATTCTTCTTCTAGCACTTGAGCACAATTTTCTTTTCCATCATACTCACGAAAGATATTAAAAAGATGAGGCATATGAGACAAACTCAATTCCATTTTTTTGTAGTTTTCTTTTATAAACTAGACTAGTGCTAAAACAAGAAACAAAAAGATTCGATTGCAATATCAAAAGATATACCTTCACTTACCTAGCCTCCCCGGCAACGGTGCCAGAAAAGAGCTTGATGTCTACTACGCAACCTTCTTCTTGTAGACGTTGTTGGGCCTCCAAGTGCAGAGGTTTGTAGGACAGTAGCAAATTTCCCTCAAGTGGATGACCTAAGGTTTATCAATCCGTGGGAGGCGTAGGATGAAGATGGTCTCTCTCAAGCAACCCTGCAACCAAATAACAAAGAGTCTCTTGTGTCCCCAACACACCCAATACAATGGTAAATTGTATAGGTGCACTAGTTCGGCGAAGAGATGGTGATATAAGTGCAATATGGATGGTAGATATAGGTTTTTGTAATCTGAAAATATAAAAACAGCAAGGTAACTAATGATAAAAGTGAGCGTAAACGGCATTGCAATGATAGGAAACAAGGCCTAGGATTCATACTTTCACTAGTGCAAGTTATATCAACAATAATAACATAATTGGATCATATAACTATCCCTCAACATGCAACAAAGAGTCACTCCAAAGTCACTAATAGCGGAGAACAAACGAAGAGATTATGGTAGGGTACGAAACCACCTCAAAGTTATTCTTTCCGATCAATCTGTTGGGCTATTCCTATAAGTGTTACAAACAGCCCTAGAGTTCGTACTAGAATAACACCTTAAGACACAAATCAACCAAAACCCTAATGTCAGCTAGATACTCCAATGTCACCTCAAGTATCCGTGGGTATGATTATACGATATGCATCACGCAATCTCAATTAATCTATTCAAACCAACACATAGAACCTCAAAGAGTGCCCAAAGTTTCTACCGGAGAATCAAGATGAAAACGAGTGCCAACCCCTATGCATAGGTTCATGGGCGGAACCCGCAAGTTGATCACCAAAACATACATCAAGTGAATCACGTGATATCCCATTGTCACCACAGATACGCACGGCAAGACATACATCAAGTGTTCTCAAATCTTTAAAGACTCAATCCGATAAGATTACTTCCAGGGGAAAACACAATCCATTACAAGAGAGTAGAGGGGGAGAAGAAACATAAGATCCAACTATAATAGCAAAGCTCGCGATACATCAAGACCGTGCCAAATCAAGAACACGAGAGAGGGAGATCAAACACATAGCTACTGGTACATACCCTCAGCCCCAAGGGTGAACTACTCCCTCCTCGTCATGGAGAGCGCCGGGATGATGAAGATGGCCACCGGTGAGGGTTCCCCCCCTCCGGCAGGGTGCCGGAACGGGCTCCTGAGAGATTTTTGGTGGCTACAGAGGCTTGCGGCGGCGGAAATCCCGATCTATCTTCTGTTCTGGAAGTTTTATGATACGTAGGTATATATGGGTGCAAGGGGTACGTCGGTGGAGCTTCAGGGGCCCCACGAGGCAGGGGGCGCGCCCCCCACCCTCGTGGTCAGCTCCCGTATCTTCTGACGTGGAGTCCAAGTCTATCCGGTGGCTTTCCTTCCAAAAATAACTTCTCCAGTTGATTTCGTTCCGTTTTGACTCCGTCTGATATTCCTTTTCCTTGAAACACTAAAATAGGCATAAAACAGCAAATCTGGGCTGGGCCTCCGGTTAATAGATTAGTCCCAAAAATAATATAAAAGTGGATAATAAAGCCCAATATTGCCCAAAACAGTAGATAATATAGCATGGAGCAATAAAAAATTCTAGATACGTTGGAGATGTATCAGTTCCCGCAACATTTTCCCTTCTTTGTAGAACATCCCTGTTTTTTCGATGACCACCTTCATGATGACTTGGGAAAGTTCATGTTGGATGTGATAGAACTCAGCTCGGAGTCAACGATCCGATACATTTCCTTGTTTGTTGGTCCATTGCAGAATATCAGCATTGCCGGATTTAGGTGACATGCAAAGTTTCTGCCGATCCCTTCTGTACTCCAGCATTTGGTGGATGATGTAGAATCCATCACTGAGGTTATGATGACCTACAAGTATAGGGGAACAATTGTAGTCCTTTCAATAAGTAAGAGTGTCGAACCCAACGAGGAGCAAAAGGAAATGAGAAGTGGTTTTCAGCAAGGTAATGTCTGCAAGCACTGAAATCGGTAACAAGTTGTTTGATAGCAAGATAATTTGAAACAAGCAAGTAACGGTAACGGTAAAGGTAAATAAAGTGCAGCAAGGTAGCCTAATCCTTTTTAGGCAAAGGACATGCCAAAAAAATCTCTTATGGTAAGCAAAGTGTTCTTGAGGGTACACACGATTTCACCACATCACTTTCATCATGTTGGCTTGATTCGTGTTCGCTACTTTGATAATTTGATATGCGGGTGGATCGGTGCTTAGGTGATGTTCTTACTTGAACAAACCTCCTACTTACGATTAACCCTCTTGCAAGCATCCGCAACTACGAGAAAATTATTAAGATAAAATCTAACCATAGCATTAAACTTTTGGATCCAAATCGGTCCCTTACGAAGTAGCGCATAAACTAGGGTTTAAGCTTCCGTCACTCTAGCAACCACTACAAAAAAATACACTTCCGTGATGATACGTGTTTGTCACAGTAGGTCACGTTTTCTGTCATGCATGTACATCCATGACGATTTTATGACAGAATCAAGATAGTCATACATGTGCTGTCGTAGAAGTGTTCCATGGCATTACCAAAATTATCATCACGGAAGTGTCCACTTCCATCACGATAAATCACATGTAAAAGAAGTGCTTTCGTCAAGGGTGACCGACACGTGGCATCCACCGTAACGGCTGCATGCCTCCCTCACCCATGAGCGTGGGCCCACCTGTCATACACGCAAAGGTAGGAGCAGTAAGTCAATGAAGATGCGTGCCTCCCTCGCCCATGAGCATGGTGGCTGGCAGGACTAGGAGAAGATTTCGCTACACGCTCTCCTCCCGCACGCAGTGGACATGCAGGAGTGTCGGTGTACTAAAGTAGGGGCACTCCTTTTTACCCCTTTACTTATGCACGGATAGTCAAAGCCGCGCCCACGGCCACGCTAAGCAGAACAGAGGAGGGAAACCAGGAAGAAGCCAAAGCACAAGACGGCCAAGGCAACGCCAAGACCAGGAACACAAGAGGGCAAGGAGGCGAGGTAGACTCCCTCGGCAAGGTTCTTGCCGAGGCAGCCTCCGCAGCCTCGGCAAGGGCCTTACTGGGGGGCCTGCCCGATGCCAACAGAGCGAGCCTCCCTTGAGCCCACGATTTCCGACCCGACCAACCACATTGGAACCAGGGCTCGGGAGGCACCCCCGTGGTGGCATGCAGATCTTTGTCAAGATCATAAACACACAAGATCAGATGAGGACCAGAAGACAGCGAACTTCGGAGGGATCCTAGCCGAGGGGATCCACAAGACCCCCGGCAAGCGCCTTGCCGGGGACGACTACAACGCCACGACAAGACCTTTGTCGGGCCCCCGGCAAGACCCTTGCCAAGGGCATCAGCGGGGCCATTGCCAGGCCCGCACCAGCCAAGACTCCACCGCCGTCCCCAAGCAGCTGCTAGCTCAACCAGCTGGGCAGGCACCTGCGTGGCGACGGGCGGCCTCTAAACCAACTCAGCAAGCACCTGCGTCGTGGCATGCAGATTTTCGTGAAGACTCTGCCACCGCGCCACCTCAGCAGCCTGCTTGCCTGCATGGCACCGCATGCATCGCTTGCCTGGGCGCGTGTCGAAGCGAGATGGAGCGACGACGGAAGGGACGAGCCTCGTTCCTGTCCTCGATAAAGTTAATGGACACCTAAGTAGCGCATTTAATGTGTTTTGTCCCCTAATGCCAGGCGATAAGCTTGCGCACTGTAGACCATTCCAGCTCCTGTATGCCACTATGGCAGCCCCTATCGACTATAAAAGGAGGCCCGGGGCATACTGGAGAGGGATTCAGCTCTTTGGAACTATGCAGCCACCGTAGCTAGTTCGAAAGCTAAAGATCACTAAATACATCCACCAAAGCAGGACTAGGGTATTACGCATCCTCGCGGCCCGAACCTGGGTAAACGATCTTTGTGCTGGCTCCTGGACCTGCTCTTCTCACAACCCCGCGCCCGCCAACCGTAGAAGGGATTCCAGTGATCCCATAGGTGTCGTTCCCACTGATATCTTTGGCGCGCCAGGTAGGGGGCGCAGTTGTGAGAATCTGGTCTAGCAGTTAGCCTAGCAGTTCTTTGTCGCCATGGCTCCCAAGAAGAAGACGATCACGGTGATCAGCTCGTCGGGGGCCGAGCAGCCCGCGCCAGTGCGAGCGAGCAGCGGACCGGTCACGAACAGAACCCGAGCCGCGGCCCGCGAGCACCAGTATCGCCCCGGCAGTCAGAGCTTGGTGAGCGGCGTTGTTCATGCGCCAGACGACGAGCCACACGCCACCAGATCCAAAGATGGGGCTGGGCCCCCCGCAGGCGACGCAGGGCCCTCCAGGGGCGTCGCTGTGCCCCCTACAGGCGGCGCAGCGACCTCCAAGACGCCCACCCCAGCACCCACAACGCGCTCTTCCCATGGTGTGCGCGATGAGCAGCGTCACCACGCCAGTGACGCTGGACACCGATGTGGGAAGAGCCCTGTGCATTGTCTGCGGGACGAAGGAGTCCAGCATGCCCGCTGAAGTGCTGGCAAAAATGGCACGCAACCGCTGGGCCGTGATAGAGCTCCTTCTAACGTGGTTAGAAGTCGAAGCGCGCCACGGTCCATGCAGCTGTCGCCACCACCCATGCCAGCAGAAGCTTTGGCGCGCGCGCAACTGCTCCTCGACTTCCCTCCTGTTGCGGAGAAGCTCGACGAGTGGAGAGCCACCATCCGGAGCCTCGTCGCCGTCGCCAATAAAGATGATCCGCGACCGGCGGGGCCCTCGGGACGGTGCTCCGTCGAGCCACCACATGTCAGCGGTGGGAGGACCGGGGGAGCTGCAGCCACAATACATTCTCCTCCCCCACGCCAGTTGCCGCCGGTGTCCGTCGTGACGACGCATGTGATAACATTTCCATAGCATCGTCCGACCCACGGACCCACCGCGACCAGCGCCAAGTTCTTCGAGAACGAGCCCACAGAGATGCTCGAACCACTATCGAGCGCCGACGCGATACACGCCACCAGTCAGATAAGCGGGCAGGACCCGCTATGGACCACCCAGCACCGGGGGGCTCCGGCGGCCTACCTTACGAGGTGGGTTGCCCAGCCTTTACCCAAGAGCTGTGGCAGTTCCAGTGGCCGCCCACCGCACGTTCAAGCCCGACGTCGGTGAGAAGTACAACGGCAAGACCCATCCGTCAGAGTTCCTCAGCATCTACACCATCGCGATGCAAGCTGCCAGAGCTCGCGACGACAAGGTGCTTGCCAATTACTTCCCGTTGGCACTGAAGCCCAACGTAATGTCTTGGTTGATGCACTTGCCGGCAGATTCCATTTCTTCTTGCTCAGATCTGTGCCATGAGTTCGTTGGTGCCTTCATCGGAGGCCACCAAGCTCATGGCCAAGCCAGTGATTTGCATATCATTCTCCAGAAGGAAGGGGAAACCCTGCGCAAGTACATCCAGAGGTTCAGCCGGGTGCAGTACAACATCCCCGATGTCCATCCCGCCACCGTGAGTAGCGTGTTCCATCAGAACATGCGCAACCGCAAGATGCGTGAAGAGCTGGCGATGAACAAGGTCAAGGATGTAGCCGAACTTTATGTTCTGGCCGATAGGTGCACCTAGGCTGAAGAGGGAAGGAAGTACCCCAGCGAGGACGCTGGCATGGAAACCGACTCTACTGATGAAGACACCACCGCCCCGACGAAGAAGGGCCGGCATCGCAACAGGAAACGCAAGGGCAAGACCGTGCTTGCCGTCGAGGGATCCGACAGCACCGGCGCCGCTAAGAAGGCCAAGGTAGACGACCCCGGCAAGGAAATTGCTGGGTGCGCCGCTTGCCGGGCCTTGGCGGCTGCCGACAAGCCGGGGGGCTCCGACAAGCAGTATTGCAAGATCCATCACACCAAGGGCCATGACCTCCAGAACTGCCGATAGGTCGAGCTGCTAGCCGAAAAGCAAAAGGCTGAGTATGAGAGGTGGGACAAGGAGAAGGGTCAAGACGATGCTGAAGGATCCGGCAAGAAGCGTGGCGGTCAAGGAGGCCGCCGCGGCAAGGATAACCAGCAAGAGAGGCCCGCCCGGGGCTGTGACAAGAAGAAAGAAGACGATGATCATGATGAGGACGACGAGTCCGACGAGCAAGAGTTTCAGAAGGCTACGGAGGCCATGTGCGTCGATGGTGGTGCCTCGCTGCATACTTCTCACCGCTAGCTCAAGCAGTGGGCGCATGAGATCAAAACAGCAGAGCCATCGTTCGACACTCAGAAGCCGCTGAAGTGGTCCAGCAGGCCCATCATCTTTGACGCCGAGGACCACCTTGATCGCACCACTGCGGTCGGGTGTTTGCCGTTGTTGGTCTCACCAATGATACGCAACCTCAAGGTGAACAAGATGCTGGTTGACAGCGGGGCCGGTCTGAACTTGAGGCTGCAAATTCCCGACGGGGACCTCGAGGAGACGGGAACGTTCCAAGGGGTCAACCCGGGAAGAAGCCAGCCGAAGGGGAAGATCACATTGCCTGTGACGTTCGGAGGCGAGTTGAACTACAGGACGGAGAGGATTGTCTTCGATGTAGCCGAGATCCCCTTGCCCTACAACGGGATCCTCGGTCGCCCGGCACTAGCCAAGTTCATGGCGGCATCGCATTACGCCTACAACACGCTGAAGATGCCTGGCCGATGACCATCATCGCCATCCCCTGCGACAAGAAGGATGCGCTGATCTGCGTCGACCTACTCTACCGGGAAGCAGTTGCAGCAGCTGCCTCCAAGGCACTTGCTCCTGCCGCTGAAGCCCCGGGAGGGAAGAAGAAGCCCAGCAAGACCTCTCGCACCCACTCCGGCAAGCGCGCCTCTTCGGAGTGTTGTGCTATGATACATCTCCAACGTATCTATAACTTTTGATTGCACTACGGGAAACAGGAGATTTGCCGTCAGTACTGTTCTTTGCCATCAGCATTTCGTCAGGCCAGACGGCAAAGACAATTTTTGCCGACAGCAGCTGACGGCAAAGAACAACTGACGGCAAATACATACTTTGCCGTCTGCAATTTCGTTTACAGACAGCAAACAGAGCTCTTTGCCGTCTGTAAAAAAAATCGCAGACGGCAAAGAGAAAACACAGCACGCAGATTGATCCCACGGATCGGTGACATGGCGTGATCTGGGCCGCCCGCACCCTCCTGTGTCTCTCACCAGTCGCCACGCGCGCCCCAACCACCCATCCCATCTCTCTCTTATCCCCAAGGCCCCACCACAACCGACCGCATCTCTCCCTCGATCCCTCCTTCTGCCGCACAACACCCACCCCTCACGACCGACCGCATCTCTCCCTCTCTTATCCCCTGCTCGTCCAACTGCCGCCGGTCGATCCCGCACGTCGCCTGAGCCGTGGCCGGCGCAGGATCCTCCTCCACCTCCCCTGCTCGTCAACCCCCTCTGCTCGATCCCACACATCGCCTGAGCCGTGGCCGGCGTGGGATCCTCCTCCACCTCCCCTGCTCGTCAACCCCTGCTGCTCGACCCGGCCTCGCCGTCGCCTGAGCCAGAGGCCGCCGCGGGATCCTCTTCCTCCTCCTCGCCCGTGACCCGGCGCCTCCTCCTCCTCCCTTGCTCGTCAACTGCAGCTGGCCGACCCTGCCTCGCCGGTGCGAGATCCTCCTCCCCGCCTGCGACCCCGCGCCTCCTCCCCTACTCGTCAACGACCACCGCCCTTGGACATGGCGGCGCCGTTGCCAAGAGCTCGCCGGAGCTCCTCTGCAGCACAACCTCCCGCCTGGTCGACCTCGCCTCGCTGCTGCCTGAGCTGGAGGCTGCAGAGGGATCCTCCTCCTCCCCGTCCATGACCCCACACCTCCTCCCGACCAGGGGATCCATGGCGCCATGGTCAACTCCGCCCGAAGACCACCCTTCGCCTCCTCGAGCTCGACACCCGCTCTCGGATCTCGACGCTGGCAAGGGCCAGTTCGTCCGATTTGTAGTAAATTTTTTTTGTGTTGTTTCGTTCGTTCGTTCGTCCGTCACACCACGGCCAGTTCGTCCGTTTTGTAAATGGAGAACATTATATTGTGTAATTATACTGTGATGATGGATATATATTATGTAAAGAGAGTACTTTTGTCTCGTAAAAATTTGTTCATTCGTCATAGCTGTGAAAGATTTTCCCTACGCCTTCGGCCATCTACGACTTCTACATTGTTTCATTTTTTAAAAATAAGAATATTTGCTTTGCTGCGTGGGTATATGAGGATGACGGCAAAGACATAGCCTAGCTGACGGCAAAGTACTTGACGCCGTTCGTTAGGGCGACTGCTCCGTGTGTTGGCATATTTTTGCTGTCTGGCTAGTCCGCTCACGGCGAACCCTATTGACTGACGGCAAACTCTTTGCCGTCATCCCGATAAACAGCAGACGACAAAGTATTCTTTGCCGGCTATCCTTTGCCGTCTGACTTTGCCGTCTGGAATTTGTTCTTTGCCGTCTGTAATCCACAGACGACAAATTATCTGTTTCCTGTAGTGGCTCCATGCTATATTATCTCTTGTTTTGGACCATATTGGGCTTTATTTTACATTTTTATATTCCTTTTGGGACTAACCTATTAACCAGAGGCCCAGCCCAGATTTGTTGTTTTTCTCCTATTTCAGTGTTTCGAAGAAACGGAATATCAAACGGAGTCCAAATGGAATGAAACCTTCGGGAACGTGATTTTCTCACCGAACATGATCCAGGAGACTTGGACCCTACGTCAAGCAACCATCAGGGAAGGCACGAGGTAGGGGGGCACGCCCTACACCCTGGTGGGCCCCCTGTTGCTCCACTGACGTACTTCTTCCTCCTATATATACCTACGTACCCCCGAACGATCAGATACGGAGCCAGAAACCTAATTCCACCGCCACAACTTTCTGTATCCACGAGATCCCATCTTGGGGCCTGTTCTGGAGCTCTGCCGGAAGGGGAATCCACCACGGAGGACTTCTACATCATCATAGCCTCTCCGATGAAGTGTGAGTAGTTTACTTCAGACCTTCGGGTCCATAGTTAGTAGCTAGATGGCTTCTTCTCTCTTTTTGGATCTCAATTGTCAGGACCCCGATTCCAAGTCACATCAACCCAGCTGGTAACACCTCATATCACTTTGCGGCCTCACGCACGGTATTCCCACGGGTGTCGCCTTACCATGGCCCGGGACCGTTTGCGTCTTTTGGCTCACGTATATGATAGTGTCGCTAGCATCCACATGACAAGGAACCCGGGCCGACATGGCTAGTCGTGAACCCAAAGCGGCACTAACCCATGGGGACAGGCATACATGAAACACTTCGAGCATGTCGGTCATCAACGTATGAACTCGGGCTGTAGCACTGGGCTAACAGGTCTCCGGTATCCCGGCTGTAGCAGGCTAGGCAGGACTCAAGTATCACCGCGTGACATTTCCCGAAGGACGACATAGGAACGAAATGAATCACATGCCGGCCAGATCAAGTGTCCAAGCAGTAGTCTTTGGGCTAGCGAGGACTCCGTGAACCGGGCAGTAGCGGACTACTATCGCTCGTAAACACGAGACTACATTTCCCCATATGAGAGGCTGCCAAGGATAAACAACTAGATTGTCGGATCCCACTCATACCAAGCATTTCAATCATACATAATATGCCCGATATGAGTAAATACAACAAGGCATCACAACAAAACTCTACAACTCAAGTACTTTATTTAAGAGGCTCCGAGGAGCCATACATAACATATTCATACAGGTAGGGGTCACATGACCCAACACTCAAGTCATACAATCATACAAGCACATGCGGAAGCAAAGTAGTCTGAGTACAGACTCTAGAAAGAAAGAAAGCTTGTTGGAGCCTTTCTATCTACAATGGCCCTTCACAAGTCTTAGATCGCCACCGGTGGCTAGCTTACTCGTCAAGTCAACATCTACATAGAATCCATCGGAGGGGTAGTATAGTCCTCTGAAAAATATTGATTAAGCAAACATGAGTACAAAAGTACTCAGAAGTCTTACCACGTAATCCTATCATACATGCACATTCTCAAGGAAGGAAGTGGAGTTATTAGCAACAAGCCAGCTTTGACTCTTGGCTAAGCTATCCCACGTGACACACTATGTAAAGCATTTAAATGCATACCCAGTCCACCATTCACCATCACAATACTCCACCGTGGATCCTCTCTCGTCCTCCCGAGAGGGCCATCCACGATACTCACACTTATCTTGAGGCTTTTAGTAGTATCCATTTACTTGTCTATGAACTGATATAGGTAACCCGAAGTCCTTCTCCGTGGACACGGCTATTCAATAGATCATAATTAACCCCGCAGGGTATACTTCTTCACACATGCTCACCACTTATCGTCGTTTACACGACATGTACTAAACAACCTTCAAGCGGAAGCCCAACGTGGGTGTCGGCCACAGCCTACCTAAACACTCAAGTCCCTAGTCCAGGTTTATCGCCTATTTGGGTTCCATCCGAGGAGTCCGCCGAGGTTTCCCATACAGCCCCGAACGATGTGTGCAGGGTTCCCGAGATACCAAACGGCACTTTCGGTACACAGACCCACAGTGCCTACCGCAACACAACCCACCCCTAAGGTCAGCGCTATGTGCGGCCCCAAAGATGCTACAAACACGTAAACTACTTGCAACTCCCGGACTATGAACAGGGGTGGTTAAGAAGCCGAGAGGGTCAATTAAGGATCCCAATGTGTGGTAGTAACTGATTCATGGATCACAAACACAGATCTCAGTTCTTAAGTTCGGCTTCAATGAAACAACCCACCATGTACTCCTACATGGCCTCTCATCGATACCTTTACCAAATCGTGTTCAACACTTTCACTCTCGAACCAACACAACCTTTCACTCCAGTTCATCATCCCGATGAGCCGACGACACAACTCTAAGCATAGCAAGCATAGCATGGTAGGAATCACAAACATGGCTCAATCAACTCCTACACATACTAGTGGGTTTCATCTAGTTACTGTGGCAATGACAGGTCATGCAAAGGAAGTGGGTTCAACTACCGCAGCACACAACAGTTGAATCGCGTTGTCTTAATGCAGTAAAATGAGAGCAGAAGCGAGAACATGGGTTTGTATCGGAATGATCAATGAATTGCTTGCCTGATGGAACTGGGGTAGAGAACTGCCCTTCAGATGGGTAATCGAGGTTATCTTCGGGGGCAGAACCTATCATGAAAACACACCGAAATAAACATACAAACAATATGCAACAATATGATGCATGCTATGACATGGCAATATGGATGTGTGTTGGCCTAATGCAAGTTGAAGGGACAGGGGATGAACTCATTTGAATCAAAGGTTCAAATGATAGCTCATTTGAGTTAGGCCTAATGGTGCAAAATCTTAATCTAGTTATTCAGCATAGTTAACTTGTTTTAACATGCATGAAACCTGTACCAATGGATAGAGTGTATTTTTCTGATAATTTTTCATATATAAATCTTTGCATTTGGAGTTATAGAATAAAAGTTATAAGCATTTGAAATTTGAATTATATTCTGAAATTTATTATATAAGAATAATTCTAGAATTTGAATTAATGCGTCAGCATGAGGTCAGCGTGACCTCAGGGGTCAACGGGTCGTCCAGGTCAAACTGACCAGTGGGACCCGCATGTCGAGGTTAGTTTAAACTAATTTAATTAATTAGAACTAATCCTAATTAGTTTAACCGAGGGGCCCCACCGTCATTGACTCGAGACAGTCAACAGGCCCACTTGACGAGGTCAACTCATCGGCGTCTAGCCACGGGCGAGGCAGGCGTGGGCGGAGCAAAGTGCTTTGCACTTTCCGGGCACCAAATGGAGCGGGAGCACCTCGTGAAGCTGGAGGTGAGCCGCGGTGTTTGGTGGGGTCACGGGTTAGGGGTGGCGGAGTGGGCGCCGGGACGAGTCGGGCGGCGGCGGGCTCGCCATCGACGGGTTTGGGGTTAGAGGGCTCGGCGAGGCGCGGAAGTGCATAGTTAGGCCCGTTTGGGCGTGGTGAGTGTGATGGACGCGTGGCATGGTTGCGTTAGGTGGCGGAGCTTGCGTCGGCGACGAGCTCCGCGGGCGGTGGGTTCGGGTGATCAACGTGCGCTCGTGGTGGGGCACGAGGAAGAGAATGGAGGGGACGGGAGTAGCTGTGCTCACGGTGAACCTGTGGAGAGCTTCGTCGGGGTCGGGGGCGGTCTGATGCGGCGGCGACGGCGATGGGGATCTCCGGCGGCTCCAAGCTCGGTCGAGGTGCGTGTAGTGGCTTCGGGGCGCTTAGGGCGAACGGGACCCGGCTAGTTAGAGGTAACGGGGTGCGGCGGAGCTGCTGGACATGGTGGGGAGGAGCATGGACGGCGGGGAGCACGGCGTCGGCGGTGGCGCGTCGGCGATGGCGTCGGCCAGGTTGGGGGAGAGCGAGAGAGAGGAGCAGGGGGGAGAATGAGGTGTCCAGGGTCGGGCGACGACACGAGGGTCGCCGAGGCGGGCGGCGGCGGGGCGGCAGCGGCGGCCAGCTGCGTGGCGCGCCTGCGCTTCGCCGCCGGCACCAGAGCTGCTGCTAGCCGAGCCAAGCAGCTGTTGGCCAGCGTTCTTTGGGCTGGGCCGGCAGGTGGGCCGGGCGTGGGCGACAGGTAAGTTTTCTCTTTTTTTTAAGTTTTTCTATTTTCTGTAACTCTGTTGGGTTTTTTTAAAAATACCAAATCTATTTTAAGAATTACCAAAATGCTCCTGGTCACTTGTTGGAATATTCCCAACATGAAACATTTTAGTTTGGCAATTTTTGAACACTTAACTATTTTTCATAATTTGAAATGCTCATTTCAAAAACTTGTGGATTAATTCTAGAACCCTTAGGTGACCTAGAAAATGGTGCACCTCCTTTGACATGGATTCTGAACCCAAACAAAGAGGATGAGCATTTTGAAGGGCATTTCGGATTCATTGAAATAAATTTTAGTAAACCCTAGTTCTTTTAAGGAGGGGGGTGTTCAGGGTTTCTGCCTTCCCCATTTCAAATTCAGATGAAATTTAAACATGATGCACACCCTAATGCATGGTCTATCCGGGATGTGACAACTCACCCCCACTCAAAAGAATCTCGTCCCCAGATTTAGGATCTGTTCTTGAAAAAGGTGGGGTACTCAAGTCGAAGACGATCCTCCCTTTCCCAAGTTGCTTCTTGCTCGGAATGGTTTGACCATTGAACCTTTAGAAACTTGATATTCGACGCCGAGTGGTACGCTCGGTTTGATCGAGGATCTGAACGGGTACTCTCGATAGGTAAGGTTATCTTGGAGATCAAGCGTTTAGTGGTCTACTCCACGGATAGGATCCGAGAAGCAACGCTGAGTTGGGAAACGTGGAAGACATCATGGACCTTGGAAGATGCGGAGGTAGTTCCAATTGGTAGGCAACTTCCCTCGTTTGGCAAGAATGCGAAAGGGTCCAATGTAACGAGGAGCCAACTTGCCTTTGATACGAATCGATGGGTTCCCTTCAAAGGAGTAACCAAGATAAGCCTTCTCGCCAATTTCATAAGCCATAGGCTTATGCTTGCGATCATATTGGCTCTTTTGACGAGATTGGGCTGTTTTCAATTTCTCACGAACAATGCGAACCTGCTCTTACGCTTCCTGAATCATATCCGGGCAAAGAGTTGTCTCTCCCGGTTTCGACCAGTTAAGAGGCGTTCGACATTTCCGTCCATAAAGAACTTGAAAGGGCTTTGCCCAAGCTGGCTTGATAACTATTGTTATAAGCGAACTCGGCGAATGGAAGGCATTTCTCCCAATTCATGCGAAAGAGATGATGAAGCTCAAGCATATCCTCTAGGATTTGATTGACTCGTTCTACTTGACCACTTGATTGGGGATGGAAAGCGGTGCTAAAGGAGAGACGAGTTCCCATAGCGTTTTGGAAACTTTCCCAAAATCGGGAGGTGAAGAGACTCCCACGGTCTGAGTTAATCTCCAATGGAACACCATGAAGAGACACTATTCGGGAGATGTACAACTCAGCTAGCTGGCTAGCGGTTATACTCTCACGAACGGGTAGGAAGTGGGCTACTTTGGAAAGACGATCAACAACAACGAAGATAGCGTTATTCCCTCTCTTGGTCCTGGGAAACCCGGTAATGAAGTCCATACCGATTTTATCCCATTTCCATTCAGGAATTTCCAAAGGTTGAAGGGTACCAAGAGGCCGTTGATGCTCGCTTTGACTCGACGACAGACGTTGCAATTAGCAATGTATTGAGCGATTTCTCTCTTCATCCTAGTCCACCAAAACCTCTGGCGTAGATCTTGATACATTTTAGTACTACCAGGATGAATGGTGAGAGGAGAGTCATGAGCTTCCTTAAGGATCAATTGCCGTAGCTGTTGTTTCTTGGGAACCACTAAGCGGTTTTCAAAGAAGACAACACCTCGTTCATCTATGGAGAAACATTTAGCAGCTCCGCTAGCGATGTTCTCCTTGATCCGAGATATCCTCTATCATCATTGCTGAGCAGCTATGATTCGATCCGTGAGGTCAGGTTTCGCCACCAGGGTGGAAAGGAATCCTCGAGGAACAATGTGAAGATTAAGCTTACGAAATTCCTCATGGAGAATTGGTTGACTTTGTTGTAACACCAGATTGTTACAATAAGATTTGCGACTTAGTGCGTCAGCCATGACATTGGCTTTGCACAGGGTGTAGGATATTCCTAAGTCGAAATCTGTAATCAACTCGACCCAACGTCTTTGCCTCGAGATTCAAATCCGGTTGGGTGAAGATATATTTCAGACTTTGGTGATCGGTGTAGATTTCTAACGATTACCCGTAAGGTAATGTCGCCAGGTTTTGAGTGCATGAACCATCGCTGCAAGCTCTAGATCGTGTGTGGGATAGTTATCCTCATGTGGGCGAATCTGCCGAGAAGCGTAGGCAATCACATGACGATCTTGCATGAGTATGCAACCTAGTCCTTGTCGCGAGGCGCCGCAATAGATAATAAAGTCCTTAGAGAAATCTGGTGGAACAAGCACGGAGCAGATGTCGCGCGTCTTTTCAGTTCTCGAAAGCTGATCTCGCCTTGTGGTGTCCATTCAACTTCTTATCTTTCTTGAGGAGTTCGGTTAGAGGTTTAGCAACTTTAGAGAAATTCTCGACGAAGCGGCGGCAATAGCTCGCTAAACCGAGGAAACTCCGAACTTGCTTGACCGATTCAGGTGGAGTCCAATCAAGGACGGCTTGAACTCGCTCGGGATTGACAGCAATACCCTTACCAGAGATTACATGTCCTAGATAGGTCACTTCTGGTAACCAGAATTCACATTTAGAGAATTTGGCACAAAGGCGGTGCTCTCGAAGTTTCATCAATACTAGCCTTAGGTGTTCGGCATGTTCTTCCTCATTCTTGGAGTAGATGAGTATATCATCGAGGTATACCACGACGAATTTATCCAAGTACTCCATGAAGATTGAGTTCATTAACCGAGAGAAAGTGGCTGGAGCATTGGTTAACCCGAAGGACATGACGGTGTACTCGTATTGGCCATAACGAGTGACAAAGGCCGTTTTGGGAATGTCCCGTTTTGATTTTGATTTGATGGTAGCCCAACCTCAAATCCATCTTGAAAAGATCGAGGATCCTGCGAGCTGATCATACAGTGTCGTTGATCCCGGGAGCGGATACTTGTTCTTGATAGTGACCAAATTGATGGTCGGTAATCTACAACCATCCGATCCGTACCATCCTTCTTCTTGACAAAGAGGACGGGCAAGCCCATGGAGATGAACTAGGACGGATGAAACCCTTTTGCAAGGACTCATCGAGTTGTTTCTTAAGTTCAGCTAGTTCTAGGGGTGCCATCTTATAAGGTCTTCTAGAGATTGGGACGGTTCCGGAATAAGATCTATCACGAACTCGACATCCCCGCGGTGGAACACCGGCAGTTCCTCCGAAAGACATCCGGAAAATCACGGACTACCGGAATATCTTCGAGGTCCGGAAGGGGTTGGCATTTAAGGAGTAAAGTCGGCGCTTAGACACTCGGGTTAAAACATCCACCGCTTTTGCCCAAGGATGGGTAAGTTGAACAGTTCTAGTAGAGCAATCAATCTTAGCGTAATGGGCTGACATCCAGTCCATACCCAAGATGATGTTTATGTCCGAGGACTTGAGAGCTATTAGAGATGCAAGAAAGACTAATCATCGACAAGAATTTCATTCCCATGACTTATTCTAGAGGTTTGCCATCTAGAACCAGGAGTTTGAATTTCCATGGAGGTAGGCATGTCGCAGAATGTGGTGTTATGCAATCGAGCATAGCTCTCGAAATAAATGAATGAGATGCTCCAAGATCAAAGAACAGATTGCGGATGGCAATTAACAAGAAGCGCATCGAGGACGGCGTTGGGATCCTCATAGGTTTCTTCAGCAGAGACATAGTTGACATGGCCACGAGCGGTGGCAACCGGCTTAGCATAGGGCATCTTTCCTGCTGGCTTGCCGCGCCAACAGACTTTCGGCTTGATTGGGGTTGTTCTGGGACACTCTCGAATATAGTGGCCCGTTTCTCCACATTTGAAGCAAGTGATCACATTTGGCCGTGGAGCAACATTAGCAGTTGGACCTCCATAAGTCTTGGGTGGAAAATACGGCTGGTTGGGGCGAGGCGCCTCGAAGGATGGCCTCGGGGTGTACCTGGGTGGTAGAGCCGTATTTGGGACCCAAACCCGGCGCTTCTGGGATCCAGAGCCGGATGACGATCCGGAATCACGGATGTGCTTACGTGAAGCCTCGAAGTCAGTCTGCCCAGTCTCGGCGCTGATAGCCTTATTGACTAGCTTCGGGAAAGAGGTACATTCATGCAGACGGAGATCTCGGCGTAGCTCGGGGCTAAGTCCCTTACGGAACCTCGCTTCGCTTCTTAGCATCGGTAGAAACTTCTTCGAGCATAACGTGCTAACCTCCCAAATTCACGGTGTAGGCATCCACCGTCACCGCCTTGGGTGAAACTGCAGAACTCCTCACGCTTGCGGTCCATAAGACCTTCGGAATATGGTGCTCATGGAAGGCGGCACTGAATTCATCCCAAGTTGTAACTTGTCCAGCCGGACGATAGCCTCATAATTTTCCCACCAGAGACGGCAGACCTTCCGGATGATAGGCGGCAAAGGTAACCTTGTCAGCCTCAGCCACATTGGCGGAACGCAGCTTGTGGTGGATATCATGAGCCAATCATCTGCGTCGAGTGGCTCGACGGCACATTTGAATTTTGGAGGATATAGCTTGACGAAGTCATTGAGTGAAACCCCATCGTTTCTTGGCTGGCGTCTTGTGTTTTGTTCAATCCGCTCCAATAAGCGGTTGGTTTCAGCTTATGCGTTCTCGCTTCAAAGATCACCTCAGCCAAAGATGGCGGTTGCGCAGATTCACATTTCGGCTGCATCGCTTCTCCCCTCCCGAACAGCAGGAGTATTTCGAGTGTTGACCATCCTGGGAGACAAAGCAAAGTTTAAACCAGGATGGCAGAATTTAACAAGGAAGTGCGGAAGGTAATGGACAGCATGGAATGCAAAGATGTTCATCCGTATGACATGGTAATATAAAACTGCCATATATATATATACCATCGGTCATACACACCATTCATAGTTTAGTACAAGCCTGACGGAGTACAACTATAAGGAAAGGCGTTACATCTCATCGGAAGCATTCCAACTCCTGTACATTATTTTTCTACACTTCCGGAACGATACACACTAGGTCGTATTCCACGAGTCACGCAGGACGGTGGAAACACAACTAGCACCACACTAGGAGTACTACTACTATCTCAGGCAGCTCCATAGTAGTCTTCATAGAAGTCACCACCCAGACCTGGAAGTGGAACATGATCGTCCGGAAACAGACAATCCTGTGGGGCCTGTGGACCATAAGGACTCGGATGTGGCCGTGGACCAACAAACGGTGGCAGACGAGGCCCCCGAGGAGGAGTGATGCCTCCAACCTCACGCCACTCCATGAAGTCTGGCAGACTCGCCCGCACAGGGTACAAGTCTCTCATGTCCATACATCCGGCTTGCACGGCAGTGCAAACCTAGTCGAGTAGCCCAGTGGTCGAACGGGCATTAAACAGCTCCATACGCAAGGCCCGGTTCTCACGGTCCTTGTCCTCCAAAGAACTCAAGAGTAGTGCGAAGGAGTGAATCCTCATGGGATGCATCGCTGTACAAACCTCAAGGTAGCCATGCGCCCTGTGAGGGATTTGGCATATAGCGAAAATCCGTGTTGCTCAAAGAAAGCGCTTCGCTCGAATAATAGTCATCATGGAATAGGCTGCATCTTGCATGACATTCCAATAGTGATTCGAGCCCATAAGAACAATGAAGTGGCTCAAGAGCTCCGGGTAAGATGGATAAATCCGAACCGTGCATAGGTATTGGCTTTGATTGAAATCCCTGAACTGCTCCTCGACGGTATATTCAGGATACCATCGATAACCAGCCTCAATCATCACCCTAACCAACATGGCCGTGTGACCGCACACATCAATGCAGCGGGTCAGGCGAACCACTTGGTTCTGGGAACGGGTGGCCATCTGAAAGCACAGCCATAATGCAAAGGCATTAGAATTCCTAGAGAAAATCGGGCAGCATAACATCTGTAAATGCTCAAATCAGAATTGAGACATTCAAAATCAGATTGCAAAACCACTCAACAACATCATATCAAGGTTCTGGTCCAAATAATAGCATACTAAAATTTAGTAGCACTGAACTGAGGATGTAACCAACAATCCTATAAGGTACTACGGATTAGTAACACGTGAACCTGATAGAGAAAAGAGAGCCTAGTCCTAAACCCACGTCGAATGAGAAGAGGATGACTCAGATCAGAGGGCATAAGGTAAAGAAGTAAAAGAGCCTTACGTTCCCTCCCAAAATCAATTCCCCTACATATAACTAAAGCATTTCTAGACTCAACTTCACCAGTTTGGCTTAGCGGACCTCACAGCAGCCCTGCTCGATGCCAACGCTGTCAGGACCCCGATTCCAAGTCACATCAACCCAGCTGGTAACACCTCATATCACTTTGCGGCCTCACGCACGGTATTCCCACGGGTGTCGCCTTACCATGGCCCGGGACCGTTTATGTCTTTTGGCTCACGATATGATAGTGTCGCTAGCATCCACATGACAAAGAACCCGGCCGACATGGCTAGTCGTGAACCCAAAGCGCACTAACCTATGGGGACAGCATACATGAAACACTTCGAGCATGTCGGTCATCAACGTATGAACTCGGGCTGTAGCACTGGCTAACAGGTCTCCGTATCCCGGCTGTAGCAGGCTAGGCAGGACTCAAAGTATCACCGCGTGACATTTCCCGAAGGACAGTACATAGGAACGAAATGAATCACATGCCGCCAGATCAAGTGTCCAAGCAGTAGTCTTTGGGCTAGCAGGACTCCGTGAACCGGGCTGTAGCGGACTACTATCGCCGTAAACACGAGACTACATTTCCCCATATGAGAGGCTGCCAAGGATAAACAACTAGATTGTCGGATCCCACTCATACCAAGCATTTCAATCATACACGCAAATATGCCCGATATGAGTAAATACAACAAGGCATCACAACAAAACTCTACAACTCAAGTACTTTATTTAAGAGGCTCCGAGGAGCCATACATAACATATTCATACAGGTAGGGTCACATGACCCAACACTCAAGTCATACAATCATACAAGCACATGCGGAAGCAAAGTAGTCTGAGTACGACTCTAGAAAGAAAGAAAGCTTGTTGGAGCCTTTCTATCTACAATGGCCCTTCACAAGTCTTAGATCGCCACCGGTGGCTAGCTTACTCGTCAAGTCAACATCTACATAGAATCCGTCGGAGGGGGTAGTATAGTCCTCTGAAAAATATTGATTAAGCAAACATGAGTACAAAAGTACTCAGCAAGTCTTACCACAGAATCCTATCATACATGCACATTCTCAAGGAAGGAAGTGGAGTTATTAGCAGCAAGCCAGCTTTGACTCTTGGCTAAGCTATCCTACGTGACACACTGTGTAAAGCATTTCGTCGTACACGAGTCCACCATTCACCATCACAATACTCCACCGTGGATCCTCTCTCGTCCTCCCCGAGAGGGCCATCCACGATACTCACACTTATCTTGAGGCTTTTAGTAGTATCCATTTACTTGTCTATGAACTGATATAGGTAACCCAGAAGTCCTTCTCCGTGGACACGGCTATTCAATAGATCATAATTAACCTGCGCAGGGTATACTTCTTCACACACGCTCTCACCACTTATCGTCGTTTACACGACATGTACTCGGCAACCTTCAAGCGGAAGCCCAACGTGGGTGTCGGCCACAGCCTACCTAAACACTCAAGTCCCTAGTCCAGGTTTATCGCCTATTCGGGTTCCATCCGCAGGAGTCCGCCGAGGTTTCCCATACAGCCCCGAACGATGTGTGCAGGGTTCCCGAGATACCAAACGGGCACTCGGTACACCGGGCCACGGTGCCTACCGCAACACAACCCACCCCTAAGGTCAGCGTTGCGTGCGGCCCCCAGCATGCTACAAACACCAGAAACTACTTGCAACTCCCGGACTATGAACAGGGGTGGTTAAGAAGCCGAGAGGGTCAATTAAGGATCCCAATGTGTGGTAGTAACTGATTCATGGATCACAAACACAGATCTCAGTTCTTAAGTTCGGCTTCAATGAAACAACCCACCATGTACTCCTACATGGCCTCTCATCGATACCTTTACCAAATCGTGTTCAACACTTTCACTCTCGAACCAACACAACCTTTCACTCCAGTTCATCATCCCGATGAGCCAGACCTGACACAACTCTAAGCATAGCAAGCATAGCATGGTAGGAATCACAAACATGGCTCAATCAACTCCTACACATACTAGTGGGTTTCATCTAGTTACTGTGGCAATGACAGGTCATGCAAAGGAAGTGGGTTCAACTACCGCAGCACACAACAGTTGAATCGCGTTGTCTTAATCAGTAAAATGAGAGCAGAAGCGAGAACATGGGTCTGTATCGGAATGATCAATGAATTGCTTGCCCGATGGAACTGGGTAGAGAACGCCCTTCGATGGGTAATCGAGGTTATCTTCGGGGGCAGAACCTATCATGAAAACACACCGAAATAAACATACAAACAATATGCAACAATATGATGCATGCTATGACATGGCAATATGGATGTGTGTTGGCCTAATGCAAGTTGAAGGGACAGGGGATGAACTCATTTGAATCAAAGGTTCAAATGATAGCTCATTTGAGTTAGGCCTAATGGTGCAAAATCTTAATCTAGTTATTCAGCATAGTTAACTTGTTTTAACATGCATGAAACCTGTACCAATGGATAGAGTGTATTTTTCTGATAATTTTTCATATATAAATCTTTGCATTTGGAGTTATAGAATAAAAGTTATAAGCATTTGAAATTTGAATTATATTCTGAAATTTATTATATAAGAATAATTCCAGAATTTGAATTAATGCGTCAGCATGAGGTCAGCGTGACGTCAGGGGTCAACGGGGTCGTCCAGGTCAAACTGACCAGTGGGACCCGCATGTCAGGGTTAGTTTAAACTAATTTAATTAATTAGAACTAATCCTAATTAGTTTAACCGAGGGGCCCCACCGCCATTGACTCGAGACAGTCAGCAGGCCCACTTGACGGGGTCAACTCACCGGCGTCTAGCCGCCGGCGAGGCCAGGCGCGGCGGAGCAAAGTGCTTTTGCACTTTCCGGGCACCAAATGGAGCGCGGGGAGCACCTACGTGAAGCTGGAGGTGAGCCGCGGTGTTTGGTGGGGTCAGTTGGGTTAGGGATGGCCGGAGTGGGCGCCGGCGACGAGTCGGGCGGCGGCCGGGGCTCGGCCATCGACGGGTTTGGGGTTAGAGGGCTCGGCGAGGCGCGGGAAGTGCATAGTTAGGCCCGTTGGGGCGTGGTGAGTGTGATGGACGCGGTGGCATGGCCGTTAGGTGGCCGGAGCTTCGTCGGCGACGAGCTCCGCGGCGGTGGGTTCGGGTGATCAACGTGCGCTCGTGGTGGGGCACGAGGAAGAGAATGGAGGGGACGGGGGAGTAGCCAGGCTCACGGTGAACCTGTGGAGAGCTTCGTCGGGGTCGGGGGCGGTCTGATGCGGCGGCGACGGCGATGGGGATCTCCGGCGGCTCCAAGCTCGGTCGAGGTGCGTGTAGTGGCTTCGGGGCGCTTAGGGCGAGCGGGACCCGGCTAGTTAGAGGTAACGGGGTGCGGCGGAGCTGCTGGACATGGTGGGGAGGAGCATGGACGGCGGGGAGCACGGCGTCGGCGGTGGCGCGTCGGCGATGGCGTCGGCCAGGTTGGGGGAGAGCGAGAGAGAGGAGCAGGGGGGAGAATGAGGTGTCCAGGGGGTCGGGGCGACGACGCGTGGGTCGTCCAGGGCGGCGAAGCGGCGAGGGGCGAAGCAGGGCGGCGGCCAGCTGCGTGGCGCGCCCTGCGCTCGCCGGGCCGGCACCAGTGCTGCTGGCCGAGCCAAGCAGCTCATTGGCCAGCTGCTTTGGGCTGGGCCGGCAGTGGGCCAAGTGGGCGACAGTGGGTTTTCTTTTTTTAATTTCAGAACTCTGTTGGGTTTTTTTAAAAATACCAAATCTATTTTAAAAATTACCAAAATGCTCCTGGTCACTTGTTGGAATATTCCCAACATGAAACATTTTAGTTTGGCAATTTTTGAACACTTAACTATTTTTCATAATTTGAAATGCTCATTTCAAAAACTTGTGGATTAATTCTAGAACCCTTAGGTGACCTAGAAAATGGTGCACCTCCTTTGACATGGGTTCTGAACCCAAACAAAGAGGATGAGCATTTTTAAGGGCATTTCGGATTCATTGAAATAAATTTTAGTAAACCCTAGTTCTTTTAAGGAGGGGGGGGGGGTGTTCTGGGGTTTCCTGCCTTCCCCATTTCAAATTCAGATGAAATTTAAACATGATGCACACCCTAATGCATGGTCTATCTGGGATGTGACATCAATACAATGTTCTCCCCCTCTCTCGTGGAGATCTATTCGATATAATCTTCTTTTTGCGGCGTGTTTGTTGAGATCGATGAATTGTGGGTTTATGATCAAGATTATCTATGAGCAATATTTGAATCTTCTCTGAATTCTTTTATGTATGATTGGTTATCTTTGCAAGTCTCTTCGAATTCGTTTGGTTTGGCCAACTAGATTGGTAGTTCTTGCAATGGTATAAGTGCTTAGCTTTGGGTTCAATCTTGCGGTGTCCTTTCCCAGTGACAGTAGGGGCAGCAAGGCACGTATTGTATTGTTGCCATCGAGGATAACAAGATGGGTTTTTTTAATCATATTTCATGAATTTATCCCTCTACATCATGTCACCTTGCTTAAGGCGTTACTCTCTTTTCATTAACTTAATACTCTAGATGCATGCTGGATAGCGGTCGATGAGTGGAGTAATAGTAGTAGATGCAGGCAGGAGTCGGTCTACTTGTCTCGGACGTGATGCCTATATACATGATCATACCTAGATACTATCATAACTATGCTCAATTCTATCAATTGCTCAACAGTAATTCGTTAACCCACCGTAAAATACTTATGCTGTTGAGAGAAGCCACTAGTGAAATCTATGGCCCCCGGGTCTATTCTCTATCATATCAATCTTCCCTTACTTTATTATTGCTTTGCTTTTTTACTTTGCCTTTTATTTTACCTTGCATCTTTATACCAAAAATACCAAAAATATTATCTATCATCTCTATCAGATCTCACTCTCGTAAGTGATCGTGAAGGGATTGACAACCCCTAATCGCGTTGGTTGCATTTAGCTATTTGTTTTGTGTAGGTACGAGGGACTTGCGCGTGGCCTCCTACTGGATTGATACCTTGGTTCTCAAAAACTTAGGGAAATACTTACGCTACTCTGCTGCATCATCCCCTCCTCTTCGGGGAAATCAAACGCAATCTCAAGACGTAGCATGCTACCGTCGAGGACGTGCCAGAGAGCTCCACCGGCAAGAGCAAGAAATCTAGAGCTCCGCCACCATAGACCAAGAAGGTGTCCGTTAGGGAGGATGGCAC
Organism: Aegilops longissima; assembly: GCA_021605205.1. Lineage (NCBI taxonomy): Eukaryota > Viridiplantae > Streptophyta > Magnoliopsida > Poales > Poaceae > Aegilops > Aegilops longissima. The sequence goes on along the minus strand of CM038682.1, from coordinate 613,830,395 downwards.
GGGAGGGGCTTTCACCATAAGCTCTACCCTCGACAGCAAATAGGAAGGTGTGCTGCACCTTCTTGCGGGCGAATGTCGATGTGTTTGCATGGCAAGCATCTGACATCCCCGGTGTTCCCAGGGAGGTGATTGAGCACCACCTAGCTGTCTGTCCTCATGCACGGCCCGTCAAGCAGAAGGTCAGGAAGCATGCTCTTGAAAGGCAAGAGTTTATCACAGAAGAGATTAGGAAGTTGGAAGCAGCAGGCTTGGTGAGGGGGTGCTCCATCCGACGTGGTTGGCCAATCCGGTGGTTGTGCGCAAGGCGAACGGGAAGTGGAGGCTGTTTATTGACTACACAGATATCAATAAGGCTTGTCCTAAGGACCCCTTCCCGTTGCCGCGCATCGACCAAATTATTGACTCCACGGCCGGGTGTGATTTTTTATCATTCCTCGACGCCTACTCAGGCTACCACCAGATCTTCATGACGAGAGAAGACGAAGAGAAGACAACGTTCATCACCCCATGTGGTACGTATTGCTTTTTACGGATGCCTTTCGGGTTAAAGAGTGTTGGCTCAAAGTTTGCAAGAGCTGTCCAAATTGGTTTTGAACCCCAGCTACATAGAAATATGGAAGCATACATGGATGACATAGTGGTCAAAACCAAGGACAAGGCAACTCTTGTACAAGACTTAGAAGAGACGTTTGCCAACCTGCGCAAGATCAACCTCAAGCTGAACCCTGAGAAGTGTGTCTTCGACGTGCCGTCTGGAAAATTCTCGGGTTCTTTGTGTCGCAGCGCGGGATCAAGGCAAACCCAGACAAGATCAAGGCTATCGAGTAGATTGAGGCGCCCAAGCAGATCAAGGATGTGCGTCGGCTCACTGGCTGCGTTGCCACCATGAGCCGATTCATCTCCAAGTCTGCCGAGCGCGCCCTTCCCTTTTTCAAGATTTTGAAAAAGGCGGGCCCCATGGAATGGACCCCGGAGGCCAAAGTAGCGCTGCAGGATCTGAAGAAGTACCTCTCTTCTACCCCAGCATTGGTGGCGCCTAAACCGCAAGAGCCGTTGCTGCTGTATCTGGCGGTGACGAATCAAGTGGTCAGCGCCACGCTGGTGGCGCAGAGGGAGGTCGACGAAGAGGCAGTGGCAACGGAAAGACCGGCGGATGGCACGTCAGAAATTCCCCTGGCAGGGCCTGGTGCCAGCAAGGCAAGGCCCCCAGCAGAGTCTGACGCAATCGGGGCAGGGCCCGTGCAGCCAAATGAAGTGGTGCAGAAGAAGAAGATGATGCAGCACCCGGTTTACTTTGTCAGCTCCCTGTTGCAGGGGGCTAGGTCAAGGTACTCCGGTGTGCAGAAATTGCTCTTCGGCCTCCTTATGGCCTCGAGGAAGCTTCGTCATTACTTCCAAGCCCACTAGATCTCTGTCGTCACCCGCCTCCCGTTGCAACAGATACTGCACAACCTAGACGCAACCGGAAGGATTGTGGCGTGGGCCTTAGAGTTGTCAAGCTTTGGGTTGAAGTTTGAAAGTACTTCGACAATCTAGAGCAGAGTCTTGGCGGAATTCATTGCTGAGTGGACCTCAACGCCCGACGAGGAAATCCAGGAGACCGCTCTCCCCGGTAAGGAAGCAAGTCGCGACTGGATCATGTACTTTGATGGGGCTTTCTTGCTGCAAGGCGCCGATGCCGGTGTGCTGCTTGTCGCACCCACCGGAGAGCACCTCAAGTATGTGATCCAGATGCACTTTCCCAGGGAGATGTCCACAAACAACACTGCCGAGTATGAGGGGCTGCTTGCCAGTCTCAGGATCGCGGCAGACCTCGGGGTTAAGAAGTTCATCATCAGGGGTGATTCACAGCTCGTCGTCAGACAAGTCAACAAAGATTATCAGAGCCAGTTGATGGAGGCCTACGTAGATGAGGTGAGGAAGCTGGAGGAGCGCTTCGATGGTATACAAGCGGAGCACGTTCCCCGAGCGGAGAACGACATTGTTGATTACCTGTCAAAGCATGCTGCGTTCAAGCTACCTATGGAACCAGGTACCTTTCTGCTTCGGTTAACTCAGCCATCCGTTGAACCATCAACGGAGCTGAACAAGCGGAGGAAATCAGGCCCCGGCGAGTACTTTGCCACTGAGCCCCCAGGGGCCGCCGGCAAGGGTGTTGCCGTGGATTCTGAGCCTGCCGAGGGGCAGCTGGCTCCGGCAGGCCGTCAAGCCCTGACCGTGGAGGCGACCGCTCCCATGGCAGAAGAGGTTCCTTTGGTCCTTGCCATCGAGCCCAGACACCGGCATGGGCACAGCATACTGTCTGGTTCCTCTTGAGAGGGGAACTTCATGAGGAGCAGGAAGAAGCGGAAAAAGTAGCCCGCCGGTCTGCTCTGTACCAGTTTGCCGATGACGTCCTGTGTAGAAAAAGACCAAACGGTGTGAAATTGAAGTGCATCCCCCGGGAGGAAGGACTGGGGCTGTTGGCAGAAATAGATGGATGCATATGTGGCTCCCACATAGGGTCGAGGGCCCTTGCCGGCAAGGCATTCCGGCAAGGTTTCTTCTGGCCCACCGCCCTCTAGGATGCGACGGCACTAGTAACCACCTGTGAAGCGTGCCAGTTCCATTCGAAGAAGCTTCATCAACCAGATCAAGCCCTTCAAACAATTCCTCTCTCCTGGCCAGTCTTGGTCTGGGGGTGCGACATCCTGGGCCCTTTCCCCCGCGCTGTCGGGGGCTTTGAGTACTTGTACGTTGCAATCGACAAGTTCACAAAATGGCCAGAGGTGGAGGCAGTGAGGAAGGCGACTGCACAGTCAGGCGTCAAGTTCTTCAAGGGACTAGTGTGCCGCTTTGGTGTGCCAAACAGAGTCATCACCGACAATGGCACACAGTTCACAAGCCGCACCTTCATGCAATACATCCAACACCTCGGCAGTAAGGTCTGTTTTGCTTCCGTGGCACATCCACGGAGCAACGGCCAGGCGGAGAGGACAAATGCTGAAGTGTTACGAGGCCTGAGGACAAAGACTATTGATAGGCTATACAAGAGTGGAAGGCGCTGGATTGATGAGTTGCCGGTGGTTCTTTGGTCGATCAGAACGACGCCAAATCGAGCCACCGGCCAGACGCCCTTTGCCCTGGTTTATGGGGCAGATGCAGTTCTCCCCACAGAATTCACATACGGGTCACCTCGAGTGCTCGCTTATGACGAGCTTGAGCAAGAGCGATTGCGGCAAGATGACACAATGCTCCTTGAGGAAGATCGTCTTCAGGCGGCTGTGTGAGCAGCACGCTACCAGCAAGCCTTGCGCCGCTACCATAGCCACATGGTTCATGCCCAAAGCTTTGAGGAAGGCGACCTTGTTCTTCGGCGCATTCAGTCGGCCAAGAATTCCAACAAGTTGACGCCGAAGTGGGAAGGTCCTTATCGGGTAATATGAGTCACCAGGCCCGGCGCAATCGGCCTGGAGACCGAAGATGCTGTCCCAGTGAGCAATTCCTGGAACATCAAGCATCTTCGCAAATTTTACCCATAAGGCACGGCTTGCCGGGCCTCCCGGCAAGCCACCTTTTGTACAAGCTTTGCCGGCAAGGCATGTAACCCTCTGTACAAAGCCAGGTGCAGACCCTGAGCATAAATACACGAAGCGCTGGCGCCCTAAGTTATAGCATGCATGCTAGGTTTAAGTCCCTCCCTCGGTTAGGGTTGGTAGTGCTTGGCGGCGACTAACCCCTAGCCTAGAGGTCGAGTTCGCGTCTTTCTGTCTTCTTTGGTTCGTAGAGCACACGGACACATCTGCTGAGCCGCTTGGGAGAAAGAGGATGAACCGATGCCCCGGCCCCGGCAAGCCAAGACTGTCGGGGGCTGAAGACACAAGGATCCAACCCCGGCGAGCCAAGGTTGCCAGGGGTAGCGGATTCAGATAAGTCTTTCATCCCCTGTTATGCATTTCCGTATAGAACTGGGACATGTGAAACCGCATTTATATTCTTAAACCACCGTGCTCCCCTTTTCCTGTACCCGAGAGCCACCCCCCTGGGTCAGAACTTGGTCATAGTCGCGGTGGAAAGAAAGTAAACGAGGGGCCTAATTCCACTCCACCCCTGCCTCCGCCAAAAGCATGAGAATGGTGGACTGAAGTGGGGGGAAGGCAAGGCCTGTTGCCGGGCGACAATGTTTATCTTAAAAGTAACAAGGATTCACCCCTTGGCATGGGCCTCGCTCACGCACAAAGAAACCCGACAAACACCCTTTTTCAATAAAAACATCCCATACAGGTATATTTCATACGGAATTAAAAACATGAGCAAGGGGATTACAAGTCTTAAAATTAACAAGTGCCCGCAGGCTTACAAACTAAAAAGAAATAAGGTGCCCGTAATCCCTTTCTTTTCCCTCTCATCAGAAGGTAGAACAAGACAGAAGGAGGGCAAAAGGGGCGCCTAGGCGAGGTGCAAGGAGCAGAAGGCACCAAGAGAACATCTTGGTGCCGGGAAAGGAGCTGGAAGACGAGGCAGCGGGTCGGCAATACGCGAAGAAGGCGTCGGTGCTCGTGTACTCCGACTTGGCAGCCGCCACCCACCTCCTTCGCCTTCTCCGGCCCTCCTACACCAGCCGCCCAAGGAGACGACGGGGAGCGCCCCGATGGAGAGCTTGGCGAGGAAGACCCTAGGCAGGGCGCGTGGCCGAGGGTGGAGCGACGCGGTCAGTCGGAGTCGGCATCCTGCCGCTCGACTCCCTCATCGTCACTGTCGCTGTCCTCCTCGTCACTCCCGCTCGAGGAGGAATCTTCATCGTCGAAGGAGCTCTCCACGCAGCACTTTAGACGAGTTCCAAGATCTCCAAAGACCTTGACGGAGAGCATGCCGCCCTCCATTAACATGAAATAGAGGATGAGCCCCGCCGTCAGGCTGTGGATGCGAGCAAACGTCTTCCATCCATGACAAAGGTACATGACATGAGGAGCGGGGAAGTCGACGTCGACTCGCGTGTTGCCGTTCCCGCAGCCCCTTATGTGCAGCCTGAGGGTCTGGGGCGGATCGAGCTCCATCTCCCGAGCAAATGGGGAGGGGAGGCGGAGACGACGACGCGGTGGCCGACGCAGCCTGATGAAAAACTCGTGGGGCTGGTCCCCGACGTGGCCTTCCATCACGGGGGCACCGCTGGCGGAGGCACGGCCATCGCGCCGCCTCGTCCCCCTCTCCCCTGACCACCGCGGCGACCTCGGCCTCGCCCCCTCCCCCTTCCTCTTGTGGCCGGTTCCGCCGCTGCGGGCTCGTAGGAAGGAGGAACACGCTGTCGAGCGGCGACCCTCGCCGCCACCGTCGAAGGCCCAGCACCTCCTCTCGCCATGGCAGGTGGAGGAGAGGAGTGAAGGTGGAAGAGGATGGATACTGAAGGAATGTGGAGTGACGTCCCCCTCCCCCTCCTTATAAAGGGGCGGGGTCGAAGCTCGCCCCCCCACTCGGCCAATCCAGCCATCAGGGGCACAGGGAATCGGGACCGACCCGCTGCCCCAATCAGCGAAGGCCCGGTTTCCCGCCCCCGCCCCGTGCTTGGGGGCATGGCGGACGTGTGGCGAGTGGGCAGGATCGAAAGGACGGATGAGGCGACCGTTCCCCACCCCGTGATCGGGGGGCATGGGCGCCTTGAAGACCGCGACCCAAGTTCTCTTAGTAAATGAGCCGCGCCTCTGCGCCTCCTTTTTATGGGGAAGGCGCGAGCCGCCTCTTTACCACAATGTGACGCATGCATGCGGGAACCGCCCCATGCATGACGCCCACGTCACGCTCACCCCTCCACGTCGCGCGTTCAACGCGGGTCGCGGGGAAGCGCAGCGAACGAAAAATTACTGCAGTAAAATCCCATCCCGACTACCCGCGCACCGTTCTAGGCCCAACCCAACAACGTGTCATGCTTATGTGTGGCCCAGGCTCGGGGGCTCCTGTCGGTGTACTAAAGTAGGGGCACTCCTTTGTACCCCTTTACTTGTGCACGGATAGTCAGAGCCGCGCCCACGGCCATGCTAAACAGAGCAGAGGAGAGAAACAGGGAAGAAGCCAAAGCACAAGACGGCCAAGGCAACGCCAAGACCAGGAACACAAGAGGGCAAGGAGGCAAGGTAGACTCCCTCGGCAAGGTTCTTGCTGAGGCAACCTCCGCAACCCCGGCAAGGGCCTTGCCGGGGAAACTGCCCGATGCCAACAGAGTGAGCCTCCCTTGAGCCCACGATTTCCGACCCCACCAACCACATTGGAACCAGGGCTCGGGAGGCACCCCCGTGGTGGCATGCAGATCTTTGTCAAGATCATAAACACACAAGATCAGATGAGGACCCGAAGACGGCGACCCTCGGTGGGATCCTAGCCGATGGGATCCACAAGACCCCCCCCCCCCTCGAGCGCCTTGTCGGGGACGACTGCAACGCCACGGCAAGACCCTTGTCGGGCCCCCGGCAAGACCCTTGCCGAGGGCATCAGCGGGGCCACTGCCAGGCCCGCAACAGCCAAGACTCCACCGGCGTCCCCAAGCAGCTGCTAGCTCAACCAGCTGGGCAGGCACCTGCGTGGCGACAGGCGGCCTCTATACCAACTCAGCAAGCACCTGCATGGTGCATATAGATCTTCGTGAAGACTCTGCCACCGTGCCACCTCAGCAGCCTGCCTGCCTACATGGCACCACACGCATCGCTGGCCTGGGCGCGTGTCGAAGCAAGATGGAGCGGCGACGGACGGGACGGGCCTCATTCCCATCCCCAATAAAAGCTGATGGACACCAAAGCAGCGCATTTAATGCGTTTTGTCCCCTAATGCCAGGCGATAGGCTTGCGCACTATAGACCTTTCCACCTCCTGTATGCCACTGTGGCAGCCCCTTTCGACTATAAAAGGTGGCCCGGGGCATACTGGAGAGGGATTCAGCTCTTTGGGACTACGCAGCCACCGTAGCTAGTTCGAAAGCTCAAGAACACTGAATACATCCACCAAAGCAGGACTAGGGTATTACGCATCCTCGCAGCCCGAACCTGGATAAATGATCTTTCTGCTGGCTCCTGGACCTGCTCTTCTCACAACCCCGCGCCCGCCGACCATAGAAGGGATTCCAATGATCCCATAGGTGTCGTTCCCACCGACAAGCAGTTCATTCGGTGTCATATGGCCAGAAGCATACTGTAGTACTCCTCCACTACAGTAGTACTCCATCATTGTTCGACTTCCCGAAGAGGCATAGAGCCAAGCACAGCCCGAACGCTTGTGTGGCAGTTTCATGTGTAGAGTAGTCTAGGATAGCGTGTACCGTGCCTGTAAGCTTAAAATCATTGGGGTCGGCTTCATGCTATGAGGCCGTCTCAAAGCATTTTTTGATTAAAATAATCTTCTGGCCCTACCTGTCATCCTGGTGATTGTAGTTTGCACGCTCATCTGGTCAAGACAGGAATATATATTTTTATTTGTGGTGCGGTAAATGTTAGAGGTTGCAGCAAATATATTGTACACCGCGGGTCTTTCAGCCAAGTTTAGAGGCAAGCATGTGGGGCCAGTGCTATGATGTGTCGCGTCAACTTGTACAACAAGGAGAAACTTGATTTTACTACTACACGCCTTCTCCCTCGCCCATGCGCACAGTGGCTCGTAGACGAGGACATGCTTTTTCTTATACTACAACAAGGTATCCCTCCCGCACGCGGTGGACGGACATGCAGCAGTGGATTCGATAATGTAGAAGTAGTAGTAACATCATTGTTCATATTCTCGAAGAGGCGAAGAGCCAAGCGCAACCCGAACGTGGCAGTTGCGGACGCTCGCGTGGCAGTCTTTGTGTAGGGGTGGGGCGTGGTGCAGTGCCTTGGAGCACGCATATATCCAGGCTCTTGCATGAGACAAAATTGCTATGTGAGCCCATTATTGTAGTACTTGCTAGTATAGCCCTGTAAACCGGAAAGGAGTATTTGCCTTTCTAGAGATTTCAACAAGTGACTAGACTACAGCCTAAATGAGTAGTACATATGGAGCAAAATGAGTGAATCTACACCGTAAATAAATACGTAGTTCTCTCGTTTTCCTCTCCTCCTTGGTCGCGGTGCACAATATTTAGTATACTATATTACTGACTAGTCTCTTTTTGACACGCATTTACGTTTTTTGACACAGTACAGACGCAAGCGCTCATATACACGCGCATACACTCACCCCTATGAACGTACACACACACCCTACCCCTATGAGCACCTCTGAAAGACTGAGCCGGCATATCTTGAAATTTGTGAAGTCTCCATAGGAACCTCGTCGTTGACGGGAACGTCTCCTGACACGCATTCACATTGATACGGCTTGAATTCCAAGGAGGGAGAGGGTAGCGGTTCCTGAGACGTTGACCGGTCAATGGTGCATCCTCAATTAGCATGCAGAGGGAATTAATTGGATAAGCAGAATAGAGCCAGCGCGATGTGAATGCAACATAGTTTGGACTCTCATATAAAGGCGCCCCACCACTTCAATCCATCTACTCCTAGTCTCTGCGCAACACTGCTCACTCCAATCCAAGACCAAGTGACCAGAAGCCACAAGCACCTATGGAGGCGATGGACGCAAGCGGCAGTCGGCTGTGCAAATCATCCAAGAGCCGGCCTGCGGCCCCGCACCGCGCAGCGTTTCCAGACGGTGCTGGCGACCGCCAGCGTCGTAGCCCTCGCCGACGCCGGCTTGGCCTCTCGCATGGACGACATGATGGTCCACTCCATCCGCAAGTTCACCGCCATCAAGAAGCGCACGGACGACCTTGCTGTACTGCTCCATCCCGCGCGCCCAGGCTCCTCATTGCCTGCCACCCTCATCGGCCTCCATGGTGATGAACTCTTTCAAGCCCTGGTTGCCCTGCAGGTGCCAGAGGTCGCGACAAAGAATGTGCACCTCGAGGCCACGCTCGCCGCACAATGCCTCGCCATGCAAGAAACCGTCGACCTGCACATCCACGTCTACGAGGAAATCGTCTACATAGGCCACTACAAGGCCAGTGAGGACAGAAAGACGTTGGCCTTCTTCAAGCGGGTGGAATCTTTGGACGCCATTGTTTAGAAGCACGTCGACCTGGCCACGAAAGCTGCTACTACTTAGCTGCCGTTAGGTGGGCCGGCGCCCTGAGTCGAGGACCTGGACGTCATGGATGGATGCATCTCTTCTTCTTGCCTCCTGTAACCAGCACTACATCGCCTCGTGCCTTAATGTTTTATTAATATAGTACTCCCTCCGTTCCCAAATATAAGTCTTTCTAGAGATTCCAGCATACGACCAAAATGAGTGAATCTACACTCTAAAATATGTCTACATACATCCTATGTTGTATTCCATTTGAAATATCTAAAAAGGCTTCTATTTAGGAACGGAGGGAGTATATGGCATTTTTCTTCCAGTCGTAACGTTTTTACTATGAGGTGGAGCCGCAGTTGAGCAAACCGACCATCGGCAAATCCCAACCCCGCCCACCGGACGTCGGCTGAGTTTAGAATTAGAAGAGAGAAACGAGGGAGTAGAGCTAGATGTAGCACAGACGCTGTTGTTAGATGAGACTCGTGTTGATAGAATAGGAGTACTGAGCACTCGTACCTTTTTTAGGGAAACAGTAGTCGTATGTCTAGTACCACTAGTTGGGTGCGTGCAACCTATACATGTCATCACTTTAGGTATCCTTTTCGAACCGCAGCTACGCTTCACAGTACATATTTTTTTACGTATTTATCCTCCTATATGAACTCCTAGGGTATTTCCACGTGCTCCCTTTCGCCAACATGTGGGACATAGAGCATCTGGGTCGTAGTGCATGCACGACTCGGAGCATATGCCAGGGTACTTTACATTTCAGACCTCACAAATTACATGCAAACCCCCCGCGAAAGAATAAATAAATAAATAAATGAATTACTACATGAAACATGATTATTTTCGTAGAAACTGGAGCACGTTCATTAAATTTTGGACATAACACGTTTATAAAAAATGACCGGACCTAAACCAGTCTAAGGGCCTCTTTGATTCGCAGGATGCTGAAAACACAGGAATGGGGAAAGTAGGATGGCGAAGAACCGAGACGAGGAGAACTCTAACTCAGTTAGATGTTAGAGTTAGATTCTAACCCTGAACTAACCCTGAACTAACCCTGAACTAACTCTAAACCAAAGAGGTGTATGGATGGCAAGGTTAGATTGACAATAAATGCTCTTTCTCAATCATTTGACTACTTTGGACATATTTCCTGCCAGATTTGGTGTTGCCTGCTCTTGTGTGGCCTCCTCCCGCTCACAATTGACATAAACGAACCATCTTTACAAATCAAGAATGCAAAACATGATAAAATTTACTTTGTCCATACAAAGGAGACATCCCACTTAAACATACAAGTCGTCAACCAAGCTTCACAAAAAATACACTCCATGAAACAAAGCATGAGCTAACTCATCACGGAAGTCATTCACAATAGGGAGGGAGCCCAGAGCCCCTCACGCACCGAGGGAGGATCTCGTCATCGTCGCTCTGAAGGAAGGCTCTATAGAGCCCAAGCCCTGGGAACCCCTCCGACGCCGGCGCTTGTGAGTTGAGGTCGACACCGGCATGGGTAGTAGGGCCGCTTACCGATGACTACAAACTGAATCTTTGGGCTTCTAGAAATAATGCAAGCCTGAAACTGAAATACCTAAAAAGGTGAACTGAATCTTTGGGCCTCTAGAAATAATGCAAGCCTGAAACTAAAATACCTAGAAAGGTGAACTGAATCTTTGGGCCTCTAGAAAGATTTATTACCTCCTCAAGAAGCATCAAACAATTACATGCGTGCACCACAAATCTATACCAAGTTTAATCATGATCTACTCTTCCAAATCAGAATTAGCGCTAGAGCAAGAAAGATTAATAATATGGCTGTGAGACAGAGAAGGAACGAACAAACTCACCCCTCTCGCGACCTCCCTGGTAGATGCACTACCACCACACACGACAGAGGGAGAAAAACGACCGGTGAAGGGGGAGCGGGGCGAGCTTCGAAGGCCGGAGGGAGAGGGTGGCCGGAGGAGAGAGAGGGCGAGCGGCGGAGCGTCGCTTAGGCGGGCGGCCCAATGGGGAACAGAGAGGATTCGCGGGGGGGAGGGGAAGGGAGTGATGTGGTGCGGGCAGGGTTGATTTTTTTAGTTCTCTTTTAGTGGGCCCGAGGAGAACTAACCCAATTAGAACCTCTGCACCGGGCTAGTTTTTTTAGTTGGGTTAGATCAAACTAGCTCAAACTAACCCCTCCTGTTTGGATAATTTGAGCTATTTCAACCCAAACTAGCTCTAACTCAAGGATCCAAACAAAGAGGAGTAGTACTGTACATGCTACAGTCTGGACCATAGCACATTGTTTTTTATGGCCATATCACCACATTCTTTTCTACTGCTGGTTAACTGGGCTGTCGTGGTTCGCACTACTGGTACTGGGCTGCCGTGGTTCGCACTCCTCCGACGTGAGTAGTAGTAGTAGTAGTAGTAGTAGTATATACCGCATTATTCTTTGCTCCTTCTTACTACGTACTTCGCCGACATGTGGGAGAGCCAGCATTCGGGTCGACGTTTCATGGACCAGATTAGAGTGCGGAACGGAAGGGGGGCATCACCCCGGTCGTAGCGCCAGTAATTCATGACTATAGTGAGTAGTCATATCACAAGTCTTTCCAGCAGTAACGGGCCGTCAAATCGCATAACCCGACCTTTCTAGCAGTAAGTAAGTTGACTCCCTCACCCTCCTCGCCTCTCTGTCAAACCGCCTACCCGAAAACTACCGCGCGTACTGCAGGGAAAAGTCCCGCCCTCAACTTTTAACTGCGCGAAAATAGTTCGAGCGTGTTCGTTCTATATAAATACTAGTACTGTATGTTTATTCACCCGTGGGGGTGTTCAATCAATGGAGGGCTGGGGAGCACAAGTGAACAATACTACTACTAGTAGTAAGTAGGAGTCATACAGTTAGTCACCTTAAATAGAGAGTTTATTTTCTTTAATGCCACGTACACAAATTGAAACGCTTGTTGTGGAGAGAAAAAGATAATCACTCCACTATATATGTACGCAGGGGCCTGAGCGCTTGCTTTACTAGGGTTGCTCTCTTCATTCTCTCATCCTCTCTAGATCTAAACAAGACAGCGGTAGCGACATTTTCTCTCTGCTCACCGCTGGTCACAGATCCAGCCGGATCCCTTCGGCCGGTGTGTGTAGAGGACTAAAAGGTGCATATTTCACGTGGTCATCGCCGCCGAGGGAGGAAACCCACAGTTTCCGGCGGGGCCCGATCCTCTGCCCGTGCCAATCTCTTTGACACAGCGCCGGCTCGGGAGGTCCTCTGACCCTTCTTCCTCCCTGCCGTATTGTGTGCAGATCAGACCTGCCGCCGCCGACATCCCGACGACCCTCAGGTACAAGTTCTTAGAAAGCGGCATTGCTCTACTGCCCCAGCTCCCGACGTGTCTGCATGTGCATCTTCTTCTACTTCCATCAGCTCTTCCAAATCCACCTAAATTTTTAGTATTATTAGAGGTAAAGCTACTTCATGCATTTGAATCTAGGACTTGGTTCAAACAACGAAGAAAGGGGGGAAAGTCGTAGCATGAATCTAGGACTTGATTCAAAGAGGAAATAACAGGGGAAAACTAGTAGAGACCGGATACCCAACAGGTCTCTTGGTTGAAAAGGGAAATAATGGGAAAACTCAGTACAAACTGGATAAGGAACAGATCTATTATTGGTTGAAAAAAGGATAGAAAGTGGAGGCTGGTGGACAAGTCAACAGAGTATGTCCAGGATTAGATTTGCTGCCCTCACATGGTAAAAGGTCTCCAGGATTATATTCGCTGCCCTCACATAGTAAAAGGTCTCCAGGATTAGATTTGCTGCCCTCACAGAGCATGAACAAACTCGGCATCACCACTTTATGCCTCCTTGTAGGTACATTATGCTGATGCGTCCACTGTCGCATGTCCTTGTACCAACCTTTTGCTGTTGTTAATGTAAGGGCGCATGTAAAATGAAGTGATCACACTGTTACCTTAAGGACATGTCTAACCAGTGCTATTGTTAATCTAATGCCTCCAGTGATATGATGAAATTAAACTGTGTTACAAATGGTACTCCTGCCGTTTTCCCCAGTATGATAAGTAAGTTGCTTCTTTATGCTGCTGAGTGACCTGGTGTCCCCACGGTCCCATGCCCTTAAACCAACTCTTTAGCTCTCGTTGATTTATCAGTCTGGTAAACAAGCAATGCCACCATTAAAGTAATCCAATATTTGACGAATGTCATAGTTGATCGTAATGCTTCCGGTAACATGAAGCATTGCTGACGTTTGAAAATTTCTACTGTCCTTGCATGATTGCCATGAACATAACTAAGATGCTTCTTTTCATTTCGTGTATGTTTCGTATGTTCTTATTGACCAGCAACGGTTTACTTTCTATCTTTTTGTGCAGATAGGAATATGATTTGACCTTGTTGCTATTGTGACCTTTTGGTGAACTGCACAAAACACTTTTTTTGGAATGAGTGTCTTGTGTAGTTCAACTAAAATGTCACGTGGGCAACATCTCTCAATTTTGGTGGAACTGCACAAAATGGTGATTGGAGTTTCCAAAATCTCCATCAAATTCTGCTGGTAATCTCGTGCAACATTTTATTAGCTTTTGCAAGATGAGCCGTCACTGTCACCACAATGGCACTTTATTTTAGTGGAACTGCACAAAAGGATAAGAATATTATAGTTGCACCTTACATGAGCAAGACAGCCAACCTTAATGTTGCTGAATTTTAGTGCAACTACTAAAGAAGAACCTGCCAGCTCATGAGAGCAAGTACTTCTTGCTAGCTGAATGATGAAATCTTTGCTTCATTTCAGGTGAACTGCAGAAAAAGGCGCATGAATTGAATCATGGAACTCTAGGCTGGCCTCATCCGAGTGGAGTTACAGGTTCACCACATCGAGTCGTGGCGGCATAGGGCCCCTCACACCGGTCAGTACTGTCCTTTATCAACATGATTGTGCTTTTGTCATACAGTGCCAATGTTCTATTTTTTAAATAAAGTTATTCTATCGCAATATTTTCTTGTTTTGGAAATAAATTCTGCTTCAACTAGTGCCACTATTATAGTAATCTTGCTCTTTCTTATCTGTGGAAACAGAAGTACTCAATTACAGATGTTGTGATGGTCAAGAGCATTCGCCAAGTTCTTGGGTTGTATGACACGGCTAACCAAGATGGATTTAATCCCAATATTCAGTTTATCAAAAGGCTCGAATGGGTTGGTTCCGAATCTTGCAAGCTGGGAATCAATGAGATGTGTAGGCATCTTTGTTGTACTTATTGTTTGAATCTTATTTGTTGGTTGTGAATCTTGCAAGCTGGGAATCAATGAGATGTGTAGGCATCTTTGATGTACTTATTATTTGAATCTTATTTGTTGGTTCTGAATCTTGCAAGCTGGGAAACACGACATGATGATGCAGAGGACAACAACCATAACAAACAGTTCAAACTTGGTAGTATTATCTATGTGAAAGTGCGACAAATGTGCTAATCATGTGCGTCCTAAGAATAATAATTCTAATTGTTGTGCATGTTGATCCTGTGGCATTGAGGCTAGTCATACTGGGAGTAACTTAGGTAGTAACATAACACATTCCAAGACAATTTTGCTTATGTGGCATGGAGTTAATGAGGAGAGAGAGCTTGTGGTAACATATTATGTTACTGTAACATAACACACCCCGAGGTAAAAAGAATCTATAGCTCAATTAATGAAGGCTTGCATGCTATCATCTATATGTTACTATCCATTATGAAGGTAGTAACATAGACTAGAAACATATGCATGTTACTAGTCTATGTTACTCCCCACTATGACCAACCTGATAGAACGAGCCAATGCATTGCTTGTTTTAGGAATAAATTTCTATTAAAGCTAATTAAATTTAAGTAAAGTGACCACTAACACTTGTTATTATAGTACCAATACAGACTCGCTCATGAACCGACGTGTGGCCGAAATAGGTTTCTTAATGGAGGCGTTTGAAAGCGCCGAGGGTGCATGTTCTGTCGGGCATGCAGCGGGCGAGGGAGGGGTAGTAACTGTTGTCGCCTGTACACACTCAGTTTACTATTGAATCCAGTTCCCCAAGAGCTAAAAAACTTACTGCTGCCGCCGCCTATCCACTCGTTCACTTGAAGACACTCCAATGGTGATCCGAGGGGTGAGCCTGCTGGATATGGACTTTAGCAAGGAGTTCACCTTTGAGTTCGTTGTTAAGTCCCATGGCTGCACCAAGTTGAATGTGATGTACACCAACGATCCGGACTTGGTGAAGCTCTTCCTCGCCAAGTTCAAGCAGTACCTACAGGATGAGAAAGCACAAGGTCGCAGGACTAGACCTTGTGCCCATCCATTCATCTCCTAACAGGTACCAGCGGATCGCGGTCGCCTAGGTATGCATGCGAGACGAGGTTCTCGTCTACCACTACTATAGGGCCATCAGAGGTTCTGGAGCATTCGCACGTTTCATTGGTAGCGCAGACTGCACCTTCGCTACGGTGGAGAGAAGGAAGAACGCGATGATTCGGCCATTTGGTGCAACAAGCTTGTCGACATCCAGAAGCAATACAAGATCATTAGCAACGGGCAGGAGAAGGACTCCGTGGTTGACCTCACCGAGACCATCATCGACCCCTGCTACACCAACATGAAAGAAGACAACGATACCAAGGACCTGAACATGTGGGAGGTGCCTCTGAATCTAGCCTACATAACCTACATGGCCAAGGACGCATACGCATGCTACGACATGTACATGTGGATCTTGGACATGAGGGCGTGTCTGCTTCGCGTAACCGACGAGTACATAGACAGCCGCAACGTCATGATCAAGCATGCCATGAAGGTCTAGATGTTGTACTTTATCTGTTTAAGCACCTTTATCATCTGAGTGTTTCATGCGTTAGCCTATGTGTCGTAATTATCTGTTCTGTCTGAAATATTTCTTCTAAGAACCCATTAACCTGTTTGCTTTTTTTAGTGGCTATTTGCTTATGTATGTAACTAATTCACTCATCCATTTTAAAAAAACTAGTTCACTCGGCTATCATGCTTTGAAACTCCTTCCTCCCAACATATTCCCCTTCTCAGGTGGACCCAACAGGTCTCGTACACAGACATATGGGACCAACCACCTATCCATTTGTATTTCTTTATTTTGTTCAATCTTTCGTCCTCTTCCTATACAGCGGCTGGCCATCAAAGCCTATGGCGTTAGCCAGGCCATCCCTCTACTCCCACACATTGTCCGGTGGTGGCAGCTCCACCGGCCCACCCTACACCCGAACAAGTCAACCCTCGTACTCCCCTCCGCCTGCGTCTTCCCCCGCTCCGATTCATTCTGTCCGAAGTCTCGACGTCGTCCTCCGCCTTGGTGCTCTCGCCGCGGCGCCGCCGTCTGTCATTCCCAACATGGCCAGCAAAACAAGAGGAATCGGGAGACAACTGTCCGTCGAGAGGCTGACAGTCCCGAGCCCACCAGGTCCATGGCCTAGGTTTTGTTGTTTAACATGGGCAGCCCACGACATGTTTCAAGATTTTTGGATCCAGCAAGAATCAAGCGGCCTCTGGGCCTCCCAACCTAGCTTGTCTATAACATCAGCAGCCCAAGTTATGTTTGTTTTTTTCAAGACGATGCACAACTCAGTTCTATTTTTCTATAAGAATCCAAAAATGAACCTATGTTTTCCCTTCTATAATAGTATATATATATACATATTTATATATTATTTTATTACATATAATATATAATAGAAACAACATAAGGTTCCGTTAAACCTGTCATTCGTCCAACCATTTTATAGACCTTCCTACTTCCATTATTTTTCGTTTACATTAATCCTATATCTGAATTTTCTCCCACTTTCTTTTTCGATGTAAACTGAGTTTTCTTCCAGTACTTTTTCGATGTAAGCAGCCTCTGGGCCTACTAAGTAGACGTGTACGCAGGGCTTTGTCAACTTAATCAACAAATGATTCCAGTAGCTGGACCGTTGGATGTTAATCCAACAGCCGTGCTCCTTCTTCAACCTCTGTTCTTGCTCCTGTCTCCTGTGGGCGATAGTGCTGCCGCGCACCCGAACCAGTCAAGTTTCCCACTCCTATCCATCTGCGACTCCATTGCCGCGTCTTCCCATCTCCGGGTCATTCCAGTCTAGGGCCTCGCCGTCGTCCATCGGCCTTGGTGCGCTCGGCACGGTGTGGTCAACGTGGTCAACAAACGAGAGTCATTGGAAGATGACGGTACGTGAGAGGCTGACAGTGGGGACGTACCACGCCCATGGACGCATGCATGCAACTGCATCTTTTTACCCTGAAAAATAATGTTTTCTCCCCCTGACTGCTAGGATCCACCAGCTACATCTTCGCATGCAAGGAAGTGCGTCCTTATTACGGGCAAAAAAATATCCCCCCTGACAGCTAGGACCCAGCAGCTATATCTTCGCACGCAAGGAAGTGCGTCCTTATCCTCCCTGACAGCTGGGACCCACCCGGTCGAAGCGTACGTACTGTTGTTTGTCTTGTCGGAACGTGTACGTACACACTGGTCGATCGGTCAGTCTGCAATGATGAACCGTGGCCAAGTAAGTAGCGGCACATGTCATAGTAGATCCCCCACGTAGCAGTTCAGGCTGTCCTGTCTAAACTGTGTACACATACATACAGCCACACGCCAAAAATACGGCCACATACGTACATACGGGCGGGGTCTCGAACGCCTAGTCATGTACATGGCTGGGTCGGAATGGAGAAACTGTGTCGTCCTCGTTTTCATCGGGAGCCAACCGGCTTGGATGGAATAGCCGATCAAAACGAGGCCTGGCGTACCGCAGAACGGAGGAAACGGCCTTGTGTTCGACCAGCCACGGTCGAAACGCGATCCTGTTCATCGGGAGGGGTCTGGCGTACCGCAAAACAGAGGAAACAGACTTCTCTTGGACCTTCTACGGTCAAAACGGGGCCCTGTTGATCGGGAGGGGTGTGGCGTACCGCAAAACGGTGGAAACAGACTTGTGTTGGAGCGCTACGGTCGAAACGGGGGTCCTGTTCATCGGGAGGGGTGTAGCGTACTGCAAAACGGGACTCCATAGATACTATTCATCTCCACCGTCTACTGCCTCCACTGGATACTATTCATCTCCACCTTCGACTGCCTCCACAGGCTACTCTTAATCCACCGTCGACCTCCTCCAGCCTCCACCTGCAACTGTTCATCCACGGGCTCCTGTTCATCCAGCCTCCACCGCTCCTCCACCGGCTACTGTTCAACCAGCCCTCTCCACGGGGTCCTGTTCAACCACCCCTCCACGGGCTACTGTTCATCAAACCCTCCACCGGCTACTGTTCAACCAGCCCTCCATGGGGTCATGCTCATCCAACCATCCACGGGGTCCTATTCATCCACCCCAACCGGCTCGATCGGGGTCCTATTCATCTAGCGGCAATGGCCTCTACTACCACAGGGTCATGTTCATCCAACCCCCCACCGGGAACTATTCATCCACCCCCAACAACACTCACTGTTCATCAAGAGGCAGCATTGATCGGCTTCAGTTAGCAGCAGTAGCGAAGGAATCACTCGGCTTCAGTTAACAGCAAGGGATCGATCGGGGTTCAGTAACGTAGCTAGTGCAATCGCTCAGGTTCGGTTAGATCCCAACGCCTCGCTCGGGTTCAGTTAGAGCGTGATGCCTCGCACACACACGCGTACGTGTATGAGAGAAATGTGCTCGGCCCCGACCACCCACCGTAACCGGGACCTCCCCGATATTTTCCTCGCCCTCGCTTCTACCATGGTTTTTTCCGTCATGGACGGGCCAAAGAATGTCATGCAGCTGCGTCTCCGGCCCACCCAGGACGAAAAGCCCATTTTCTGTCATGATTTTTTGTCATAGAAGTAGGATCCCACCACATCTATCCTGATACCGGGTTTTGTCATAGTTATCGTCATAGAAGTGTCATAAGCATGACAAAAAAATTTCGTTCGGCCCAAAATGTCACGGATGTGTCTTTTTTTTGTAGTGAACTCATCATCTAATAACATCTCCACAATGCATTCCCTTAGGCACTAATATGGTGAAGTGCCATGTAGTCGACGTTCACATGAAAACATACATATCATCAAAATGTCGAATACATATCAAGTTCACATGATTACTTGAAACATGACTTCTCCCATGACCTCAAGAACAAAAGTAACTACTCGCAAATAATAATCATGCTCAAGATCAGAGGGGTATTAAATAGCATAATGTATCTGAACTTATAATCTTCCAACAAATAAACCATAGAGTAATCAACACTACTAGTCACCCACAAGCACCAATCTAAGGTTCCGGTACAAAGATTGAACACAAGAGATGAACTAGGGTTTGAGAGGAGATTGTGTTGTTGAAGATGTTGATGGAGATGGCTCACCCAAAGATGGGAGAGTTGTTGGTGATGACAATGACGATGATTTCCCCCTCCGGGAGCGAAGTTCCCCCGGTGGAATCACTCCGCCGGAGGGCAAAAGTGCTCCTGTCGAGGTTTTGCCTCAAGACGGCAGCGCTTCATCCCGAAAGTCCTCTCCTGATTTTTTCTAGGTCAAAATAACTTATATACTAGAAGAGGGGCACCGAAGGTGGGCCGATGAGGGCACAACCCACCAGGGCGCGCCTGGGCTCCCTGGTGCGCCCAAGTGGGTTTTGCCCACCTGGTGGGCCCCATCTGGTAGTTATTTGCTTCAGTAATTCTGAAATATTCCATAAAAAATCTCCGTGAAGTTTCAACTTATTTGGAGCTGTGCAGAATGGGTAGCTCCGACGTGCCTTTTTTTGGTCTAGAATTTCAGCTGCTGGTATTCTCCCTCTTTGTGTAAACCTTGCATATTGTGAGAGAAAGGGCATTAGAAATACTACGAAAAGCATTATTATACATAAAAATATTATAAATAACAGTAGGAAAACATGATGCAAAATGCTCGTATCAACTCCCCCAAGCTTAGACCTCGCTTGTCCTCAAGTGAATAACCGAAATAAACAAACATGTCCACATGCTTAGAGGGAGAGAGGTGTCGAATAAAAACAAAATACAGACATAGAAGCATCATGCATATTATTATAACAGCAAGGAACTTTAACATAAAACTTATCAAATAACTTTTATCATATAACTTCTCATGAATAAGTAAAAATTCATCACCACATTGAAGTATAAAGCATAAACCTTATTGAACACCAACAAACTATGTTTTTAGTCAACTTCGCAACTACAAGTCATCATATTTTCAGCAAGCGTCATGTATCGTAGCCTTTAGGCAAGTCCACATATGCAACCATCATTTAATCTTCTATGATTGCTAACACTCACAACATACCCATGAACAAAATGTTTAAATCGGACACATAGAAAGATAGGGGCTTATAGTTTCGCCTCCCAACGTATTCACCTCAAGGGTGATGTCAACAATAATAACTCATGCCTACTCATATCCAAACGGGTATATGTGCCTAGATCTTTCCTCACCACATGATGCTTGCAAAAAAGAGAAAATAAAAAAAGGAATGGGGAAGAATACTTTGACTCTTGCATAAAAGTAAAATATAGGTCCTTCACAGAGGGAAGCAGAGGTTGTCATGCACTTATTTGTTTGTATGCCAAATCCCTTAAATGAAAAGAACGTCGCGTTATATTTCCCCTTATGACAACAACCTTTATTATGCAGTTTGTCGCTTTTATTCTTTGCCATCACAAGTTTGTATAATGCTCAATTTTCTCTTACACTAAATGATCCAACACATTTAGAAGCAAATTTTATTGCCTTATTGCACCGATGACAACTTACTTTAAGGATCTTACTCAATCCATAAGTAGGTATGGTGGACTCTCAGAAAAGATATAGGTTAAGAGTTTTTGGATGCACAAGTAGTATCTCTACTTAGTGCGGAATTTTTGGCTAGAAAATATATTGAGCAATCACCACATGTTAAAGGATCTATGACAACATAACTTCTATGTGAATATGAACAAACATAAATCATTATGTTGTCTTCCTTGTCCAACGTCAACTATTTTGACACAAAATATTTAATGGGGGCTCACAATCATAAAATATGTCCAAGATAGTGTATTTGCATGTGAATCTTCTCTTCCCTTATTAATTTCATGAATTGCATCATTGACCAATGCTATGTTTGTCAGTCTCCAACAAATTTTACCACTTATACTTTTCCTTATGCGATGTCATTACTTACCATAAGATTAGCATACGATCTTTTCTTTTATTTTACTTTATTTTATTGAAACATTAAAATAAATAAACAAAATTCGAACTACTCTTTATTATATATCTCGCACATGATTACATCGATAGATAGATCACTAAGCAAACACTCGAAAAGAAAGGATCAATCTAAACTTTTATTGAACTAAACCAAAAGATAACCGAAGATCAAACTAAAATAGATAAAAGCAAAGATAGTGGTGATGATACGATACTGGGACACCTCCCTCAAGCTTGGCACAAGCCAAGGGGAGTGTCCGTACCATGAACTTAAGTCTCCTTTGGTGATGAAGAAGGTAGTGGTGCTGATGAGGTAGTAGCATCACACTTCAGGCTCAGTAGGTACTCCAATCTACGGATGATGCTCCGGAGGGCGATGATATGCCCTTGCAACAGAATATTTTCACGAGTGAGATATTTATTTTGCACACAAACCATTTCAATGATCCTAAAAGCCTCAATTTCAGTAGGGGTAAGATGATCATAGTAAGGCTGACGGATGTTCTCTTCTTCTGCAGCGGGAACAGATTGCCCCTCTTCCGGAACATGATCTCACTCTACTTCCTTACCCTTGTCACCCTTGATGGTCTTTTCTGGTTCCTCTCTCTTTAATTCCATCTTCATCAGCCAAGCATCTCCTTCTACTTTGTCAGAGAAGGGAGAAGACATGATGTTTGGCTTAACAGATCTAACAGAAAATAGCAAGAAAGAAGAACAGAAGATTTCTCCGTGATACAGTGGTTAATATGTTTAGGGGGTATATAAAGATTTTTTTATCTTGGGAAGAATCAAACGGGAGAAAATGGAGTCCTGAAGGTACCCGAGGTGGGCACAACCCACCTGGGCGCGCCTGGCAAGCCAAGCGCTTGTCTTGTGCCCACCAGGGGTGCCTTCCTGGTTGTTTCTTATTTTCCAAATTTTTGTAATATTCCAAAACTGACAAAAATATTTTTGCGGATTTTTCGGAGTCCGTTTACTTACCCTACCACACACCTCCTCTTTTTTAGTGTTCGAGAAGGTCTCTTTTATGTGTTCCTCCGGTGTCATGGTTTGAATAATATTGCTTTCAACATTGCTAGGTGTACCTCAGATATAGTGTTTAATTCTTTGCCCATTGACCACCTTCGGGTTAGTACCTTCGGCATTATTTATTTTGATAGCTCCAGAATGATAAACCTCCTCGATAATGTATGGCCCTTCCCATTTAGAGAGAAGTTTTCCTGCAAAGAATCTAAAACGAGAGTTGTACAAAAGAACATATTCTCCAACTTTGAATTCCCGCTTTTGGATTCTTTTGTCGTGCCATCTTTTAACCTTTTCTTTAAATAACTTGGCATTTTCGTAGGCTTGGGTTCTCCATTCATTTAGTAATATCAAATAACCTCTTTTCACCGGCAAGTTTGAAGTAATAGTTGAGTTCTTTAATTGCCCAATATTCTTTATATTCTAACTCTAGAGGCAAATGAAAAGCTTTTCTATAAACCATTTTATAAGCAGACATACCCATAGGATTTTTATATGCTTTTCTATAGGCCCAAAGTGCATCATCTAATTTCTTAGACCAATTCTTTAGAGACCTATTAACGGTTTTCAGTAATATTAGTTTTATTTCTCCATTGCTAAGTTCAACTTGACCACTAGACTGAGGATGATAGGGTGATGCAATAAAGTGTGAACCACCATCAATCATTAAATATCTAGGGACTCCAAACCTTGGGAAAATAACTTCCTTAAGCATTTTAATAGAGGTGTTCTGATTAGCACTACTAGTTGGAATAGCTTCTACCCACTTAGTGACATAACCAACAACAACCAAAATATGTGTATACCCATTAGAGGAAGGAAAAGGTCCCATATAATGAAAACCCCAAACATCAAATGGTTCAACAACAAGTGAGTAATTCATAGGCATTTCTTGACGCTTACCGATAGAACCAATTCATTGGCATTCATCACACGATAAAACAAACTTACGGGCATCCTTGAAGAGAGTAGGCCAATAAAAACCAGATTGCAGTACATTATGAGCAGTTCTATCTCCCGCATGATGTCCTCCATAGGCTTCAGAGTGACATTTTCGTAGGATTTTTTCCTATTCATGCTCAGGTACATGACTTTTAATAATAACATCTACTCGTTCTTTATAAAGATGTGGGTCATCCCAAAAGTAATGTCTTAAATCGTAGAAGAATTTTTTCTTTTGTTGGTATGTGAAACTAGGTGGTATGCATTTAGCAACAATATAACTAGCATAGTCAGCATACCAAGGAGTGTTATGAGAAACATTTATTGCAGCGAGTTGCTCATCGGGAAAGCTATCATCAATAGGTAGTGGGTCATCAAGGATATTCTCTAGCCTAGACATGTTATCAGCTACGGGGTTCTCAGCTCCTTTTCTATCAGTGATATATAGATCAAATTCTTGTAGTAAGAGAACCCACCTAATGAGTCTAGGTTTAGCATATTTCTTCTCCATAAGATATTTAATAGCAGCATGATCGGTGTGAACAATAACTTTGGAATCAATAATGTAAGATCTGAATTTATCACAAGCAAACAGAACTGCTAAAAATTCTTTTTCAGTAGTAGCATAATTTCTTTGGGCACTATCTAGAGTTTTGCCAGCATAATGGGTAACATTCAATTTTTTTATCAACTCTTTGTCCTAGAACAACACCAACATCATAATCGCAAGCATCACACATAATTTCAAAAGGCAAGTTCCAATCAGGTGGTTGAACAATAGGTGCAGCAGTTAAGGCTTTCTTAAGTGTTTCAAAGGCTTCTACACAATCATCATCAAAAACAAAGGGAACATCCTTTTGTAAAAGATTTGTAAGAGGCCTAGAAATTTTAGAGAAGTCTTTAATAAACCTCCTATAGAAACCATCATGACCAAGGAAACTATGAATACCTTTGATATCTCTAGGACACGACATTTTCTCAATTGCATCAACTTTAGCTTGATTCACTTCAATACCTCGTTCAGGAATTTTATGCCCAAAAATAATACCTTCATTAACCATAAAGTGGCACTTCTCCCAATTCAAGACAAGATTAGTCTTCTCACATCTCCGCAAAACTCGATCAAGGTTGCTCAAGCAATCATTGAAAGAAGTTCCATAAACAGAAAAATTATCCATGAAAACCTCAACAATATTTTCAAAAAAATCAGAGAATATAGCAGACATACATCTTTGATAGGTAGCAGGTGCATTACATAAACCAAAAGTCATACGTCTATAAGCACAAGTTCCAAAAGGGCAAGTAAAGGTGGTTTTCTGTTGATCAGGTTGTGAAACAGGTATTTGAGAAAAACCAGAATATCCATCAAGAAAACAAAAGTGTGTGTGCTAGGGTAATGATCTTTTCTAGTAGCTTTATTTAATTTTCTAAAATCAATTACCATTTTGTAGCCAGTAACAATTCTTTGTGGAATGAGTTCATTTTTATCATTGGCAACAACAGTAATGCCTCCTTTCTTAGGGACACAATGAATGGGACTTACCCATCTACTATCAGTCATGGGATAGATTATACCCGCTTCTAGAAGCTTTAGTATTTCCGTTCTTACCACTTCTTTCATTTTGGGATTTACTCGTCGTTGATGATCAACAACGGGTTTAGCATCATGTTCTATATTAATATTGTGCTGACGGAGAGTGGGACTAATACCCTTAAGATCACCAAGAGTATATCCAATGGCAGCACGGTGCTTCTTCATAATTTTCAATAATCTTTATTCTTCATGTTCTAAAAGGTTAGCACTAATAATAACATGATATATCTTTTTCTCATTGAGATAAGCATATTTCAAAGTGTCTAGCAATTGTTTCAATTCAAACACAGGATCACCTTTAGGTGGAGGAGGACCTCCTAGAGTTTCAATAGGAAAATTATGTTTGAGCAGAGGTCGTTGTTCAAAGAAAATTTTATCTATCTCATTCCTTTCATGCATATGCATATCATTCTCATGGTCTAGCAAATATTGTTCTAGCGGATCAGTAGGAGGCACGACAATATAGAAGCAAGACCAATTATTTCATCCTTACTAGGTAATTCTTTCTTATGAGGTTGTTTATTAAACTTGGAAAAATTAAACTCATGAGACTCATCACCAAAGTAACACTAACAATTTGTTTATGACAATCTACAATAGCATGGACAATGTTCAAGAAAGGTCTACCAAAGATAATGGGACAGAAGTCATCTTGTGGGGAACCAAGAACTAGAAAATCAGTAGGGTATTTTATTTTCTCACACAAGACTTCAACATCTCTAACAATCCCAAGTGGTGTGATGGTGTCTCTATTAGCAAGTTTAATAGTAACATCTATGTCTTCTATTTCAGCGGGTGCTATGTCATTAATAATCTCTTGGTATAAGGTAAAAGGAATAGCACTCACGCTAGCACCTAAATCACATAAACCATGATAACAATGATCTCCTATTTTAACTGAGACAATAGGCATGCCAACAATAGGTCTATGTTTATCTTTTTCATCGGGTTTGGAAATTCTAGCAGCTTCATTACAGCAGTAAATAACATGCTCGTCAATATTTTCTACCAGGAGATCTTTAACCATAGCAACACTAGGTTCTACTTTAATTTGTTCAGCAGGTTTAGGTACTCTAATACGACTTTTGCGAACCACAGTTGAAACCTTAGTGTGTTCCTTTATCCTAACAGGGAAAGGTGGCTTTTCAATGTACGCAATAGGCACAACTGGGTCAACATTGTAGATAATAGTTTCATCTTTAGCTATGACCGGTTCTTTAATTTCCTCTTTAATAGGTGGGTGATATTTAAACCACTTCTCCTTAGGGAGATCAACATGAGTAGCAAATGATTCACAGAAAGAGGCTACTATCTCAGAGTCAAGTCCATATTTAATGCTAAACTTTTGAAAAGCTTTGGTATTCATAAAAGATTTAACACAATCAAACTTAAGCTTAATACCCGACTCTTTACCTTCGTCAAGTTCCCAGTCTTCAGAGTTGCATTTAATTCTTTCTAAAAGATCCCACCTGAATTCAATAGTCTTCTTCATAAAATAACCAGTACAAGAAGTATCGAGCTTGGGTTGATCATCACGAGAAAGCCGAGCATAAAAATTCTGAATGATAATTTCTCTTGAGATCTCATGATTGGGGCATGAATATAACATTAACTTAAGCCTCACCCAAGATAGAGCGATACTTCCTCCTTTACGAGGCCAAAAATTATATAGATAATTCCAATCACGATGAACAAGATGAATAGGATAATTTTTTTCGTGAAACACCAATTTCAATCGATTCCAGGTCCAAGATCCAATATCATCGCATAGCCTATACCATGCCAATGCTTTTCCCTTCAAAAATAAAGGGAAAACCTTTTTCTTAGCTTCATCCCCGGATAGACCCTACAAGCTTAAACAATCCACAAATTTCATCCACATATATCAAGTGCATATCAGGATGTTCAGTTCCATCTCCTCCATAAGGATTAGCCAGCAGTTGTTCTATCATACCCGAAGGAATTTCATAACCAATATTTTTAGTAAGTGCAGTAGGTTGAGAGGCAACTAATTGTGGTTCCGGCCGAGGTGAAGATACCCCGAACAAGCCCCTCAAATGATGATTCTCCATAGTAACAATTGAAAATAAATTTCAGCATGTAGTAATAATTTTTCCTTACCAATTTCCACTTACCAAGAGCGCTTCACTCCCCGGAAAATGGTGCTAGGAAAGAGCCTTGATGATCCACAAGTATAGGGGATCAATCGTAGTCCTTTCGATAAGTAAGAGTGTCGAACCCAACAAGGAGCACAAGGAAATGACAAGTTGTTTTTAGCAAGGTAATGTCTGCAAGCACTGAAGTTGTCAGTAACAAGTTGTTTGATAGCAAGATAATTTGTAACAAGAAAGTAACGGTAACGGTAAATAAAGTGCAGCAAGGTAGTCCAATCCTTTTGAGGCAAAGGACATGCCAAAACAATCTCTTATGGTAAGCAAAGTGTTCTTGAGGGTACGCGGGAATTTCACCATATCACTTTCATCATGTTGGCTTGATTCGTGTTCGCTATTTTGATAATTTTGATATGTGGGTGGATCGGTGCTTAGGTGCTGTTCTTACTTGAAAAAACCTCCTACTGATGATTAACTCCCTCACAAGCATCCGCAACTACGAGAAAAGTATTAAGATAAAATCTAACCATAGCATTAAACTTTTGGATCCGAATCCGTCCCTTACGAAGTAGCGCATAAACTACGGTTTAAGCTTCTATCACTCTAGCAACCCATCATCTAATAACTAATGCACAATGCATTCCCTTAGGCCCAAGTATGGTGAAGTACCATGTAGTCGACGTTCACGTGAAAACATACATATCATCAAAATATCGAATACATATCAAGTTCACATGATTACTTGCAACATGACTTCTCCCGTGACCTCAAGAACAAAAGTAACTCCTCACAAATAATAATCATGCTCAAGATCAGAGGGGTATTAAATAGCATAATTTATATGAACATATAATCTTCCACCAAATAAACCATATAGTAATCAACTACAAGAAGTAATCAACACTACTAGTCACCCACAAGCACCAATCTAAGGTTCTTGTACAAATATTGAACACAAGAGATGAACTAGGGTTTGAGAGGAGAAGGTGCTGTTGAAGATGTTGATGGAGATGGCTCTCCCAAAGATGGGAGAGTTGTTGGTGATGACGATGAAGATGATTTCCCCCTCCGGGAGGGAAGTTCCCCCGGCGGAATCGCTCCGCCGGAGGGAAAAAGTGCTCCTGCCCAGGTTCCGCCTCGAGACGGCGACGTTTCGTCCCGAAAGTCCTCTCCTGATTTTTTATAGGTAAAAATGACTTATATACCAAAAGAGGGGCACCGGAGGTGGGCCGAGGAGGGCACAACCCACCAGGGCGCGCCTGGGCTCCCTGGGGCGCCTAGGTGGGTTGTGCCCACCTGGTGGCCCCCCTCTGGTAGTTATTTGCTCCAGTAATTTTTAAATATTCCGTAAAAAATCTCCGTGAAGTTTCAGCTTATTTGAAGCTGTGTAGAATGGGTAGCTCTGACGTGCCTTTTTTGGTCCAGAATTCCAGCTGCCGGTATTCTCCCTCTTTGTGTAAACCTTGCATATTGTGGGAGAAAAGGCATTAGAAATACTCCCAAAATCATTATTATGCATATAAATATTATAAATAACAGTAGGAAAACATGATGCAAAATGGAGAAATCAGACTACCATTCGGTTGCTGGATGCAATAGAAGTCGGTCTTATAGCCGAAGTAGGGCGCATGGTTCTTTGTCTTGTTGACCGTGATCTCTCCACCCCGTTGGCCGTGCTTAAGATAGCACTGTCGACAACACTCTTGATGTGTGTGTAATCCTTTTTCTTTATGTTCTTCGACGAGTCCAATTAAAGAGTGTGGGAAAACTGGGGGTAAAGAATGATGAGGACGTCACGCCCCTCGCTGCGCAAAATAAGTACACCTTGGTCCACCGCTGTGACCACCAGTCTTCCGGTGCCGAGCTAGTTTGTGCGTCGTACCCTCTTCGCCTTCAGTACTTTACTGGCAAATTCGCCAGCATCGGTGCCAGTCTCCGTGTCGATGCAACCCTTAGATGTGACAGGGGGGCCTGCAACAACCGTTGTTTGTCCGGGTAGTCGACAAAGTTGGGTGCCGCCTCATAGACGTCTTTGCAGTAACCAGAACCCTCGCCTTCATCGTTGTTAGCCAATAATTAAGTCTGCTCGTTTAATTCCAGACCTAATAAAATGAATAATGACATAAAAAGTGTCAGGACCCCGATTCCAAGTCACATCGATCTAGCCGGTAACACCTCATATCACTTTGCGGCCTCACGCACGGTATTCCCACGGGTGTCGCCTTACCATGGCCCGGGACCGTTTGTCACGTATATGATAGTGTCGCTAGCATCCATATGACAGAGAACCCGGGCCGACATGGCTAGTCGTGAACCCAAAGCGGCACTAACCCATGGGGACAGGCATACATGAATCAACTTCGAGCATGTCGGTTAGCGCGTGTGAATCCGGGCTGTAGCACTGGCTAACAGGACTCAGGAACCCGGGCTGTAGCGAGCTAGGCAGGACTCGGATGTCACCGCGTGACATTTCCCGAAGGGATGACACATGAGCGAAGTGAAACACATGCCGCCACCAAGCGTCCCGAGCGGTAGTCTTTGGCTAGAAGGACTCCGATGAACCGGGTTGTAGCGGACTACTATGGCTCAAGGAAGCACTAGACTACATTTCCCCATAAGAGAGGCTGCCAAGGATAAACAACTAGATTGTCGGATCCCACACATACCAAGCATTTCAAACATACACACAATATGCTCGATATGTGTAAATACAACATGGCATCACAACATAACTCTCGACTCAACTATTTATTCATTAGGCTCCATGAGCAGATATTACAAACATGGGTCTCATGACCCAACATTGAAACATACAAATAAACACATGCGGAAGCTTAACATGTCAGTATAGACATCTACAAATGAAAAAGGCTTAGAAGCGACTATCTACCAGATCTGCCGAGGGCACAAGATCGTAGCTGAGGTATCAAGCTAAACTTCGAAGTCCACACGGAACTACTAGCGAGACTGACATCTCTCTACAATACATAAAATATGCAAACGTGAGTACAAATGTACCCAGCAAGACTTACATCAGAACTATCTACATATGCATCGCTATCAACAAAGGGGGTGGTGGAGTTTGACTGCAGCAAGCCAGCTTTGACTCGGTGGCTGTCGTGGAATTGTCACGGCAGATGTCCTCGTGAAAGGACTTAGTCGCAGGGCCATCGTACGGGTTAACTTAGAGGGGTTAAAGCGGACACAAAGACACGAGAGTTATACTATTTCGGCCCCTTCGATGAAGGTAAAGCCTACGTCTAGTTTGTGATGGGATTGATGTGATTTCGGCGACTAGGGAGCAATAGCTTCGCCTAGGCCTCGAATTGTCTGTCCCTAAACCGCCGCGGGTCGTCCCCTTATATACGGGTTGAAGCCGGCCGGTCTCTGAGTCCCGAGGCCGCTCATACAAGTGTCGGCTCGGTCTCTTCTTTCTCTTATCTTACAGCATAAGTTACATGACTAAAGCGGTTTTACATTTATGGACTCTAATCCGCCTCTGGGCTCCGGGCCTCATGCCTTCGTGGGCCCCGATTATGGATTTAGATAACCCGGCCCTTTGAGGCGGTTTACATTCGATAGTTATATCCCGACATTAGGCTCCAGTTGACTTGAACGGTTTATGTTAATCTTCAACATCTTTAGGAAACTCTGAATCTCCCTTCATATTTAAGTAAACCGCCATCTGCTTGAACCGCCGTGGCGTCATCCTCCGATCACAAAGAGCAGGCGCCTTGGCGTCATCCTTAATAAAGAAACCCAAGCAGTAAGATTCCCTTCATTTAATGCTATCCCGAAATCGAGGCGACGCTGCGCCGTCCGCCGCTTTAACTCCTCGATTCTCGCGCTTGTTAATTACTCCGTTTCTTTATAAATAGACCGGTGGGCCCTTTCTCTTCTTTCTTCTTCCGCGCTTCTTCTTCCCCGCGACGCTCCAGCTCTGAAGCTCCGCCGTCGCCTCTGACCTTCGAACGCTGCGTCAGTGCCAGGCCGCTGCATCAACCTGATTGTACCAGAGGCTCTCGGCGCTCCTCCGCTGTTCTGCGCATCAGGTAAGGCCCCTCTTCAAGCCCTAGATCCGCATCTGCAGGTCCCTGTTCATCTCGTAGTTCATAGGTGTTCGTCTTAGCTTCCTCATACCTGCTCTGCCATGGCCGTATGATTCAGCCGTAGTATACATCCTGTGCGGCGACTGCTCCGCCGTCAGTTTAACTCTTTGTGCATCTTTCTTTTTGTTCAGATCCTCTTGTTTAGAACGCACGAACCTTCCTGCCCTTTATAAGGCTCGCATAGGTCGCATAATTTTTTTTACTGAATCTTCGGTAGATCCAAATTACCTCCATTCGTATGTGAAAACTGTTTCATCCACACTTAGTAGATTTTCGATTCTGTCTCTTTAGGCGGTTTGACTTTTGATAGCTTAATCCGTCATACTCCATTAGTCCTCGTTAAACGGAATTGGAAGCGGCTGCCAATGCGGTTTAACATTGTATAATGTATACGAACCGTTGACGGTGAATCGTTTTCACCTTTCCTTTCGCATTTTAGTCTTCCGGAATGGCCAAACAATTCTCAGCTTGCAATTGGGTCGGTCCAAGATCAGCGAGACGCAACTCAGCGGATCGTCACCACCGGCGCTTTAGCTTCAAAAATGTCCTCCTTCGGCGGGTTCCGAAGCGAATGCCCTCCCGATCCGCAAGAAGGAGAAGTAATTGTGTTTATGCAGCACTTAGACCGGGATTCTGCCGCCGGATCAAAATTCTTCCGGGATGTCCTTGCAAGTTTTCAACTCCATCCACAGGATATTGGTCCGAACTCGTGTCAAACATATGCAATTTCCAAGTTTTCGTGAAGTCTATCTTCAAGAAGAACCATCTGTGGAGCTGTTCCGGGATTTCTTTCACTTGAACCGCCGTACAAAATTTTCGGATGGTCCTAACACGGAGCTGGGCGGCGTTTCAATCCAGAAAAGGAAGGAAGTAGACTTTGCTCACGCCAAACACCATAGCCATCCGAAGATTGGAACCAAACCTGGTTCTCTTGCTGGCTCTGCTCCTAACAACGAGAATCCCCTGCCGGGTTACCGCCCTCACCGGCTTAGCAACCAGCACCCGTTGCCTTCACGCTTGACCGCCGCAGAACGGAAGAATTTTGCGCCTCAAATTATCAAGCTCCGGGCTCTAATGGCCAATGGCTTAACTGGTGTGGACCTTGTGCGGTGTTGGGTTTCTTGGGGCATCTTGCCATTAAGCCGTCGGCCCGGATTGATGCACGAATACACTGGCAGCCTCCAAGACCCTCAAAGATGTCACGGGCTACCAATAACTGAGCTTGAAGTCATAGAGACAGTGAAGCGGATGCTTGATGAACCGATCTCTGTCTGCAGCCAAACCGGGTTGGCCCCATTCTGTGTTGCCAACAAACCGCATGCGGTAAGGCTCTGCTCACCGCTTTTCTGATATTAATGCCTTGTTGATATATATTAATCCTTGTTACCTCTCAGGCTAACAGCTCCTTCTGGAAGCGGACCAAACCGGCCCGGGCTCCGCGTGTAAAGTCCAAGACCACCAAGAAGGCTGGCAAGAGGAAAACCGCCGAGTCTTCTGATCCGCCGGAAGACGAAGATTCAGAAGCTGAGGTAAAGCTTGATATCATCATGAGGGAGTCGCCGTAAACCGGCTCTCCTCTTTGTGTTTAGCCCTAAGATTGTTTCTTCTTGCTTGTAGCTTGTCCCTTTTTATTCTTCCTTTTCTTGACAATTTTAATCCCGGGATGATCTTTGAAGCCGGTCATGCCGACCTGTTGAGGTAATCTTTCTTTCTTCCGAATCCGACCTCGTGCCGGTTAAAAGAATTCGCCGCACAGTCCGGAAAGTGAAAAAATCTCATTCCTGTGCTCATTTGAATCAAAACCTTTCCTTTAAGACACAGCAGGCTGAAGAGCGCCGTACGACCCGGCACAGTGGTCAACAGATTACATCGTCCGGTTTACCAGATGCACCAACCCGGAAGCGTCGTCCAGAGGTGATTTGTTCTCCTGAAAAGCGTTATCCTTTGAAAGGTTTGTTCCGATGTCCTCTCAATCCGTCTGACCCGAATTATCAGGCCTCTTCCAACTCCTCTGGCGGTTCATCAACCACACAACTGCCTCCGCTTAAAGTTGCTGCAGGGTAAGCACCATACTTCTGTCCCGCCAATTCGTTTATATTTGCATTGGTCGGTTTATCTTACTCTAATTCTGAACATTGCAGCACCAAGGCTCGCTTGAGTAAAAAAGCGAAAACCCTTGATCCTACTGCGGATGTTGATCCGGAGAAGACCCCAGAGCAGCATGGCGAAAATCTTGAAGTCATTAAAAATAGCTCTGCCGGGTTGAACCAAGACGACAACGCTGATCCGCCAGAACTTGAGCCGGACGCCCAAGTGGAAACCTCACATCCTGCTCCACCGAGTCCGGCCACAGAGCGGGTCGTAATTGTTGAACCGCCGAGCCCAAAGAAGACCGCCAATCTGGCCAGCCCGACCAAAAATGATGGCGTTATAGTGGCGGGCATGGCTACACCACCTAGCCAACCGGTCGCTTTAGCAAAACACAGCGCCAAGGAGAGTCTACTACTATGAGCAAAGATAAGGGAAAACTGATCATCGACATGACAACCTCTCTGCCCAAGAACTTCACTCCGGCTTTCTGAACCGGCTCTACACAAGCCGTGACTTTGAAGCCGGTCTGGTAAATCGTATGAAGGAACGCTATGAGGTAAGGAGTTATGCCTCTCTTATACTTTTGCTGTGTAGTAGCCCCCAAGGGTCGGTTCAACTTAGCATAGTTAAACCGGCACTTAATTTTTTATATCCCCATAGCAAACTGAGATCAACTAGCCATTAGCCCCCAAGTGCCAAGTTGAATATTTGTATTGAGCTTGGGACTTTATAATGAAACAACTAACGTGCTCCATTTGTTATCGAGTGAGATATACCAACAAACCGTACAACTCAAGGACCTTCGTGCCAATCTGGAGACTCAACAAGCGAAAAACCACCAAGGCCAAGGATGAACGAAAACCGCCTTGGCCACTATGGAACAGCTCAAGGAGTGGTATAAATCCGAGCAAGCCAAGCGGGACATCGAGAAGGCGGTTTGAAAAAAGCAGGCGGAAGATGCTGAATCGGCTCTTAAACCGGTGATGAAAGAGCTTACGGACTAAAGCGCCAGATTAACGCCATGACCTCTGCCATCTTTGGTAAGAGATTTTGCGATTACCCACTGTTTTGATATTTCCGCCGGTTTAACCTGAGCTATGCTCAAACCGGTGCAGGAAGCGTATTGCTCATCACGGGCTCGATGTGCGGAAGAAACTCAAGGCCGCTTACCGCTGATTGAGCAGCTGTATACGGTGCCAGCGAGTCATATGTGCCACATCGTGCGACAACACAGCTCCGTCCTTGATCAAAGATACCTTTGGACCGGCTATCCATGGTTCGGCGCAGCTTGAAGAGTTGAAACGATCTGCGGCCGGGCTGGCACTCTCGGCTAACTTCGCGCCAAAGGCGTGGATAGCGGACCTTGATCCGGTGACATAGCCAAGGGTTTCCCAGCGCTCAAGAGAACGGCGAAGCCTTTGATAATGGCGCCTACAAAGCGAATAACAAAGGAGATCGTCATTGGCGAGTCAATGGCAGCGAAGCCAACTGGCGGTTCACCGTTCTTTCTATGATCACGAACAGCAAGCGGGTGGAGTTGTCATTCGAAGTGCGAGCCTTGTTCCTCCAATCCGTAAGCACACTTATGCCCCGACGTTGATCCGCTGAGCTTATAAGTGAAGAGGCTGTCTTCGGGCCTTAAACCGGATTGACTGGTCTACCAATGACTTCCGGCCTTTGGGTGACGAAGAGGAAGAAGTTGAGCGGCGCCAGACGCCCCTCTTCCTCCGTCAACCCGGCGAGGAAGCTTAATCCGTCAAGCGGGTGATGCATCGAAGCTGCTAGTCATAACATCATGCGAAATACCGGGCCTTGGAAGGCTTTGTAATAGAATAGCCAGACACCTTGTTTTTGAACATGCCTTTATGCCCTCGATCTGTAACCTTGGCGGAGGTGCCGATACTTTGGATTGAAGAATTGAAACCTTCAATTTATTTTGCTGCAATCACAAATTCTTAAACCGCCACGGCGGCTTGTGTCGCCAAATTGGCTTGTGACGCGTATATACTTATATAAGAAAATATTGATGTATATGATCAAAACTTTATGATACAAAAATACCTGCCAGCGTCGGGCACGCAGTTGGCTGAGCCAACCCTTGAAGCGGAGGTTGCATAAACCATTACCGCCCAAGGAAACAACAGCTCCTAGCTTTAGAATGCCGGTTTACCAGGTAAACCATGCCGGGTCACGGTAAGCCCCCTGTTACTCCATAATGGGATGTTTAGCAAGAAAAAAACAAACCGGGAAGGTTATCACCGGATTAAACAATAAACCAAATTCCGTCAATGGACTGGTTGAAACGATTTAAATGATAGTTATAAGAGCAATAGAGGAGCATAGGCAATGATAAAAATATTTGCCAAAAGAGGCTTTACTGAGCCGATCAGATGGCGTTACCATGGTCGGACACGACCAAGCTCCCAATAAGGTGTAGCTATGGTTCAAGTCAGCCAGGTCCCCAACCGAAACCGTGGCATTATGCCGATCAAGTGGCGTGGCAATGGTTCGGGTTCGACCAAGCCCCCAAGTGACTCTATGACCTTAGGCCGACCAAGAGGCGTGACTGGTTCAGACGTGACCATGTCCCCAAGTGGTCTGGTGGCTTTCGCCTATCAAAAGGTGTTGCATTGGTTCGGACACGACCAAGCCCCAGATGACATAAAAACTTCGAAAAGCAAGATCAAGGGTTAAACGGAGGCTGTTTTGAGACAACAACTCCATGTATCCAAACCGATTTTTCTGAGCGGATACCCGCTTTAGCCGAGGAACCGTTTATTGCTTTTATTCATAATATATACATTATCATAATATGTACATAAGTAGAGCCGATGGCTCGGTATAATAAGGCGAAGATGAGCTATGTTCCATGGCTCGTTGGTCTCCTCTTCGGCGTCGTGAGTCTTTCGCTCTCGAACATCAATCGAGATAGTATGACCCATTGTGCAAATTCTTGCTGACCACAAAGGCCCTTCCCAAGGTGGGGATAGCTTGTGCATATCATGCGGTCTTGAATGAGCGAAGTACCAAGTCTCCTTCTGAAAGGTTCTGGTTACGACCACCGATCGTGATACCGACGAAGATCCTGCTTTGGTAAATCGCCGAGCGAGCAGCCGCCATATCTCGCTCTTCATCCGGTCGATCCAAAGCGTCCTGCCGTGTAGCCTCGCTATCTGCCTCAACATAGGCTGCCACGCGAGGTGAGTCATAGCGGATATCGCTGGGAAGGACCGCCTCCGCTCCATAGACCATAAAGAGCGGTGTGTATCCGGTGGATCTGTTAGGGGTAGTATTGATACTCCATATCACGGATGGTAGCTCTTCTACCCAACAGCCCGGCGTCCTCTGTAAAGGGACCATAAGCCGGGGTTTGATACCTCTCAAGATCTCCTGATTAGCTCGTTCTGCTTGACCATTGGACTGCAGGTGGGCCACTGAAGAAACATCAAGCCGGATGTGCTCTCGTTCACAAAACTCCTTCATGGCACCCTTGGACAAATTGGTGCCATTATCCGTGATGATACTATGTGGAAATCCAAACCGGAAGATCACCCTTTTTATGAACTGAACCGCCGTGGCCGCATCACACTTGCTAACAGGCTCTGCCTCGACCCACTTTGTAAATTTTTCAACTGCTACCAGCAAGTGTGTTTTCTTGTCCTTGGACCTTTTAAAAGGCCCCACCATGTCCAGCCCCCAAGTTGCAAACGGCCAAGTAATTGGAATCATCCTCAATTCCTGCGCCGGTATGTGAGCACGTCTAGAAAACTTCTGGCAACCATCACATCGCCTGACCAGATCCTCCGCATCAGCATGGGCAGTCAACCAATAAAAACCATGGCGGAATGCTTTGGCAACCAAGGATTTTGAACCGGCGTGGTGACCACAGTCCCCTTCATGGATCTCACGCAATATCTCACAGCCTTCCTCAGGGGACACACAACGCTGAAATGCCCACGACACCTTTGCAATGATGCAACTCGCCATTAACAATGGTCATAGACTTAGACCGCCGAACTACCTGCCGGACCAGCGTCTCATCTTCGGTAACTTCGCCCGGTCATGTATGCCAAATAAGGAGCGTCAATCCGGAATGACATGCAAGGCTGCCACCAAGCGAGCCTCCGGATCAGGAATAGCCAAATCTACTTCATCAGGAAGCTTGACTGACGGATTGTGCAGTACATCAAGGAAGACATTGGGCGGGACCGGTTTACGTTGAGAGCCCAGCCGGCTTAAAGCATCCGCTGCTTCGTTCTTCCGGCGATCCACATGGTCCACCCGATATCCTTCAAAGTGTCCTGCAACAACATCCACCTCCCGACGATATGCAGCCATGAGTGGATCTTTGGAATCCCAAGTACCTGATACTTGCTGGGCCACCAAGTCCGAGTCACCAAAGCACTTAACCCGGCTTAGATTCATCTCCTTAGCCATCCGGAGACCATGGAGCAAAGCTTCATACTCAGCTGCATTGTTAGTACAAGGGAACATTAAGCGGAGGACGTAACAAAACTTTTCACCTCGTGGGGAAGTCAACACAACTCCAGCCCCGAGCCCTCAATTGCTGGACCCGTCAAAGTGGATGGTCCAATAGGTATGATCCGGCTTTTCTTGAGCGCTTGCAACTCCGTCCAATCATTAATGAAATCCACAAGTGCCTGGGATTTTACTGCCGTCCGAGGTACATACCGTAAACCGTGCGGCCCAAGCTCTATGGCCCACTTAGCAATCCGCCTAGTTGCTTCTCGGTTCTGTATGATATCGCCCAAGGGAGCTGAACTGACCACCGTGATGGGATGCCCTTGAAAATATTGCTTCAGCTTCCGGCTTGCCATAAAAACTCCATATACCAGCTTCTGCCAATGCGGATATCTCTGCTTAGACTCAATGAGCACCTCGCTGATGTAATAAACCGGCCGTTGAACCGGATATTCCTTCCCTGCCTCCTTCCGTTCCACCACAATGGCTACGCTTAATGCCACGCATTAGCAGCAACATACAGCAGAAGCGGCTCCTTGTCAATGGGAGCGGCGAGAACAGGCGGGTTGGCCAACTGCCGCTTTAAATCCTCTAATGCTTCATCGGCGGCTGCACTCCAGACAAACTGATCCGTCTTCTTCAGCATCTGATACAAAGGAATGGCCTTCTCTCCGAGGCGGCTGATAAACCGGCTTAGTGCGGCAATCCGACCCGCCAAACGCTGGACATCATTGATGCACTTTGGCTTAGCCAAGGAGGTGATAGCCGTAATTTTATCCGGATTAGCCTCAATCCCCCTGTTGGACACAAGAAAACCTAATAACTTGCCTGCCGGAACACCAAAGACACATTTGGCCGGGTTAAGCATCATCTTGTACACCCGCAAGTTGTCAAAGGTTTCTTTTAGATCCTCAATCAACGTCTCCTTCTTCCTTGACTTAACCACAATATCATCCACATAAGCATGCACGTTACGGCCGATCTGTCCGTGCAAGCAATTCTGTACGCAACGCTGATAAGTTGCTTGGGCGCTTTTGAGCCCAAAAGGCATAGATACATAGCAGAAGGCTCCAAAAGGAGTGATAAACGCCGTCTTCTCCTGGTCCTTAACCGCCATCTTAATCGATGATATCCGAATCGCATCCAAAAAGCTCAACGCTCACAACCCGCCGTAGCATCAATAATCTGATCAATGCGGGGAAGGGCGAAAGGATCTGCTGGACAAGCCTTGTTAAGATCTGTGTAATCCACACACATGCGCCACGTGCCATTCTTCTTAAGGACCAACACCGGATTAGCAAGCCACTCTGGATGGAAAATTTCAACGATAAACCCTGCTGCTAAGAGCCTGGCAACTTCCTCTCCAATGGCCTTGCGCCTTTCCTCATTAAACCGGCGAAGAAACTGCTTTACCGGTCTGTACTTGGGATCAACATTAAGAGTGTGCTCAGCGAGTTCCTCGGTACACCCGCATGTCGAAGGCTTCCATGCAAAAATGTCCCGATTCTCACGGATGAACTCGATGAGCGCGCTTTCCTATTTAGGATCCAAGTTAGCACTGATGGTGAACTGCTTGGACGAATCGCCGGGCACAAAATCAACAAGTTTAGTCTCAGCCGTCGATTTAAACTTCAAATCCGGATCGTGCTCTGTAGTTGGCTTCTTCAACGGGGTCATATCCGCCGGATCAACATTGTCTTTATAATACTTTAGCTCTTCAGTGGCACAAACCGACTCTGCGTAAGCCGCATCACCTTCCTCGCACTCCAAAGAGATTCGGCGGCTCCCATGAACCGTTATCGTCCCTTTGTGACCCGGCATTTTCAGTTGCAAATAGACATAACAAGGCCGTGCCATAAACTTAGCATAAGCCGGCCGCCCAAATAGGGCGTGGTAAGGGCTTTGAATTTTCACCACCTCAAACGTCAATGTTTCCGATCTGGAGTCATGTTCATCCCCAAAGGCCACCTCCAGAGCTATCTTACCGACCGGGTATGCTGACTTGCCAGGCACCACACCGTGAAACACTTGTCTTTGGGCGGCCCGAGATGCTTATCCGTTAACCCCATACGTCGGAAGGTCTCGTAGTACAGGATGTTGATGCTGCTCCCTCCATCCATAAGCACCTTGGTAAACTTGTATCCTCCCACCTGAGGTGCCACCACTAGGGCTAGCTGACCCGGATTGTAAACCCGGGGAGGATGATCCTCTCTGCTCCATACAATAGGCTGCTCTGACCAGCGTAGATAATGCGGTGCGGCCGGTTCAACAATATTGACTGCCCGCTTCTGAAGTTTTCGGTCTCGCTTGTCCAAGCTGGTGGTAAAGACATGGTATTGTCCACCGTTCAACTGCTTCGGATTACTTTGATAACCCGACTGCTGCTGTTGTTGATTGTAACCACCTTGGTTCTGATTGGTCTGATTGTTCTGATTGTTCTGCCCGCTCGGATTGCCACCGAACCCTGGGCCGGAATTTCCTCCACCGTAACCCGGGGCGGACCCTGAACCGCCGCCGGGCCCTTGATCATACCGGAAAGCATTAGAACTTTTGAACTCCTGCATAATGTAACAATCCTTCGGAGGTGGTTTGTCGGTGCCTCCTTCGTCCCATGCTTGGACGGGGTTGATTCAATAGATAATTCAAACGATCCGGATTGTGATTGGCGCACCGCCCGGTTTGATTGCTTACCCTTGCCGTTGACCCTTGTCCTGTGCGTTGGTGTTAGCTCTGAAACCCATGTTACCGTTTGCCTTACGCTTGTTTCCTCCATTACCCGCCGATGATGCTTTGGCCTCTGGAGTTGCTATTCTGTTTTCCCTTCCCTATTTCGTCATCCTCCTCAGACTCGGGATCCTTGGTACTATCAAAATCAGCATACTTTACCAAAATGCCCATGAGAGTGCCCATGTCATTGCAAAAACGCTTCATGCGACCCAGCTTCAACTTTAACGGCTTGAACCGGCAATTGCCTTCTAGGGTTAAGATCGCGGAATCAGGGTTGATCCGGTCTGAAGAATGTAAAACTTCCGAAACGCGGCGCACCCAATGGGTTGTGGATTCTCCCTCTGCCTGGACACAAGCCGCCAAATCCACCACAGACATGGGCTGTTTACAGGTGTCTTTGAAATTTTGAATGAATCGGGTCCGCAACTGGGTCCATGAACTGATGGAGTTAGGCGGCAAGTTCTTCAACCAAATGCGGGCCGTACCTTCTAACATCATGGTGAAATACTTCGCTGCGCAGCTTCGTCCCACATCCAGCATCTCCATGGCCATCTCATAGCTTTCTATCCACGCTTCTGGAGCCAAATCGGCGGTATAATTGGGCACCTTGCGTGGCCCTTTGAAGTCCTTGGGCAAACGTACATTGCGTAAAGCGGGGACGAGGCAAGGCACCCCCAAAGAGCCGACGTGACCCCAGGTTCAAGATGGTCGGTCGAACGGCGCGAGCTGATGATCCTCATGTTGTGCTGCTAACTCGGCTCTCCCTCGTGCCTGGCCCGTCCACCACCACTTGAGCGTCTTGAAGCCCCCGCCGGGTTGTTGCCTTGGGCGGACCCGCTGCACATTGCTTGATACGGCCGGTTCGTCGGCGCGCCGGCTATAACTCCGGCTTGGGCGGGGGGTGGAGTGGATCCGATCCCGAATGTATGAATACGCTTCCTGTTGAGCCAGGGCCGTCCTGAGGAGCTCTTTCGCCCGGCGTGTTTCTACCGCCTGCGGTGAATCGCCTTCGATTGGAATTGCCTCCAACCGTGCCGCAGCCGCAACAAGGTTATCCATCGGGTTGGAGTAGTGACCCGGAGGTGTCTGCACAGCCTGGGGCGCGCCGGCATGATGGCGAGGCAGATCTATCACACGGGGCTGAATCGGCGCGCCCGTCCCAGGTGCTTCCGGCCGGTTCACCACCGGCGGCGGATTACTGGTCCCTGCCCCTGGGGTATTGAAGAGCTCTCTTCCCTCGAAAACCGAAGGCAAACGGGATCTGTACTTTCTTTTCATGACTTCATGTGACGCGCTCTGATCCAGCATGAGCCTATAAGCCTGCGCATCCAAAGCGGCCCGTTCCGCCGCCATCCTCACGTCCGCGGCTGCCAGATCCGCTTTAGCTTTAGTGATCTGTTCCTTCACCTTTGCAATCTCTGCGTTGTGCAGGTCTTGATCCGCCGGATTAGCCTCTGCCATGAGCGCAGCCAATGCGTCGAATAGCTCTGATAAAACTTGAGCCGGTGGGCGCACAGGGCCTCCTTCCCCGGCTGCCATCACCGCTGCTGAACCGGCGACCATGGGCGCCATGGTCAAGAGTGAAGCGTCGCTTGTGTACCGCCATGAAGATTCCAACCCGTTGGGTAGATCAAAGGGTCCGAATACTCTCACCGTCGGAACAGCCCCGATCCGGCCATCTTGCGGTGATACAGAGACTCGGTTTCTCCGTCGACGACTTCGTCGTCGAGTAGACAACGGTTTCGCCACCGGATGCTGATCCACCTCATAGTCTCCGTGGATGACTCCCACAAAGCACGCTTGACAGCCGGTTTAGCGGGGCAGGATTCTTCTTCGCTGCTGAGCCGTCTCGACGAGGTCGGTGCGGATGTCCGCCCAGCCCCTGGCTCGCCGATCTTGCCGATGAACACGTGTATGCCACCAAAGGGACCCGGTACCCGTACTCAATCGAGCCGGCCTCGGGGCCCGATCTGCCCGTCGATTTAGAGCTTGCGCGACGACTCTTAGTCATCCGGCCCACAAGATAGCCTTCGAGTCGCCGAACTTGCCCTCTAAGATCATCAAACCATCGTGCGATAGCCCCACGGTGGCGCCAACCGTCGTGGAATTGTCACGGCAGATGTCCTCGTGAAAGGACTTAGTCGCGGGGCCATCGTGCAGTTAACTTAGAGGGTTAAAGCGGACACAAAGACACGAGAGTTATACTAGTTCGCCCCTTCGATGAAGGTAAAGCCTACGTCTAGTTTGTGATGGGATTGATGTGATTTGGCGACTAGGGAGCAATAGCCGCCTAGGCCTCGAATTGTCTGTCCCTAAACCGCCGCCGGTCGTCCCTTATATACACGGGTTGGCCTTGGCGGTCTCTGAGTCCCGAGGCGGCTCATACAAGTGTCCGCTCGGTCTCTTCTTTCTCTTATCTTACAGCGCAAGTTACATGACTAAGGCGGTTTTACATTTATGGACTCTAATCCGCCTCTGGGCTCCGGGCCTAATGCCTTCGTGGGCCCTGATTATGGACGAGGATAACCCGGCCCCTTCAGGGCGGTTTACATTCAGTAGTTATATCCCCAATAGTGGCTGTCCTGAACTACTATTGCAAGTAACTCTTTTGAGATGGCGCACACGAGTCCACATATTCACCATATCAATACACCACTATGGATCCGCTCCCGTCTCCCTATGAGAACGCCATCCATAGCACTCACGCTTATCTTGCACATTCTAGAGTATCCACTTTCACTTGTCTATGAACCGTACAGGCAACCCAGAAGTCCTTTACCGCGGACACGGCTATTCGAATAGATGATGTTAACCCTGCAGGGGTGTACTTCTTCACACACGCTCTCGCCACTTACCACCATGTACACGTCGTGTATCTCGGCAACCTTCAAGCGGAAGCCAGGCGAGGGAGTCGGCCACGACCTGACTAACCACACAAGTCTCTAGTCTAGGTTTATCGCCTATTCGGGTTCCATCCGCGAGGAGATCCGGCCGGGTTTTCGCTCACAGCCCCAAACAATGTGTGCAGGGTTCCCGAGACACCAAACGGACGCTCGGTACACCGGGCCACGGTGTCTCTACCGCATCATAGCCCACCCCTAGGGTCAGCGCTATACACGGCCT
Source organism: Aegilops longissima (assembly GCA_021605205.1). Classification (NCBI taxonomy): domain Eukaryota; kingdom Viridiplantae; phylum Streptophyta; class Magnoliopsida; order Poales; family Poaceae; genus Aegilops; species Aegilops longissima. The sequence goes on along the minus strand of CM038682.1, from coordinate 613,786,848 downwards.
CCAACACATATCCTACAAACACGAAACTAGTTGCAACTCACGGGCCAGAGATCGAGGCGATTAATAAGCCGAGAGGGGTCGAAGTTACGGAACCCAATGTGTGGTAGTAACTGTTCATGGATCACAAACACAGAACTCAGTTCCTGAGGACGGCTTCAATGAGACAACCCACCATGTACTCCTACATGGACTCTCACCGCTACCTTTACCAAATTGTGTTCACACACTTAGCTCACACACAGTAGGACATGTTCACACACCTCTAATTCATCCTCGATGAATCGGACACGACTCAACTCTAAGCAGTGAGCATGACAAACAAGCATGAATGAGTAGGCACAACAGGCTCAAACAACTCCTACTCATACTAGTGGGTTTCATCTATTTACTGTGGAATGACAGGTCATGCAGAGGATAAAGGGGTTCAGCTACCGCAGCAAGTAACAGATGAATCGTTGTTGTCCTAATGCAGTAAAAAAGAGCAGGAGCGAGAGAGTGGGATTGTATCAGAATGAACAAGGGGGTTTTGCTTGCCTGGCACTTCTGAAGATAATATAGTTCTTCATCGGTGTCATCGAACTCATTGTCGGAACCACGTCTATCGAGAGGGAACAACCACCGGGAATAGAGAAGGAGAACACAATCAATGCAATGCACACTATGATGCATGATCATGACATGGCAATATGCTGTGGTTTGGGCTAATGCAACTAGCAGCAGATTAAATGGAGTTGGTTTGAATCAAAGATTCAAATTCAAACTCCATATATGACATTTCAAATGCCATTAATTCAAATTGTTTTATACAGTAGCTTTAGTTTGCTCAAACATGCATGAAGATTCCATAAACAGATTCTTTGGATTTTTTTGATAATTTTTCTTATATAAATTGTTTCATTTGGAGTTACGGTTGAATTTCTATGAATTTTAGAAGTTTATATCATTTTCTGGAATTTCCTGAAAAATAATAAATCCAAAAAATGTATTCTGCGTCGATTAGGTCATCTTGACCTTAGCAGGTCAACAGCGCCGTCGGGTCAAACTGACCGTGGGCCCACCGTCGATGACTCGGGGCTAAAAGAGTTAGTTTTAACACTAACTAAAATTAGCAAGACACGGGGCCCACATGTCAGTGTCACTAACTAACCCTAATTAGCTAATCTAACGGTGCAACGTCAGCGGGTTAGTTAAGTTTAGTTTAAAACCTTAACCGAAAATTACAAGGGCCGGGGCCCACTTATTAGTGACCTTGGGGGTAATTTGATTAGTGCCTAACTGGTGATTAGCCGGAGTTAAGGCCGCCGGCGAGGCCAGTCGCGGAGGAGGTCGTCGGAATTCCTCCTCCGGCGACCATTCGGGCGGCGGAGGGGCTCTATGTGAAGCGCACGCTCTTGCGCTTCCAACGCAGCAAGTGGCAGTGGCTGGGGTGCACGGAAGCGACGCCGACGGCGGGAGGCACGGCGGCCGGAGTTCGGCCATCGAGGGGTTGGGCACTACGGGGCACGACAGGAGAAATAGGTGAGGGTTTTTGGGTCTTGGCGTGGCGCTGAGCATGGTGGTGTGCTCGGTCGCGGCCGTAGGTGACAGTGGCCACGGCGGTGACATGAACGGCGGCGATGAGCTCTCGGCTCCGACGGCTAGCACGGCTAGTGAACGGGAACGAGCTCGAGGAGTAGGGGAGAAGACGGCGGAGCTCACATCGGAGTCGAAGCGGAGCTCGGCAGGCTCGGGGAGGCGTCAGAGACGGCGAATCGATGGATGGCGATCGTCGGGGCAGAGGATGATGATGAGCTCGATGGCTATGATGGGCTGCTCCCGCTCTCGCGATCTTCGACGTGGAGAGGCTCTGGTCCACGGCGGTGCGACTGGGCTCGGTGGTGGAGCGAGGGGTTGCCGGAGAGGGTGGTGGCAGCGAGCGGTGGCGACGGCATGCTCGGGTCTGAGCGAGAGAGAGAACCGAGGAGGGGGAAAAGCACGGGGAAGAGGTCGAGGGGATTCCAGGGGTGTCGTGGCGCTCGGGGCCGTCTTCAGCAGCGAGCACACAGGCAGGAGGTGGCCTCACAGTGGGCCAGCCAAGTGAGCACGCCTGCCCCTCCTCTGGCAGGGAGGAAGACGACAGGGAGGAGGCCAGTGGGCTGGGCCGCCAGGTGGGCGGGCCAGCTGGGCCGCGACTGGTAGGTGGCCAGGTAACTTCTCTCTCTCTCTCTCTCTCTCTCTCTCTCTCTCTCTCTCTCTCTAATTTAGTTTCTGTTTTCTATTTTTCTGTAAGTTTGTGGCTTTAATAAAAATAGTTAGACACTTACAAAAATCCTGGAAATAATCATAGGCTCTATTTAGATTATTTCCAACAGCCCACACTTATTTCTAGAATTATTTGAGCATTTAAAATATTTTATAGCATTTAAATGCCCAAATGCAAATAGGTAATGATTAAATCCAATGACCTTATGTGTCCTAGAAAAATGTGAACCAATTTTGGCAAAGGTTCTAACCCAAGGCAAAACTGATGGACATTTTAGAAGGGCATCTCAGGTTCATTGAAAAAGATTTTATGTTGAACCTATTTGATTTGATCTAGTGCTAGGGTTTGATCAATCCCAATTTCAAATTCAAAAGAATTTAAACATGATGCAGCACTCTAATGCAAGCACTAAGCATTACCAGAACTAGGGATGTGACAACTCACCCCCACTGAACAAGAATCTCGTCCCGAGATTCAAGACGTGAGGTAAGAAGACAGAGGGGACACGGAACTGACACAGTCTTCATGATCCATTGCATTTCTCAAAGATGTTGATTCATTGCTTCAAATTGATCTTGACGTCTTGCTTTGAGAACTACATCCAACATGACAACGAGTAAAAGGAAGAATTTTAGATGAATCGATCTTCCTGAGGTTCGAGCAACTTAGGATCATCTTAATGATCACAAGATCAACTCAAGGAATGAGATATAAAAACATCTCTGGAGCTGAGAGGCAAAACATGCATCAGGAGGGACGGAAGAAACAATTTTACGAGGGTTTCAGAGTAGCGAGGGAAATTGTGATGCTTCCAAAACGGGGCATCTCAGGGAAGGTGACTCTAAGAACTATTCCCTTAAGTGGCAAAAAGAATTACTTTTGATACAAAGATCATCGAAACTCTTTATACCAGCTTAAGGCAAATCATAATTGATCATTTGAAGGAGTCTGGATGAATGACATTCCCGGACTAGAATGGATGATGTGGACTACCTTGTTGAAGACAACGCGATGGATGATTTTGCTTACCATCGGAAATGGATGGGACCCATGGTAGGACCACTTTTGAAGATGATCCTAAACAACAATTACTGAGAGGGCAGCCCATGGGAATTGGCAAAATGGCGGTGCAAGCTGGGAACAAAATGCTAATGCTGGGAATGTTCCAACCATCATATCTGCCTGAGATTCAGATCTGGTTGGTGTCAGGATATTCCAGACTCATCAAGTCTAGAAAGAAAAATGAAGGTTTGCAACACAAATCGACGAGATGACGTTGCGAGATTCTCGGGGAGTGAACTACGATAGCAAGCTCCAAAGCATGAGCTGGTTCTGGTACATACATGTGAACACGCTGTCCCAGACAAGCATGACCACATAGTAGTCTTACAACAAAACACTGTCGAGTTCTGGTTGGGAACCATCATTGCGGAGAGCAAAGCCCTTACATAAGTCATATGATTAGCTCTTATGAAGGAACTTCTTCTCCTTGAACAAGTCAATCAGTGGCTTGGTGTGCTAGGAACACATATGGAGTGGAGGCGGCCAACCTATCAAACCATAGGGCACTTTGCACGTGCATGACTAACTTGGGATGATTCCAGAGGAAGTAAAAACAAACTTTCTCGAATTCACGGCGGCAACTTACATCAAATGCACGTGAATTAGAGGAAGTCACTCCTTTCGTCCAAACGTATACCTCATGAGCGGAACATGAAGGCCATGCTTATAAAGTTTCCAACACCAGCTTAAATGTTCAACACGAATCATGGAGGAGACAAAATGTTGCTGATGGGCTCAATAGCAACTCATTGGAATTTCCATATCACTGGACTTCCACCATCATGTGAACACAGTGATAGCATTGGTCAGACCAAAAGATGTAATGGTGTATGCTCGAGAGATCAACCACGAGTAAGACAACATTACGAACATCGTTGGTTCTGATTTGACTTGACGATATCCCATACTCAAGTCAAAGTTTTGACAAGGCAATAGATCCAACAATTGATCCTGAGGACCAATCGATGAAGATATCATCTTTCTTCAACACACACTCAAAAGGATATCCCTTAAAATGAACTAAGTCGGACAAGCTTTTATCTTCAAACTCTCCATGTTGTTGTTTGGCTTAACCAACTAGCTCAGGGGTATGCAACACAGATTCTTGGAGAATGGGTGGTTTGGAGAAAAACCAGCATGATCACGAACTCAACATAGCGGTCAGGTGACAACCTGGTAATACTTCCGGGAAGATATTCGGAACATCACGAACCACCGATATGTTACTAAGCTCGAGAACAGTCTTGCTTTTCAGAGCAAGACGATATGAACAAATAAGCAAGGGATTGAATAATCCTAACTCATTGATCGAAGAGTGCACCGGAAATAAGGACTAGGTAGCACAATCAACCTTAGGGTGATGATTCAATAATCAACTCGCTAAGGATGAGGTTATTTTCCATTTAACTACCAAGCAACGGAGTTGCTAGGAGTATTGATTTCACACACCACGATTCACTTGTCAACATTCCGGTTACAATAACACGGAAATCGAGGAATGAACAATGATGGCCAGAAGTATCACTGCATCAAGAATTCATAAGAGATAGTGCAATTCTCATGACGTTCCTGACGTAAAGAGGGTAACACTTCAGAGTAGAACGGATCAAAAGCTTGATTGCATTTTGATCTGCGGTGTACAACTGCTTTGACCCAATCCTGGATATGGATGAGGTACTGGAGTTTGTTTCTCCTAGTCATTCTGGAATAGAATGGCTTGATGAACCACAAGAGTAATAGGCATCGATAACACGAGTGCACGACTACTCCTGAGTAATAATTGAGAGACGAGGGTCGGAATACAACTAAAGAGGGTCAACTCAAGGAACGTATAACTTTCTGAGTTGTGGATGCATAGGTTAGTATGTCGAATCAAGTTCAACAAGTTTCTTCCGAATAACCCATGCAAAAGGTAGAACTGTCAGAGTCACAATATGAATGGAGTACTCCTCAATAGCACCCTGGTTGTGATCTTTTGATCCAACAAACTTCTGCCATAAGTGGTTCATGGTATTGGAAGAATGAGATACCACGGACCTCGAGGACTATCACAAGGTTACTAATATCCTAAAGGAACTAGCAAATACTAACAACATGAAGTAGGGTGAATCTCGGGTTCAAGAACCCAGGAATAGAATGCCTACTAACTAATAACATCACGGGATGCTTTCAAGAATAATGGCCAGAATCATCACATTGGGGATACAAAAGCATTGCTAAATTATGAGTGGTTCTCGAAGACACCTAGGGTCATAATACTAACTCCAACATACATGTCAAGGCAACGGAGTACCTCAACAGACCGATTAGTGTGCTTAATCTGGCCCAAAGGAACATCGGGAAAAGGAAGAAGGGATTTACAAATGCATCAGATTGTTTAGAAACTTGGGATGAATCGGACAGCATAACGGCTGTAAATGCTCAAAAAGACTTGAGACATCTTGCAAAATGGTGGCATAACCATTTAACATTGCAATATCAAGGTTCTGAGATCAACTGTCAACACACAGAAGTAGTAGGAACTGAACTAAGGCCTAGAACCAACAATCCTATAAGTCTCTATCATAGTAACTCATCATCCTAATAGATAGATGAGAAGGTCTAGTTCTTAATCCCCGTAGAAAAGAAGAGGGTGACTCAGATCAGAAGGGCATAAGGGATAAGGAGTAAAAAGAGCCTTACGTTCCCTTCCACAATCAACACCCTTATATAACTAAAGCATTTCTAGACTCAACTTCGACCAGTTTGGCTTGGTAATCCTACAGTCAGTCAGGATATGATACCAAAGCTGTCAGGACCCTGATTCCAAGTCACATCGATCTAGCCGGTAACACCTCATATCACTTTGCGGCCTCACGAACGGTATTCCCACGGGTGTCTCCTTACCATGGCCCGGGACCGTTTGCGCCTTTTGGCTCACGTATATGATAGTGTCGCTAGCATCCATATGACAGAGAACCCGGGCCGACATGGATAGTCGTCAACCCAAAGCGGCACTAGCCCATGGGGACAGGCATACATGAATCAACTTCGAGCATGTCGGTCAGCAGCGTGTGAATCCGGGATGTAGCACTAGGCTAACAGGACTCTGGGAACCCGGGCTGTAGCAGGCTAGGCAGGACTCCGGATGTCACCGCATGACATTTCCCCGAAGGGACAGACACATGAACGAAGTGAAGCACATGCCGACCATCAAGCGTCTGACGGTAGTCTTTGGGCTAGCAGGACTCCGTGAACCGGCTGTAGCGGACTACTATGGCTCAAGGAAGCACTAGACTACATTTCCCCACAGGAGAGGCTGCCAAGGATAAACAACTAGATTGTCGGATCCCACACATACCAAGCATTTCAAACATACACACAATATGCTCGATATGTGTAAATACAACATGGCATCACAACATAACTCTCGACTCAAGTATTTATTCATTAGGCTCATGGAGCGAGATATTACAAACATGGGTCTCATGACCCAACATTCAGAGCATACAAATCAAAGCACATGCGGAAGCTTAACATGTCTAAGTACAGACATCTACAAATGAAAAAGGCTTAGAAGCCTGACTATCTACCAGATCCTGCCGAGGGCACAAGATCGTAGCTGAGGTATCAAGCTAAACTTCGAAGTCCACACGGAACTACTAGCGAGACTGACATCTCTCTGCAAAACATAAAATATGCAAACGTGAGTACAAATGTACCCAGCTAGACTTACATCAGAACTATCTACATATGCATCGGTATCAACAAAGGGGGTGGTGGAGTTTGACTTCAGCAAGCCAGCTTTGACTCGGTGGCTATCCTGAACTACTATTGCAAGTAACTCTTTTGAGGTAGCGCACACGAGTCCACATATTCACCATATCAAGACACCACTATGGATCCGCTCCCGTCTCCCTACGAGAACGTCATCCATAGCACTCACGCTTATCTTGCGCGTTTTAGAGTATCCACTTTCACTTGTCTATGAACTGTACAGGCAACCCACAAGTCCTTTACCGCGGACACGGCTATTCGAATAGATGATGTTAACCCTGCAGGGGTGTACTTCTTCACACACGCTCTCGCCACTTACCACCATGTACACGTCGTGTATCTCGGCAACCTTCAAGCGGAAGCCTGGCGAGGGAGTCGGCCACGACCTGACTAACCACACAAGTCTCTAGTCAAGGTTTGTCGCCTATTCAGGTTCCATCCGCGAGGAGATCCGGCCGGGGTTTCGCTCACAGCCCCAAACGATGTGTGCAGGGTTCCCGAGACACCAAACGGACGCTCGGTACACCGGGCCACGGTGTATCTACCGCATCATAGCCCACCCCTAGGGTCAGCGCTACGCACGGCCTCCAACACATATCCTACAAACACGAGAAACTAGTTGCAACTCCTGGACAGAGATCGAGGCGATTAATAAGCCGAGAGGGGTCGAGTTACCGGAACCCAATGTGTGGTAGTAACTGTTCATGGATCACAAACACAGAACTCAGTTCCTGAGGACGGCTTCAATGAGACAACCCACCATGTACTCCTACATGGCCTCTCACCGCTACCTTTACCAAATCGTGTTCACACACTTAGCTCACACACAGTAGGACATGTTCACACACCTCCGATTCATCCTCGATGAATCGGACCTGACTCAACTCTAAGCGATGCAGGCATGACAAACAAGCATGAATGAGTAGGCACAATAGGGCTCAAACAACTCCTACTCATGCTAGTGGGTTTCATCTATTTACTGTGGAATGACAGGTCATGCAGAGGATAAAGGGGTTCAGCTACCGTAGCAAGTAACATATGAATCGTTGTTGTCCTAATGCAGTAAAAAAGAGCAGGAGCGAGAGAGTGGGATTGTATCAGAATGAACAAGGGGGTTTTGCTTGCCTGGCACTTCTGAAGATAATATAGTTCTTCATCGGTGTCATCGAACTCATCGTCGGAACCACGTCTATCGAGAGGGAACTGTAAGTGCATCTAGTGCCCCTTAGTGATTTTGGTGTATTGAAGACTTATAGGTTAAGTAACTAATGCGTTTATGAGTGTACACAGGTCTATAAGTCTATGAGGAGTTTGATATTTACTGAGAAAGTCGACCCTAAAATGAATTTCTTCAATCAAGAATTTGATATTCGAAGACTTTACAAGACTTTGAAAGTGAAGAAATTGGTGTGACCTTGAAGACTTGGCATTCATTTGAGGAATATGAAGCGTGAAGACTTTTGTTTTCGTAGTTTCATTTTCTCTTTCTTGAGTCATAGGAAACACCGTCTTTGTTAAAGGGGTCGAGGAAATACTAAGGAAAAATTTCCATTTGATGCTCAACTCAAAATCCTCACCTACCAATCCCTTGAGTGAAGCCTTTGGAAATCTCATACAGATTCAGTCAATTTCTTGATGTGATGAGACGAAGCTCTTCAGTCACTTGAGAATTTGTTCGGATCGAGGAGTTAGGAATTCGCCAGGTCTGAATTGCCTACACAAATGAGGAACATGATAGCCCCGAGGAATTTGATGTTCCAATTTCCGACCGTTCTTTGTCTTCTTGGCCACTGTCCCAAAATATCTCCACCTAACGGTCATATCATTTAAGGGCATTTATGTCTTATCATGTCGGGCTGCTCCCTAGGCTATAAATAGCCGCCCCCTACAACCACTAGTTGGTTGGCTGCTCCGAGAGAACTTGACACTTGTCATTTGAGAGCAACCCATCCTCTGAGGAATTTGAGCGAAAAACCCAAAGTGAGGAAAAACCCAAAACCAAACCCCTACAAACCCAAAGTGATTGAGCATCATCAAAGAAATTGATCCCGCGTGGATCCGGCGCTTTTACCTTTGAAGACTGTGCTTCTTCCAGACGGTTAGGCGTCACGGTCTAGAAACATCAAGAGGAATTGTGGATCGCCGAGTGACCAAGTATGTGAAGGTTTGGAAGTCGCTGAAGACTTACCACGAGTGATTGGGCGAGGTCTGCGTGGCCTTAGTTCAAGGAGAATCGGTGAGGACTTGGTGTCTGAGCTGCGTGCTCGAGTGGTGGTGTCCGGACTGCGTGTCCTCGAGTTTAAATACTCAGCCGCTCCAACCAGACGTATAACCGAGACAGCAGTTGGAACTGGTCTACCAAATCATTGTCTTCACCAACCTAATGGTTCTATTTCCTCAACCCTTTCATTTCCTCATTCTTGTGTTGAGTGTTTGTCATATCTGTGTTTGAAGACTTTGGTGAAGACTTTCTCAATTTCCTCAGTTCAATTTCTTGATCTGTTTGTCTTCATCTTGTGTTATCCTGTGATTACGCTTTACGTACTCTGTGATTGTCTTCATTTCATCATGATGACTATGCTTGTAATCTGCTATGCTTACTTCGAGTACTTATTCCGCTGCATGTATTTCTTAGCTAAGGAATTTCCTCACCGCAAATTCCTCGATGAAGAATTTGTAAAATTCATAAAATCGCCTATTCACCCCCTCTAGTCGATATAACGCACTTTCAATTGGTATCGAGCAAGGTACTCCTTGTTACGTGTGATTTTGGTTTAACCACGGAGTTTTAGTTATGTCGACCGCAGGTATGATCAAGGTCTCAGCAGGTGTCCTACCTTGATGGGACGGACTACCCCTCTTGGAAGAACAAAATGCGAATGCATCTTGAAGCAATTGACAACGATCTACGGTATGTTGTGACAAAGGTGTTTCCTCGGTCACACCCTCTCTCAATGATGCTGATGTGAAGAGATTCAAGCAACTCGATTCTCAAGCGAAGAATATCATATGTGGCCATCGAGCAAAGGTCAATATGGAAGAGTGAGTGCTTTGGAATCGCCAAACTCATTTGGGACAGGCTGTCCAAAGTAAATGAAGGTGTTTCAACTCAGCGTGACTCTCGAGTTGATGTTCTTGGAATCTCTTCAACCGCTTCAAAAGACTCGACAACGAAAATGTTCAACAAACCTTGATCGCCTCACCGACATCTCAAATGAGCTTCAAGCACTGGGTGCCACTGACATCACCGACCATGAGGTGGTGAAGAAATTGCTAAGATCGCTTGATTCCTCATTTGACACTCTGGCACTGATGATACAAGAACGAGCTGACTACAAGTCTCTTGATCCTGCTGATATCCTCGAAAGGCTAAATACTCATGAGTTCCAGCTTGCTGAAAAGAGAGATCTCTATGGTTCTGGCTATGGAAGAACACGTGCCCTGAAGGCCAAGGCTGAATCTGAATCGAGAGTGAAGACTCGCTAGTAGCCTTGGAGATCTGAAGAATTTGGCGAGAGCTAGCACTGCTCGTGAAGAAATTCCAGAAATTCACAAGGCGTGGTCGTTTGGAAAATCCTCAAGAAGCGGTGATTCCTCATCTAGTGACTATAAGCGAAGACTTTGCCACAAATGCAAGAAACCTGGTCACTATATCCAAGATTGTCCTCGATGGGAAAAGGAATTGAAGAAGAAGAAACACAAGGATTACAGTTACGATGGCGTGAAGAAGAAGAAGAAATCATCAAAATCTTCATCATCAAAATCCTCAAAACCTTCTTCTCACAAGAAGAGCAGCTCCAAAAAGGCTCGGGCATTCATTGGCAAGGAAATGGACTCTGAAGCTGAATCGAGGAAAATGAGGAAGAGGAGGAGTCCAAGAATCCGAATCTGGTGTGGCTAGTCGGCTCTTGCTATCGCTTACGTCAGCAAATCCATCTTCAACATCAAGAAAATGACTCCGCCGACAAACCCGATGAGGAAAATGATGACTACGCTCCCACCTATTGCTTCATGGCAAAAGGTGCCAAGGTACTCAATTACACCTCCTCTGAATCTAGTGAAAATGAATCTGATGAGGATCTCAAGCCCAGCTACTCTAAACTTGCTAAGATTGCTATAAAACAACAAAGGGCTTTTGAAAAGGTTCAAAACATGCTAGATAAGAGTGATGATATGTTAGGTGAAGAAATGGATCGCACTCAAGCCCCGATCGAAAATCTTGAAAGTTCAGGTCTAGGTTTGACAGCCTTCAAGGTCATCATAACACTCTCTTATCGATCATGAGAAACTTTCTTATGAATTTCTTCAAAGAAAGCAAGATCTTGAGAAGCTAAGAGCGAGTTATGAAGATCTTGAAGGAGCGCGATTCATTACTTGCTCAACAAATCAGCGCTTCTCAAGAAGAATTTGTTCCTCCATGCTTAAAGTGCATTGAGCGTGAATCGCTAATTCTTCACTGAATGTTCAAATGCTTCAACTGTTACAAATTCTTCACCTGCCTCTGCTATCACTAATTCCTCACACGAGGACATTGCTAGTATCACTTGACGATGCAGGGCTGAAGGAATTGTACATGACAGGCATGTACAAAAGCCTCAAAGGGCATCGACTCTTTGTGATGTGCTTAAAAGCAGATCCTCAACAGAACCCTAGGAAAGAGGTATTGCCTTTGAGAGGAAACTCAATCTTGATGGAGCGTCTTTGGAAGCTTTGAGCGGTATCCCAAAACCTCATGGGTTGCTGCAAAGGGACCTCCAGTTGATCCATCTACCTTATCTGGTTTTACATGTGAATTTCCTCATTACGATGATGAGTCATTTGACTCAAACTATAAACTGTTCAAAAATCAGAATGGTGAAGTATTTGCTAGATATGTTGGCACTAATCTGCAGAGCGGTCCTCCTATGAAGAAAATCTGGGTTCCCAAGAAATGTCTTGAAAGTCTTGGTGAATGTCCTCATGACACCACCCGTGAAGAAAAGGAACCCAGATCAAATTCTTCATATGGACAAAATTCTTCATATGGATCCAAGTCCTCATACGGACCAAATTCCTCACGTGGATCAAATTCCTCAAAAGGATCAAAGTCCTCATATGATTATCATCGTGCTAATAACTCTGTTTCGCAGGGTAGAGCTAAGGGCTATGAATATGTGCATTATTCTTCAAACCAATATGTTCATAAGTCCTCGAAGAATTTCTCTGCTTATTCATATGCTTACCCTAACCCCTCTTATGTGAAGCGAAATGGTTTGGCCTCTATGCCACCATTCTCATATGGTGCTTTCATGAATGATGAACTCTTTGCCACCCCTTGAGATGTGGGTGGTGAAGAAAAGAACTAATCTCTTCTGCAGGGTCAGGTCTCGGGCGTGCCTCAACGTCTGAAGAATTTCTTTGGGGCCCGACAAATTGCTCGAAAGGGCGCAGCTAATCATGATGAAATGAACTTTCATTTCACACGTCCTCATCTTGCTTATCTGAATCTTGATGATGAAATTCATTCGATGAACTTGATATCATATTCTTCACCGATGAAGTATATGAGATCGTAAGTTATACTAATTCATCTGCAGGATGATCAACCCAAAACCACCGAGTGGGTTCTCGATAGTGGATGTACAAATCACATGACCGGTGACAAGAATCTATTGATGGATGCTCCTTATCACCGTCTCATCTGAAGCATATCATCTTTCTTGACAAAGGCAAAAGTCGGTATTGGGACTTGGTAAGGTTGCTATCTCTAAGGACATGCACATGGACAAAGTCATGCTTGTTGAGTCTTTAGGATATAACCTCATGTCGGTCTCAATGCTTTGTGATCTTGATATGGTAGTTATCTTTGGCAAGTATCGTTGTGTTGTGATTATGGAAGTGACAATTCCAAAGTCTTGAAGGCTTTAGGAGAGGAGACTTGTATATTGTTGATTTTTCCACAGGACCACAACCAGCCGTGTGCCTACTTGCAAAAGCTTCGAAGGCTGCTATGGCATCGACGACTTGGTCACGCAGCATGAGGAATTTACTGCACTTGCGAAGAAGAAGCATGTCATTGGCATTGAGAATGTCAAATTCCTCAAGGATCACTTATGCGGTGCTGTGAAGCTGGAAAAATGACCAAGGCCAAGCATCCAAATAAGACTATCATGACCACTACTCGTCCCTTGAATTGCTTCACATGGACCTCTTTGGTCCCAATCATTACTCATTTGTCACTAATGATGCATCTCTTTATGGCTTTGTTATTGTTGATGATTACTCTCGTTACACATGGGTACACATTGTTACTTACAAAAATCAAGTGCAGGAAATCTTCAAGCGATTTTCCTCGAGGGCTTCAACCAACTTTGGTGTGAAGATCAAGCACATCGAGTGACAATGGAACTGAGTTCAAGAATTCGGACTTGAGGATTATCTTGATGAACTTGGTATTACTCATGAGTTATCTGCTCCCTATACTCCTCGGCAAAATGGCGTCGTGGGCGCAAGAACAGAACTCTTGTTGAGATGGCTGCGACTATGCTTGATGAATACAAAACGCCTAGTCGTTTCGGATTGAAGCAATTGACACTGCGTGCCACATCATCAACAGTATATCTTCACAAATTCTTCAAGAAGACTGCCTATGAACTCCTCACCGACAAGAAACCCAATGTAAGTTATTTCAAAGTCTTGATTGCTAAATGCTGGATTAGAGATCCTCACCACCACTCTAAATTTGCACGAAAGCACATGAAGGTTTTATGCTTGGTTACGGAAAGGACTCGCACACCTCTGAGTCTTCAACATCACTCTTCACAAGATTGTTGACACTATAGATGTGCGGTTCGATGAAACTAATGGCTCGCAAAGAGAGCACCTACCTACATGTTAGACGAACCAGCACCGAGGATTCTATCAGGTTCAAGGCAACCGAGGATGTCATTCCTCTTGAAGAAACTGCTGAAGAATTCATTCTGTCAGACGCCAAGAACGTCGAGTGATGCACTGAAGATAATCTCAAGAAAATGGTCTTTGAGGAAAATGATCAAATTCCTCGAAGACAACCAGCTCATCCTCGCGTTGCAAAAGAAGTGCAAGTTGACAAGATCATCGATGACATTGAAGCGCCAGTCCTCTCACTCGCTCAAAAGCTTCACATTTATCTAACTTTTGTGGGCACTATGCTTTTGTCTCTATCACAGAGCCCACTAAGGTAGATGAAGCATTTCGGGCCGGAGTGGATTCAGGCCATGCAAGAAGAATTACATCGATTCGAGCTCAACAACGTGTGGGAACTGGTCAAACGTCCAGATCCTCGCAAGCATAATATCATTGGCACAAAGTGGATCTATCGCAACAAGCAAGATGAAAATGGTCTTGTGGTGAGGAATAAGGCACGACTAGTAGCTCAAGGCTACACAGAGTTGAAGGAATTGATTTCGATGAAACTTTTGCACTGTTGCTAGACTTGAGTCTATTCGCATATTACTACGCCTATGCTAACCATCACAATATCACTTTATATCAAATGGATGTGAAAAGTGCATTCCTCAATGGTAAGCTTGAGGAAGAAGTATATGTTGCTCAACCCCCAGGTTTTGAAGATCCAAAGAATCCTGACAAAGTCTTCAGACTAAATAAGGCCCTCTATGGCCTCAAGCAAGCCCCTCGGGCGTGGTATGATACATTGAAGGAATTCTTCGTGAAGAATGGCTTCACACCCGGTTCACTCGACCCTACTCTCTTTACTAAATCTTATGATGGTGAACTGTTTGTGTGCCAAATATATGTTGATGATATTATCTTTGGCTGTACTGACCAACGTTATAGTGATGAATTTGCCTATATGATGAGTGAAGAATATCAAATGTCTATGATGGGAGAGTTGAAATTCTTCTTAGGTCTTCAAATTCATCAACAACCCAATGGCATATTCATATCTCAGGAGAAATACCTCAAAGATGTCCTCAAGAAATTCGGCATGCAAGATTGCAAAGGCGTCAAAATTCCTATGCCCACAAATGGCCATCTATGCACTGATGAAAATGGTATTGACTTCGATCACAAGGTATACCGCTCCATGATTGGTTCTTTATTGTACTTATGTGCATCTAGGCCAGATATAATGCTTAGTGTTTGCATGTGTGCCCGATTTCAAGCTACACCAAGGAATCACACCATAAGGCTGTGAAGCATATTCTTGATATCTAGCTCACACACCAACACTAGGATTATGGTACCCCAAGGGCTCTACTTTTGATCTCATTGGATATTACGACTCGACTATCTGGTGATCGTGTGGACGCAAGTCAACATCTGGTACTTGTCATTTCCTCGGACGATCTTTGGTGCATTGGTCCTCGAAGAAAGCGAACTGTGTATCACCGCCCTTCTTGAAGCTGAATACATTGCTGCTGGCTCGTGTTGTGCTCAATTACTATGGATGAAGCAAACCCTCAAGGACTACGGCATCAACGTGAAGAATGTGCCTCTCTCTTGTGACAATGAGAGTGCCATCAAGATTGCTCACAACCCAGTTCAGCACTCGAAGACAAAGCACATTCAAATTCGTCATCATTTTCTTCGTGATCATGTGTTGAAGGCGACATCTCCATCGAGCATGTGAAGATCAAGAACAGCTAGCTGATATCTTCACTAAGCCCTTGGATGAGAAGAGATTTAGCAAGTTGCGGTGTGAGCTAAATATCTTAGAATCTTGAATGTTCTTTGAAAAGGACACACATCCTAACACTTATGCAAAATTGATGACTTAGATGTGCAACACATGAAGAAACGTTTTCTTCAATCAATGAAGAATAACACTCTAAATGTGAAGAAATTAATGAAGAATTTGATTCTCGTAACCCTCGACAATTATACGCGGTGTCTGAAATCATCATTCTTATCTGATGGGTCACGCCACCACCAAAGTTGAAAATCTTCAATTTGAGTTTTCCTCGCTTTTGAAATTCTTCAGTTTTGAAATTCTTCAATTTTCAAATTCTTCAGTTTTCAAATTCTTCAACTTTGCAAATTCTTCACTGTTTCCGTCGTCTTTCTTCATTGGCTATATATATATATGGATTTATGTCCTCTACACATTCACTTATGGCTATTTCTTCAAGTCGCTTTTTACGCTAAGTGAATGTGATCGGACCCTTCCCCTCTATGCTATACTCAACCCAATCCATTCACAAATTCTTCATGTGCGTTCTACTTTGAAACTCGTTCAAATTCTTCATTTGTATCCTTGACAGTGAAGAAATTGCGAACGGAACTTTTAAAACGAATCTTATCCAAACTTCTATTTTACCGCTCAAACCGTTCCGCATCCCACGATGCATTATTATATCCACCCACGATCGCTTTACGATCTCCACTACATCAGACGTGGGTGACACATGTCGTGAGAAGGAAGCGGTCAGGCACGTTAGTCCTAATTCTTGGACGGGCCGTTTTTCACCGTGGCTATAAATACCCTCTCTCCTTCTTCACTCTTTTACCTCGCTCGATCTCTCTCCGCTCGAGCTCCTCGAAACCCTAGCGCCGCCGCTTCTCCATCGTCGCCGGTGAGGAAAAGCTTCACTGCCTTGACCTCTTCGCCGACGTACTCGCGCCGACAAGTGGAATTTCTTCACTCCGCCGTCGCCGTAGCTGATTTCCTCTGCCAAGTTAGGGCGGAGAAGATCTGAACAGACGAACTTCTCAACTGTTCATCTCAGTTCGTCGTGTTCTTCACTTGGTAAATTAAAAGTTACTTTTATTTACTCGCTTTGATTCTCAAATTTTCTTCAAATTCTTCAAAGGTGTTTATTTCAAATTCTTCACACATATGAACACCTCAAATCTCTTGACTCATTTCTCTAAGCTATGATTTTCTTCAAGATTCCTCAATTGTGTGGATCTTGATCTATACAACTCGAACCTAAGATAAAGAACGCTTATTGAAATTCTTCAAGGCTCATCTGGTCAAAATCCTCAAACTTGTTCTTTTGAAAAACCCTCCGAGAACGCATATGACCTCTTCAAATTCCTCGCACCTATACTCTGCTCACAGTACAAATGTCACTGCTGAATCCCTAGGTTCTCATCAACTTAACTCATTTGCAGCGTTCCTCGAAGAAAAACTGCACACTTCTTGAGAGAATTCAATTGTTCAATTTCCTCACCAAGAAAATGGCGAGATGGCAAGAAGCCGCAGAAGGGAGGAAAGAAACCTGAGGTCATGACTGCTTTGAAATCCACGAGGAAATATATCCTGAATATTGCACACCGATGAGGAAAGCAAAACTCAGCGCAAGGTGCGTCTTGAGAAAATTGAGCGAGATGGGCACGGAATGGAAGGAATACCGCTATGTTACACCTAAGTACATGAAGAAATTCGCGTTAAATCCTCCATGCCCAAGAGCTCCTTTGGCACCAGGCCAAGTAGCTGATCCCACTAGCGTCAAGCGCGTGAGGACTTTCTGAGGAATGGGCTAAGCGCCAAGCTAAGTTGGCTAAGCAAGCAAAGGAAGCGGTGAAGAAATTCAATGAGGATTCTGCCATTGCTGCTTACTGAGGTCTCGGCCAAGCCGAAGAAATCGATGCAAAAGAAGTCTGCAAATAAGCCAAGTACTTCTTCTTCTATGCCCTCACGGCCAAGTTCCTCAGCAGCTCCTACCAGGCAAATTCCTCAGCAGCAAATTCCTCACTCTGCTACTGTTCCATCAAAGTCCTCAGCTGCTCCGTCCAAGCCTTGGCCTCTGTGCATCTCGCCACTTGTCAAAGGACTGCTGGATTTTCAATTGCCTCAGGCACCTCTGCACATTCCTCAGCTGCTTTCAATTCTTCATCTGGCCCGACGTTGCTGAAGACAAAAGCTACAGCTGGACGTGGTCCTCGGCCCAGCCCGAAGAAGAAACAGCTAGTCGTCCACGTGCCATCTGATGATGAGGCATCTGATGAAGAACTTGAAGAAATCATCAGAGACCGTCAAGCTAGAGCTGCAAGAGCCAAGGGAACAAGCTGTGCCAATGCTTTTGGACCCGAAGAAAGTCCTCGATTTCATCGACCTCACTGTGATCCCAACACCCTCTCTCGCTGATCTTTCTTTGACACCTGGTCAAAGTCATATGTTGACTCACTTCATCGCTGAGGAAAATGGAAGTTCGAGAAGGCGAAGGAAATCAAAAAGGCTCAATACAAGAAGGAGAGGTTTCGAAGAAAATGTTGTCAAAATGACACCGAGGAACTTCTTCAAGCTCAAACAGAAATTCAGAACCTCAACAAAAACTTTGAAACGTACTATGCTGATTGGCAAGTTGTCAAGACCAAATTCGTCAATCTGACGAAGAATCTCACAAATGTTGCTGCACCTGTGCAACATGAAAATCCTCAGGCTGAAGCATCTGCTCAGCCTAGTGAAAAAAAAGCCAAGACACTGAAGCTCGACTCGCTGAAGAACATGCTGATTCCAGGGCTGATGAAGAAATTCCAGCCGCTGAAGAAACTGCCAGGGCACCCACTAGCGGTGCGCCTGAAGAAATTGCTCCTGAAGAAAATCAAGAAAGGGGAACTGCATCAGTTGCCTCTGAAGAAATTATTGCAAATTCCTCAGCTCCTCCTGCACCAACCTCAGTTTCAGTTCTTCCATCTGCTTTGGATGTGAAGAAAACCAAGGCTGCGGAACGAGCTGCTGTGAAGAAGAGAAAAGCATCACCTGCGTCGATTCTTGACTGCGAAGAAATTGAAGCCTATGACCAGCTCCGTTGAAAACCCGATTGATGCTATTCCTATCTCCTCCATACCTTCAAAGGAAGTGGTTCCTTTTGGAGAGGAATATGAAGTGCCAAATGGATCGATGAAGAACATCAATCTCCGCTCATGCGAGAAGATCGATGAGGAAATTGAAGTGGAAGCTATCCCTTCAACCCCAGTCATTCCCTCATCGGACCATGAAATTCCTCAAGATGGTCTTGAGGAAATTGAAAATGAAGATGTGGATATTGGATGCACCACTCCAAAATCAATGATGACTTTTGGGAAGATCAACATCCCAATACTCCTCTCTTCACCCCACTTCAACAAGTTCCTCACTCCCCGCACAGATCGTCCCAGATCGACTCAAGAAAATCAACCCATGAGTCCTGTGCATGAAGAAATTCCAGCCCACGATCTTTGATGAACTGCTGCCGATGAAACTGCTGCTGCTCCTGCTGAAATTCCTCGACCGCACAAGTTGAGGATCAAGAAATTCCTCAAGCTGAAGAACCTGCACTTACGGTTCCAGAGGTGGTGATGCAATTGGCTGACACACCTCTGCCAAAACAGAAGAATCCATTCTCGACCAAGCAAAAGTTCAAGGCTGAAGATTTCTTTGCTGAGCATGTGTTCTTCACTGAATATAATCCTTATGACTCTGCTCGGATTAGGAAGAGGCGCTTACGACTGCCACCAAGCCAACTTCTATTCCTCGGTGCTTTTCAACAAGGACAAAATCTTGATCATGCTCATATTCCTCATGTGGATATGGAGTCGCTGCCGGCTTTGAGCCCGTTCTAAGTGTTCTTCACGATGCAGGTCTTCTCAACTTTTGCACCGATATATGTGATTGGAATGAAGAGCTAATTCTTCATTCTATGCAACCCTGCACATCACGGAGATGTGAAGATGTCACTTCATGGGTCTTAGATTGGATGACCGAAAACACCCATTACAAGGCACCAGCCGTGAATTGCTTCGTGTCCTTCCACTCAGTCCTCCGCTTGATGGAGCTCGTCGATCTATGAAGAAAAGGAACTTTCAAATCACTATATGCAAGTGTTGATGAAGCCATTGAAACCAAAGCAAGCTCCAAGGACCAAATTCCTCGTCAAAGAACTGCTCTATGTGCCTCGAACAGTCTATCGAATTTTGTCGAAGACTATGAGTCCTATCAAGGGCCACGACTCAAATGATGAAGAAGTCGTTGGCATCATGAAGAATATGCTTTTCAACATCATCCATGGCGTTCCTGTCAATTTCCATGATTTCTTCATGAGGACTCGCTAACATTGCCATGTCACCTTTTGAGTGAAGCCTTATGCACCTTGGATCATGAGATTCATCGGTCAAGATCTTCACTGAATTACAAGGCTGACACTTTGAACCACTGCAGCTACCTGCCCCCGATTGAAGTCCTCAAACGGCCAATTGCCTCAGCTGATGAAAAGGGAAAGGCTGCTGCTGTGATAGATGAAGGCATTCGTCCATTGGATGGACAGTTTATAAGCAAAGATCTTACTCCACCAATGATGACTCGCCACCCATGACTCAGCAGAAATACCTCGATTAAGCATAGTCCTCAAGCTCACGCACCTGTGGTGATGATGATCGTGAGTTACTCCTCGCCTTCATCGGAAGGTTGATCGCAATCACAAGTGGGTCAAACGTCAGTTTGGCACTATTCTTTACAACATGACTTCAACTCACAATGCAGTGAAGAAAAACCACTACTATCTTCATGAAACCTTCAAGCGCACCTGGGCTGTTCTTTCACATGTCTACAATGAAGAAGAACTGAAATCAATGGGACTCAAGGAAGAATTTGACTGGTCTGCACCTCCTCCGAAGAAATTCAAGAAGGTCAAAGTTCCTTCCTTGGTGGCCAGCTCCTATTCTTCATCTCGTGACACTGATGAAAATGAAGATTTGGAAGACACTGCTGCTGGTCCTACCTCAATGAACAACCCCGACAATGCTGGCGCTCCGTCTTCAACTTGAATTTCCTCAAGAGCGTTAGTCCTCAGTTTCGATCCTTTTGGTCATTCGATGACAAAGGGGGAGAAATCTGAGTTAGTCTTCAAGCGGGTCTCGTTTTTGTCTATATACTATATTTTATTAAGTTACAACTCTCGTTCTTCTGAAACCTTTTATTGGATTGAGTTGTAATCTTAAACCCGATGGTGCTTTGATACTTCTGATGCATTATGCTTTTGCTCTGATTTGAAGTAGTTTTGATACTTGTTATGCTCTGATCCAATTTGGCCTTTGGGCTCTGATACTCTTTGTGTGTTTCATTGCATAACATCAAGCACCATATTTCATCATGCATTTCAAATTCTTCATACTATATGTTAAATGCGTGTATGAATTACAAGATATAGGGGGAGATCTCCATGATTCATTTCCTCAAATGTGCATTGCCTCAAAAGCAATTTCCTCACTATGCACATCTTCAGGGGGAGTTCTTCTATATCTTGCAATCAAAATCCTCATTATCAGTATTTACACTTCATATATTTATCCCCGTTGAAAACTTAACCTGTATTGTCATCAATCACCAAAAAGGGGGAGATTGTAAGTGCATCTAGTGCCCCTTAGTGATTTTGGTGTATTGAAGACTTATAGGTTAAGTAACTAATGCGTTTATGAGTGTACACAGGTCTATAAGTCTATGAGGAGTTTGATATTTACAGAGAAAGTCGACCCTAAAATGAATTTCTTCAATCAAGAATTTGATATTCGAAGACTTTACAAGACTTTGAAAGTGAAGAAATTGGTGTGACCTTGAAGACTTGGTATTCATTTGAGGAATATGAAGCGTGAAGACTTTTGTTTTCGTAGTTTCATTTTCTCTTTCTTGAGTCATAGGAAACACCGTCTTCGTTAAAGGGGGTCGAGGAAATACTAAGGAAAAATTTCCATTTGATGCTCAACTCAAAATCCTCACCTACCAATCCCTTGAGTGAAGCCTTTGGAAATCTCATACAGTTCAACAATTTCTTGATGTGAGACGAAGCTCTTACAGTCCTTGAGAATTTGTTCGATCGAGGAGTTAGGAATTCGCCATGATCTTGAATTGCCTACACATGAGGAACATGATAGCCCCGAGGAATTTGATGTTCCAATTTCCGACCGTTCTTTGTCTTTGCTTGGCCACCGTGTCCCAAAATATCTCCACCTAACGGTCATATCATTTAAGGGCATTTATGTCTTATCATGTCGGGCTGCTCCCTAGGCTATAAATAGCCGCCCCTACAACCACTAGTTGGTTGGCTGCTCGAGAGAACTTGACACTTGTCATTTGAGAGCAACCCATCCTCCGAGGACTTTGAGCGAAAAACCCAAAGTGAGGAAAACCCAAAACCAAACCCCAACAAACCCAAAGTGATTGAGCATCATCAAGAAATTGATCCCGTGGATCCGACGCTTTTACCTTTGAAGACTGTGCTTCTTCCAGACGGTTAGGCGTCACGGTCTAGAGCATCCAAGAGGAATTGTGGATCGCCGAGTGACCAAGTATGTGAAGGTTTGGAAGTCGCTCAAGACTTACCACGAGTGATTGGGCGAGGTCTGCGTGGCCTTAGTTCAAGGAGAATACGGTGAGGACTTGGTGTCTGAGCTGCGTGCTTTCGAGGATCGGGTGTCCGGATCTGCGTGTCCTTGAGTTTAAATACTCACCGCTCCAACCAGACGTATAACCGAGACAGCAGTTGGAACTGGTCTACCAAATCATTGTCTTCACCAACCTAATCGGTTCTATTTCCTCAACCCATTCATTTCCTCATTCTTGTGTTGAGTGTTTGTCATATCTGTGTTTGAAGACTTTGATGAAGACTTTCTCAATTTCCTCGCCCAATTTCTTCATCGTTTGTCTTCATCTTGTGTTAATCCTGTGATTACGCTTTCTGTACTCTGTGATGGTCTTCATTTCATCATGATGACTATGCTTGTAATCTGCTATGCTTACTTCTGAGTACTTATTCCGCTGCATGTATTTCTTCGCTAAGGAATTTCCTCACCGGCAAATTCCTCAGTGAAGAATTTGTAAAATTCATAAAAATCGCCTATTCACCCCCCCTCTAGTCGATATAACGCACTTTCAGGAACAACCACCGGGAACAGAGAAGGAGAACACAATCAATGCAATGCACAATATGATGCATGATCATGACATGGCAATATGCTATGGTTTGGGCTAATGCAACTAGCAGCAGATTAAATGGAGTTGGCTTGAATCAAAGATTCAAATTCAAACTCCATATATGACATTTCAAATGCCATTAATTCAAATTGTCTTATACAGTAGCTTTAGGTTGCATAAACATGCATGAAGATGCCATAAACAGATTCTTTGGATCTTTTGATAATTTTTCATATATAAATTGTTTCATTTGGAGTTACGGTTGAATTTCTATGAATTTTAGAAGTTTATATCATTTTCTGGAATTTCCTGAAAAATAATAAATCCAGAAAATGTATTCTCACGTCGAGATTAGGTCATCTTGACCTCAAAGAGGTCAACATGCGCCGTCCAGGTCAAACCTGACCGGTGGGCCCACTGGTCAGTGACTTAGGGGCTAAAAGAGTTAGTTTTAACACTAATTAAAATTAGCAAGACAAGGGGCCCACATGTCAGTGTCACTAACTAACCCTAATTAGCTAATCTAACGGTGCCACATCAGCGGGTTAGTTAATTTTAGTTTAAAACCTTAACCAAAAATTAAAAGGGTCGGGGCCCACTTGTTAGTGACCCTGGGAGTAATTTGATTAGTGCCTAACCGGTGATTAGTCGGAGTTAAGGCCGCCGGCGAGGCCAGTCGCGGCGGAGGTCGTCGGAATTCCTCCTCCGGCTACCATTCGGGCGGCGGAGGGGCTCTATGCGAAGCACACGCTCGCGCGCTTCGCACGCAGCAAGCGGCGTTGGTTTGGGTGCACAGAAGCGACGCCGACGGCGGGAGGCGCGGCGGCCGGAGTTCGGCCATCGAGGGGTTGGGCACTACGGGGCACGACAGGAGCAATAGGTGAGGGTTTTCGGGTCCTGGCAAGGCGCTGAGCATGATGGTGTGCTCGGTCACGGCCGTAGGTGACAGTGGCCACGGTGGCGACATGAACGGCTGCGATGAGCTCTCGGCTCCGACGGCTAGCATGGCTAGTGAACGGGAACGAGCTTGAGGAGTAGGGGAGAAGACGGCGGAGCTCACATCGGAGTCGAAGCGGAGCTCGGCAGGCTCGTGGAGGCGTCGGAGACGGCGAATCGATGGATGGCGATCGTCGGGGCAGAGGACGATGATGAGCTCAATGGCGACGATGGGCTGCTCCCGCTCTCACGATCTTCGGCGTGGAGAGTCTCTGGTCCACGGCGGTGCGACTGGGCTCGGTGGTGGAGCGAGGGGTTGCCGGAGAGGGTGGTTGCAGCGAGCGGTGGCGACGGCACGCTCGGGTCCGAGCGAGAGAGGGAACCGAGGAGGGGGAAAAGCACAGGGAAGAGGTCGAGGGGATTCCAGGGGTGTCGTGGCGCTCGGGGCCGTCTCCAGCAGCGAGCACACAGGCAGGAGGTGGCCTCAGCGTGGGCGACGCTGGGCGAAAGCACGCCTCTGGCGAGGAGGAAGGGGCAGGGAGGAAGACGATGGGCTGGGCCGCCCGGCCAGCAAGGGCCGTGGGCAGTGTGGTGGCTGGTAACTTCTCTCTCTCTCTCTCTCTCTCTCTCTCTCTCTCTCTCTCTCTCTCTTCTAATTTAGTTTATGTTTTCTATTTTTCTGGAAGTTTGTGGCTTTAATAAAAATAGTTAGACACTTACAAAAATCCTGGAAATAATCATAGGCTCTGTTTAGATTATTTCCAACAGCCCACACTTATTTCCAGAATTATTTGAGCATTTAAAATATTTTATAGCATTTAAATGCCCAAATGCAAAAGGTAATGATTAAATCCAATGACCTTATGTGTCCTAGAAAAATGTGAACCAATTTTGGCAAAGGTTCTAACCCAAGGCAAAACTGATGGACATTTTAGAAGGGCATCTCAGGTTCATTGAAATAGATTATATGTTGAACCTATTTGATTTGATCTGGTGCTAGGGTTTGATCAATCCCCATTTCAAATTCAAAAGAATTTAAACATGATGCAGCACTCTAATGCAAGCACTAAGCATTACCAGAACTAGGGATGTGACAAAAAGGGCCTACGTTTTGCCGCAATGTTGATTCATTCCCGTTTTGTCAAATCCCGGGCAGTCGATATGTTCTAGTTTCTAACACCAGTCATGCCAAAATTCACGGAAAATTTTGGCATGACCTTTGCTAAAAAGTGGACAAATCGAGCGCCTGAAAATCGCCGGAACAACAATGAATCAACATTCCAGCAAAACATAGGCCACACGCATAATATCCCTACAAACATCAAAAGGCCACTTGGGCACAATCGAACAATTCAAATTTCCATATAACATGACCACTTCAAGAAAATATAAAACTTGGGTCAATAGCAACTCACTCATACTGTCCCAATTTGCAACTCTCTCATACTGTCCTAAAAATATATTTAGTTAATTACATTGGGTGCACAACAAGCTTAATTATATATCGACTTTTTGCTCCAGACTAATTTTTTCTCTAAAATGATTTTTTACAAACATTGGATGAACTCTAATCTTCTGTCCACACCAATTACAACTACTTAAGAATCTAAACCTACTTAAGCATCTAAAACTACTTAAACATTTGATGAACCCTAACTAATTTGATGAACCCTAAAATTGCATGCACCCTAGGAACCCTAGCTAGGCAGATGTAGGGGAGGAGGAGGTGTAGGCGTGGTCTCCTCGGGCGTCAGCATGCGGAGGTAGGGAGGAGGAGGTCGGAGCGGCCAAGGGTGCGGCAGAGGTGTGGAGGAGGTCGTAGGCATCGGGCATCAGGGCTCGGGCGCGCGGCGTCAGCATCGGTGCTTGGGCGTGCGGCGATGGAGGGGGCACGATGGAAGATATGGTGGAGCGCTGACGAGGACAGCAGGGTGCGACGGCAATGACGTCGACAAGGAGGAGTGCGGATTTGGGGGAGAAAGGAGAGGGAAGCCCCCGCGCTGGGGGGTTAAGTCAAAATAGCGGTAGTGCGGGTTTGATAACAGTGCTACCGCTAATGTGAGTAGCTATAGCGCGGGCTTGTAACCAGCGCTAGTGCTATTCCTTTCCTTTCTTCGTTTCTTTTTCTTTTCATTTTCCTTTTTCCTTTATCCTTTTTTCTTTTCTTTTCTTTTTCTTTTCATTTTTCATTTTTCCTTTCTCCTTTTTTCTTTTCTTTTTCTTTACTTATATTTATTAGAGCATGAGCATGGTCTTTTGTAGATAGAATTAAACTATCTTGCTTCACATATATCTATTTAGAGAGTCAACATGAATTGGTCATTTGCATGGTTAGTCATAAAATCCTACATAAAACTTGTGGACCACTGAATATGATATGTTTGATTCCTTGCAATAGTTTTGCGATATAGAGATGATAATATGTGGGAGGTACTAGTGAATTCTTGTGTTTAGTAAGAATATTGGTGTTAAGGTTTGTGATTCCCGAAGCATGCACGTACAGTCTCTGATTATGCTATGAAGTTGGAGCGTGATTTATATTGATTGCCTTGCTTTGCGTGGAGGTCGGGGGCACATGATGGTTAACTCCTACCAACCTCACCCCTAGGGGCATGCATAGTAGTATTTTGCTTCAAGGGCTGATGTCTACTACGCAAATTTATTCTTGTAGACTCGTGTTGGGCCTCCAAGCGCAGAGTTTTGTAGGACATTAGCAATTTTCCCTCAAGTGGATGACCTAAGGTTTATTAATACATGGGAGGTGTAGGATGAAGATGGTCTCGCTCGAACAACCCCGCAACCAAATAACAAAGAGTCTCTTGTGTCCCCAACACACCAAATACAATGGTAATTTGTATAGGTGCACTAGTTCGGCAAAGAGATGGTGAGAAAAGTGTGGTAATGATATTAGATATTGATTTTTGTAATAGGAACAATAAAAACAGCAATGTAGCAATTGATAAAATGGAGCACAAACGTTATTGCAATGCTTGAAAATGAGGCCTAGGGTCCGTACTTTCGCTAGTGCAATCTCAACAATGCTAATCTAATTGGATCATATAACCACCCCTCAACGTGCGATGAAGAATCACTCCAAAGTTCTTAACTAGCAGAGAACATAAGAAGAAATTGTTTGTAGGTTACGAAACCACCTTAAAGTTATTCTTTCCGTTCGATCTATTCAAGAGTTCGTAC
Organism: Aegilops longissima; assembly: GCA_021605205.1. NCBI lineage: Eukaryota > Viridiplantae > Streptophyta > Magnoliopsida > Poales > Poaceae > Aegilops > Aegilops longissima. The sequence goes on along the minus strand of CM038682.1, from coordinate 613,759,786 downwards.
TAAAATAACACAAAGTTATTCTTTCCGTTTGATCTATCCAAGTGTTCATACTAAAATAACACCATACACTACAAAAAAAGACACATCCGAGACATTTTGGGCCGAACGAATTTTTTTTCTGTCATACTTATGACACTTCTATGACGATAATTGTGACAAAACCCGGTATCATCATAGATGTGGTGGGGTCCTACTTCTATGACAAAAAATCATGACATAAAATGGGCTTTTTATCCTGGGCGGGCCGGAGTCGCAACTGCATGACATTCTTTGGGCCGTCCATGACGGAAAAAACCGTGGTAGAAGCGAGGGCGAGGAAAATATCGGGGTGTTCCCGGTTAGGGTGGGTGGTCGGGGCCGAGCGATGCGCGTTTCTCTCGTACACGCACATGCGTGGGTGTGAGGCATTGGGCTCTAACTGAACCCGAGCAAGCCATTGGGCTCTAACTAAACCCGAGCGATTGCACTGCAGGCTACGCGTTACTGAACCCGAGCGATCGATCGATGGCTGTTAACTGAACCCGATCGAGCGATTCCTTCGCTATTGTTGCTTACTGAAGACAATCGATGCTGCCTCTGGATGAACAGTGAGCGTTGCTGGGGGGTTTGGATGAATAGTTCCCAGTGGGGGTGGATGAACAGGACCCCGTGGTGTTGCCTCTGGATGAACAGGGACCCGATCGATCAAGCCGGTTGGGGCTGGATGAATAGGCCCCAGTGGAGGGCAGGATGAACAGGATCACCTCGTGGAGGGCTCAATGAATAGTAGATGATGGAGGGATGGATGAACAGTAGCCCATGGAGGGGAGGTTGAACAGGAGCCCATGGAGAGGGCTAGTTGAACAGTAGCCAGTGGAGTACCGCGTGGTGGAGGCTGGATGAATAGGAGCCCGTGGATGAACAGTCACAGGTGGAGGCTGGAGGAGGTCGACAGTGGATGAACAGTAGCCCGTGGAGGCTGGAGGGGGTGGACGGTGGAGATGAACAGTATCCCGTGGAGTCCCATTTTGCGGTACGCCACACCCTCCCGATGAATAGGACCCCGCTTCGACCGTAGCTCTCCAACACAAGTTCGCTTCTCTGTTTTTGCGGTACGCCACACCCTCCCGATCAACAGACCCTGTTTTGACCGTCTGAGGTCCGCTTCCTCCGCTTTTGCGGTGCGCTAGACCCTCCCGATGAACAGATCCTGTTTGAACATGGCGGTCGAACACAAGGTCGCTTCCTCCATTCTGCGATACGCCAGCCTCGCTTCCATCGGCTGTTCCGTCCAAGCGGTTGGCTCCCACGCGTTCCGCTGCCTCTCGATGAACACGACGCATTCCGTTGCCTCCCCATGAACACGACGACTACGCAGTTTCTCCGTTCCGACCCAGCCATGTACACGAGCCTTGGCCGTACGTACGCGCGAGTAGGCGTTCAAGACCCCGCCTGTATGTATGTACGTGGCCGTATTTACTTTCTTGCGCCCTGGCCACTGTACATACGTGTACATGCTACGTGCGCACCTGTACTACGACAAGTGCGCGCCTCTACATCGACCAGTATGTACGTACACGTTTGCGACCAGAATGACAACGCTACGTACGCTTCGACCAGGTGGGTCTCGACTGTCAGGCACTTCCTTACGTGCGAAGATGTAGCTGGTGGGTCCCAGCAGTCAGGGGGTGAATCATTTTTTTGCACGGACGCACTTCCTTGCGTGCGAAGATGTAGCTGGTGGGTCCCAGCAGTCAGGGGGGAACGTTTTTTCACAAAATATGGTGGCCCATCTGGTGGGTCCCCGCTGTCAGGTGGAGGAATAATTATTTTGCGCGTAATGAGGAGGCACTTCCTTGCTGCGGCCGTGGACCCAGCTGTCAGCCTCTCCACGTACAGTACTCTTCCGATGGAAGTCATTCCTTGACCATGTTGACCACGCCGTGCCGAGAGCACCAGGGCGGTGGACGACGACGAGGCCTAGGAAGGGGACGACGCGGAGCCGGGGAAGACGCGGCAGTGGAAGCCCGCGCGGAGAGGAGTACGATGGTTCACTGGTTCGGCTGCGGTGTGAGGCTGCCGTCGCCGCAGGGCCTGGCCAGTGGTGGGAATAGTAGGGGGCGGTGAGGCCTCCGTGGCATCACAGCCGGCCACGGGAGGCAGGAGCATGCGGCCCGACCGGCGCTGCTTTGGGCGGCTGGAGCAAGAAGACCAGAGGTTGAAGAAGCACTACGGCTGTTGGATAGACATCGTACGGTCACTGGAGCTAGAATCGTTCATATTGACTAAGTTGACAAAGCACTCCGTCCCCGTCAACTTTGTAGGCCCACAAGGCAGCCTCCCACCAAGGTGGGTCCCAACTTGCAGGGGGAGTATACATTTTTTTTGTGCGTAATAAGGAGGCACTTCCAGTGGGTCCGAGCTGACAGCGGGGGAACGTTTTTTTCGTTAAATACGCTGGCCCATCTGGTGGGTCCCAGCAGTAAGGGGGGAAACCTATTTTTCCAAATGCGGTGGCCCGTCCGGTGGGTCCCTGCTGTCAGGTGGAGGAATAATTATTTTCCACGTAATAAGGAGGTACTTCCTTGCGGCTGCCGTGGACCCAGCTGTCAGCCTCTCCACGACAGTACTCTTCCGATGGAAGTCGTTCCTTGACCACGTTGACCACGCCGCGTCAAGATCACCAGGGTGGTGGACGACGGCGAGGCCTAGGAAGGGGACGACGCGGATCCGGGGAAGACGCGGCAGTGGATGCCCACGCGGAGATGAGTACGAGGGTTCACTGGTTCGGCTGCGGTGTGAGGCTGCCGCCGCCGCAGAATAACAGGGGTGTGTGGGTGAGTAGAGGGATGCCATGGCCAGCGGTGGAAGTAGTAGGGGGCGGTGAGGCCTGCACGGGAGGCGGGAGGAGGCCGTCCCGCCGGCGCTGGATTTGGCGGCTGGAGCAAGGAGATCATAGATTGAAGAAACACGATGGCCGTTGGATTGACATCCAATGGTTACGTCTGCTAGAATCGTATGTTGACGTATATAATAACTAAAAAAATCTTGCATACGCGTCAACTTAATAGGCCCATAAGTCAGGCCATTCCCTCTTTTTTTAATAATTTATATATAGCTCATTGCGACTTATTATGCAATTTACTGCAGTCCTTTGTTTTGGTTGGCCAGGGCCAATTTCGCATATTTATGTGGGTTCCAAACTATTTTTAATACCAAAATGTCGAGCCATATTTAAAGTACTTTGAAGATATATTTAAATAAGGTTAATGCCCAGTGAAATAGGAATCTGAAAATGTGAAAAAATTCAGAAATTATAAAGTAATTGCCAATTTGTCATCTGTTTTATATTTACAACCCATTTCATATTACTTTCAAGATTTGCGCATCTTGAAAGAGTTGCAGCCATCGTATGAAAAATAAATAGGCTGGATTGGGTATTCTTCAAAAAAATAAACTAGGCTCATTTTCACGAAGAAAAAATAGCTGGGCTGGTCACATGGTGAACATAAAATATAAGCCCTAAGCTAGACGGGCCACAGCCAGCTCAAACCCCGCCCCGCCTCAACAATAACAAAAAATATACCGCTCGAGCAGCTACGTCCCAGTGTCACCCAATCTTGTGCTGTTCTTTTTCTATTGACTATATACACTCACAATGTCATGGGTCCCGGATGTCGTGAAAACACTAGGAGGAAGCATTTTATTTTTCCATACCGGCATGGTGGGCCCGTCTCGTCATCCTCTCCACGATTTCGCCGATTCTGTTGTTTGTTGACCATGTTGACAACGCGAGAAGGCGCCGCAAGAAAGCACACCAAAGCGCTGGAGGACGGCGCCGAGGCCTCGGACGTTAGCGCTAATAATTTAGGAGACGGTGGGGCGGCGATCGTCCGAGGTGCAGCCACCGTGGAGGCGGAAGCAAGGCGGCCCGCCAAGCAGGTTTGGTTTTGGCGGCCGGAGGAAGACAGGATCAAGAAACACGACAGATCGTAAAAGCAACATAAGTACTTAACAACCTTAATCAAAACTAGCAGGGCACTTAACAACCATAGTCGAAAGCAGTATGAGTACTTATACTGAGTTCAACTGCATAAAGCACGCCTCGAACAAAGGCTACTTTGCCTCTGCTAACCAAGGGTGAGGCCGCCAAGCCCCGTGACAAGGCCGGTGCACCACCCAGCGCATCCACAACCTTCAAAAACGGCTTCATCTCGCAATGTGGTCAAGAACAGGATATTCGCTTTAGAGCCATGGAAAAGCAGAACATAATCTTCGTCCTATTCTCCAAGATGGACGGGCCTTCATTATTTGAGACCACCCATGAATAAGTATCTTTTCACCTCCAAGGGGAATGGAGTAGGTCGACATAAACATCATGTTGTGACCAAGCGCAAGTCTGACCCGACCATGGTCAGGCATCAGTGTAGGAACAATAGAACTGGGCAGTTTCTATTTCAAGAAGATCTCAGCTGCAAAACTGTATATAAGCAATAGTTTATGAACAACATATATAACAGAAAACAGCTCGTACCATAAGTTTCTCGACAAAGTTGGACTTGTTCAACGAGTGCAGAAGTGGCACACATATCCCACGTGGCCTTCCACCATTGAAACACCCCACAAGGACCTCAAGACGATCAATAAAGTGTAGGAACTTGTGGATGTCGTCCCACCAACTTCAAGCTGCCATCGATTCTGATCGAGTTGTTACAGAATAACAAACGAGCAACCTGCTTAAATCTCCTACACGTGCCACCAATTATAAGAAAATATTAGTTAGAAGTAGCATCTTCGTGAGAGATTCGTTGCTACTTATAAAGTTAAATTGTGATTAGTTAGATTGAATAGGTGGATTAAGAAGTAATCGAGGCAACAAGCAAGAACCAGATACTAAACTAACATGGATGAACAATTGGAACGACGTCAGGGTGGAAGATCGCCGTGAAGATGAGACCAGGTTCTGCTATTTCCATCAACATTCGTGCGCCAACTTTCAGTACGTAACACTTGAGAAAGTTTATCCAAGTTCGTCCGTAAAAAAGCAGCAATCTTCTTGGTTCATGAACCCAACTCGGAACTTATATTCATGGCTTGTCTTCACTGTGACCATTAAACTGGTGTATTCAGTTATGGCAAGGCCGAGCATCTTGAGTACATGTGTTACGCAGAGCAAATAATGCACTCGCAGGAAAATAATATGAGAACACAATGTATTCCCTACCCAAATCTACAAATAACTTCCTCCTTCACGTCGGTTGTTGACCATCAGATCGGGTAGTACCTTTTATCCAAATATAGCAATCCAAATTTCCAAATTAGTCGACAACATGTTCAAAAAACCCCACCCTCCCGGATAGAAAAGAGGATTCTAGGAACATACGGTGCATGTTTTAAATTCTTGTGTTAGGATGAGAAGGAACAAGTGTGGCGTCTCGCCGAGGGCGCAGAAACATGTAGGGTCCTCACACTTTGGGCACTGCAAATGAAACACACTAGATTCAGTAGGAAGAAAAATGCATCAACGGCGGCGGCTGCCATCCTAGGATTACCCGCGACCAAGGGACTTGGATTTATCGGGGATGGATGAAGAATTCAGACTGGTTCTCCATGAGAAACCCTATGCAATCGCCGAGAGGGGTTTTCTCTGAACAAGCGTAAGAGGGAGAAGGGATTCAGGCCCAGTGAAATATTGCCGCTTCGTCTGTCCGACTTCTTCGCTAAAGCTGGTAAGGGGGGGTTGTGATTTGACGGCTCATTGGGCATACTACGGCGCTACGACCGGGGTGTGTCTACAATGCAGTTGTGCACTCTAATTTGTTCATATGGCACGTGGCCCCCGTTGCCGGATGCCCCACATATCAGCAAAAGGAAGTAGAAAGACAGGAGTAACTAGTTACACAAAAATATATTTTTGACAGAGAGATACTCCCTCTGTAAAGAAATATACAAATCATTTATATCACAACTTTATACCTCAGGAAAATCAAGGGGAATATATATAACATATATAATTATAAAAAACAGAGTTGTTTTCAACATAGTATAGACGAGTTGGTGATGATGGTGTGCCTGCCATCCTGCAATATAGGCCGTCCGATTTATATCTGACAGATAGGAAGGAAACTATGGCAATTTTGCAAAAAGGTACCCACACACCTCTCCACATTTGCAAATAAGGCCTTCCCTCGTCCATCCTTTTTCTCTCACGAGATAAAATACTCATACAAATGCATCTTGATGTTACGTGCAACGCACGGGCATTATGGGGATTCAGGTGAGAATATAATACTCAGAAAGGCTCACGGTTCTGGACTTTGGGCTGCAGGCCGACCCTGCATGTTTGGGGGCCCATGTGTTCTACCTCAGCGCTTTTCATATTGCAAGCGATTGGTATGGCGCTGGTTTTAGATGCTGTCGCAAGGCGAATACACAAAATTGAATAAAGCACGACAACTTTTGGAATGAAATCGTACGACAGTTCCTAACCAGCAATGAGAGTTGCAATTCTATCAAAGATATACCATGTGATAAATAATACTGTCGTACTACTTATACACACAGGACACTTGTTTCACCATGCCAGATTATTACATCAAGATCTCTCATAGGATAGATCAGTTCGGCAGTTGCGTGCTGCTACTGAAGAATTTCAAAGTTGATTTGGACCAGCTCTCCTTGCCGAGAAAGTTCGATTTTGAGATCATCCCCTACCGCAAGATATGATTTAGATTTGAACCTTGACCATCCTTTAGCATCAATCATCATATGACCATCCTTTATACTTACGGTATATTGAGCAGGTTCATTCACACCAAGGCTGCGCATGGTAAGAGAAACTTGGCCGCTGTCGCCCGGATTGTTGAACGACTCCCTCGTTGCTCTAGGAATTCTTTGTTTGCAAACAAGAAGACATACCCAAACAGTTAGATCAACACAGTGAATCATGCGAAACAACATGGAAAGAAAAAAGAAGGAAACACTTGGGCGGCCAATGCTTACCAAGAAGGTGGACATGTCGGTTTTTGTAAGGAATTTGGTATATGAAGTGCGAACTGCAGCCCAGTCTATTGCCGGTGCAACTGCTCGTTCGGTTGCCACTGCACGGGCCGTAGCAGATGCAAGTGCAAGTGTTGGTGTAGGTGCCGAAGCCGCTGCTGCTGCCGGAGATGGTGCTCCTTGTAGAGCTGGTGCCGGTGTCGGAGCAGGTGCCGGTGTCGATGCCCGATCCTCCGGTAGATCAGCCTGATCCGCTGATGTGGTCCGTGCCCAATCCTCAGCTGGATCAGACTAAGCTACTGCCGCTGTCAGTGCTAGAGCAACTGCAGGTGCTCGATCCATTGCTGAAGGTGGTACCCATGTGCGAGACAGCGGCGATCGTGTCTGGTCTGCTATGGTCAACTTTCTAACTTGACTAGGCTTCGCGCCCGTGATCCAGTTTTTTCTTTTTAAACGCGAGAAGGACTAATTGTGGCATTTTTGTTAAACCAAACTGCAGTTCATCATAGGGATTCAGCTTGTACTCAGACAACAGACTGATCCAATTTTTCCAGTAATATAAGTGATGGAAAGTGCCTTCATTACTGACACGACATTAGAAGTGAAACCTGCAAATATAGCCATCGTAGAGCAAACCAAACGGTTTATTCTGTGATGAATGTCACATGGAAAAATCTGCATCCTAAAATTGCAGGAAAAGAAAGAAAACATGGCATTAAATCAATAAGATTTACTTAATGTGACACGAGTGAATCCTTACCAGGAAATCACTATGTTGAAGTACTAAACAGAAGATTGATCGTCGAACTACGGGTGGCATGCAGGGGCCCCGCCAACTCCCACAAGCAGGACAGTCCAAAGGCCGTGACAAATCGTATGGACCGAACATCCATGGGATTGGAAATCCTGGTGGGTGCAATAAACCCTGCAATGCATACAGATATTAGAGTGTAACCATAATTGATAAACCGTCCTCACAAAAAAGATTATCCGGATACTTCAAAATATACAGACTGAATTGAATGGACAGACATTAGCATAGACCGTTCTCAGGACTGACGACACACCAAAAGTGGTAGTACTAATAAACAATATAGGGTTCACAAACACAAATCAAGTACTAAACAATAGTACTTACTACAGACAAGCAAAGTTGCACTAATTAAACTCTGCAGACTATTTCTTGCCACCGACCTACGGGATGAACCCCGCATAACTGATTAGGCCATGGACTTCGTGAGAGATGTCTACATGCACCATCACCATCTCGTCAACCTTGGAGAACCTAACAGAGTGGTCTTTCCACTCATAAACATGATCATGAAGACAGGCCGCATCAGATTAGTTGGGAAGCTTTAGAAGAACCACACCCTTCATAATCGAAGGCACAACCAGGAAATTGTTGTGGTCAAGTACAGCCTCGAGAACACGCCTGACAACAATGCTATGGGAAAACACTAGTTCAGGACACGTGGCGACAAGGACACAGCAGCTGGATAGTTTAGCAGTAGAACTCATTCTCAGGTCTTCCAGTTCACACGACATGACTTTGAGAACTTCATCTCCACCGCGGACCTGGTTCTAATTCAAACAGAAACCATATTTTATTACTACCTCCTTCCAGAAATATAAGATGATTTTCGATATTGTACTCCATATATGACTACATATACGCACAGAAATGAGTGAACAAGGACACTAGAACATGTCTTCAAAGGCACGAGAGCAGAGGGATTACTTGCAATATCCATAACACAAGTTACTGAGGAAAATATACCCTCTTCAAAGGTAGCATTGATGTTCATAAAGTACTCCCTCTGTCCCAAAATTATTGTCTTAGATTTGTCTAGATACGAATGTATCAAGTCACATTTTAGTATTAGATACATCCGTATCTAGACAAATCTAAGACAAGAAATTTGGGACAGAGGGAGTAGTTGAAAGTAATCTATAAGAAATCAGAGTCAACCTCTCGCATGTTTTGGTCGAAAAAGGAATTTAGAACCATCATTTGGCACACAAAAATCACATGCAATATCACCTAGAAAGTTGTACTACTAGTACTAGTAATGCGTGTTAGATGAAAAAACACGATCAAGATCGAGAAAAATATTGTCAAGAAGAGATATTACCTGGACTTGCTTAATGAGGGATCCCGGAGAGGGGGGCTTGGATAGGGCGATGGCTTTGAGCTTGTCTGCGGTAGTCTCGGCGGGGTGCTTGCGCTTCTTCATACCATGAGCCTCGACGGTTTTGGCATGAGCCATAGACATCACTTCGGCTGGTGCTCCAGCGTCCATCAAGAAACTGTCAAATAGAAATAAAAGAAAAGAAACCATAATCACAAACCCAAAAGAAGAAAAGAGAGGGAGTTATAGGATCATTCTCGGGGTTGCAAGACCGGGCCTTGGCCAGAATCAACACCATTGATATGCTCACCTTTCCTTCTTTGGGAGAGAAGAACAATGACAGAAGCAGGTCGAGGTTTTCTTGAAGAAATGAGGAACAAGATGAGGGAGAAGCGAGTTTGGTAGAGAGGAAGCTGAGAGAGAAGAGTGAAATGATGGTTGCTTTGTCCATCCAACTTACTGCTAGAAAGGAGGGGGTTTTGTGATTTGACAGCTCATTGGGCATTACTGCGGCGCTTCGATCGGGGTATTCTACCATCACTCTACTACGGAGTAATTTAGTGCACGACTGGTGGACCCCGATGCTGGCTGTCCCATACGTTGGTGAAAGTGAGTAATTTAGTGCATGGCCGGAGGAGGATCCGCACGGTAGAGCGTGTCCACTGTTTTTCTGAAGAAAAAATGATTACAACAAGCGTTTCCACTCTTACGACGGAGGAGTGCGAAACACGGCAGCCACTTGAACATACACAGTGCTCCTACTACTAGGCATGTGCAGTGGTTCATATGTCAGTACTACATAATCTTGTTGCTAGTATAGTAAGATATGACGACAACAAATTGTGCGCATGTCAACTATATGAACAGTAATGTAGTAACATATTACCGCTTTCTCGACTGTCCGGTCGAGAATGAACGGTGAGATCAATGTTAACAAAACTAGGTCTACAGCACACGGAGAGTACGGTGCTACAAGATCTCACCTAAACATGAACCATATGAAGCACGAATAGTGTTAGGCAGGGTGTATGAAGGGTGCACGGGATGGGAGCAAAAGTTCCCTTCTCGACCCACTTTTAGGTGTTTGGCAGAGTGCATGAAGGGTGCATGAGTCCATACTAGTAGGTTAACACAAATACACGAAGAGGAAACAACTACTTAATGTCTTTTTTCTAATTAATAGCATTGCATGCAATGAACTAACCACTGCATGTCATGTTTATTAGTCTCAAGGCACTGAAAGCATGCACGGCCCATGTCTCTTATTGGTTGATATGTCACAAAACAAGAAACGGGGAGGGATTTAATGTACCATACCTAAGTGTTTTGGGATTACTTGGTTTTTGTAAGGTGACTTACACACCTAGACAAAGGGAGTATATTGAGATGAGAATGCAACCAAACACACCCACACGCTTTGTGCTACAGTGACTGAACTACACCGTCTGAGTTTGATCCAACGGTCATGTTGCGCCGAGACATGGACATGCCCATGCAGAGGGCGCCTAAACACCACCAAAGTCCCACTGCTTCTCGAGGCGCACGACGTTGGTGATGCAGGGGGCGAAACGGCTGAAAGGCAATGCAATCTACGGGGGAAGGCAGAGGGAGCCAACCGAGGAGCGGGGAATCTTTTGGTTTTCACCATGGTAAAACACTAGTCGACGACTTCTCACATCAGGGAGCAGTGGGTTTTACAGGCGGAGTCATTGTGACGAATTGCTGCCGTGCCTGCTGCCGTCAATCAAAAAATTAAAAATCCTGCCGCGCCTGCTCCCTTCATTCAAAAAATTAAAAATCCTGTCGCACTCAAACACTAGAGCAACGCCGCGGTGGATGTTTAAATTTACCTGCCGACAAGTAGATAAAAAAAGGGGTGAAAAAACAAATGTGGCGGCAGCCTAGCTAATTGGTCGAACTAGGCCAACTAGCTAGCCACCATGCTTCACTGATGTACTCGGCGGGAAAAGTGGTCTTTCGTGATTTGACGACTCATTTACTTGCTTCGGCAAAAACGCGCGGTACGGCGTCCCACGTCAGGAAGAATATATGCGTGCACCACCAGAGAGGACCCCGAAACCGCGCGGTAGGGTGTGCCATGTCTCGGCACGAAGGAAAAATGTGCGTCTAAAAATTTACTGTATAAGACGTAGTACCTATGGTTTGACCTCGGGAACCAGCCAGTCGGTCGAAAACACCGCACTAGCCACACAGCTTCATCATGCTAACATGGCACGGAGGATAGGTATGGTTAGCTCCGTCTCGACCAGCCACAACATCTCTTGTTGTAGGTGATTCTTCTATTTTCCAAGCTTTTTTTAGTTGTAATAACACCACGGCAAGCTAGCGCCGCTCTTCGTGTGTGCCCGTGCAAAGGTTAGACGATGGAGAGAAGAGAGAGATCGTAGACCTAGGACCCACCAGTAAGTGAGTCAACGGTCATGCACGTGTAGACGAGGCACTCCCTCTACTCTACTCAACATAATATTGTATAAAATCAAGTTATGGGACAAAGCCAACAACCATTGTTGTTTCAGGCTATCGACTTACGCTTTGTAGTCCAGGTTGCCAGTTCGAATCTCGTCTTTCAGATTTGTTAGTTTTAGGTCCAAATTTGATTAATGACAAGTGGGACCCCCATGTGTTGTTCCGATATTTCACTGTAGGATGGTTTTTTTTAACAAACACTTTGCGCGGTTAGACAAGTAACGGCACAAGTTACACGTATTTTGCAAGTTTACGAACAAAAATGACAGTGGCATAGAATATCACACCCACCCCGCAGCTTAGATGCTATGGTGATACGAGTTTTTACACCGTTGGAAGTGAGATCCAATGGCTTGGGAGTAGTCTTTGTAATTATGCGCAATTTCCAAACTCTCCAAAGGTTTTTTTGCAAATAAGACATTCAGGCCTCGTGTGTGCCGCTGCATCTTGGATCCAACGGCTCCCCATTGCTCATATTAGGTGCTCCCCGTAGCTTAATTACCCGCTACGGTAATATGAGCATCTAGGTCGTATGATCAGTGATCAGATGGCACATGCGTAGTACTTGTACTTTCTGGGCAACTCCCAAACTCTCTCAGCGGTATATTGCAAAAACATTCAAACCTCCTACTGTGGGCCGTTAGATCTCCATGAACTCGTATCACCATAGAATCTACGGTGAAGGAGCACCTCATGTTCTCCCGTGCGAGAAAACATAAGGTGCTCTCGCAACTTGGATGCTACGGTGATACGAGCTTCGAGGTCGTTTGATCTGAGATCCAATGGCATCTGAGCAGTCTTTGTGCTTGTAAGAAGTGGCCGAACTCTTTGGGGGCTTTTCTGCAAAAAAACATTCGAACCACCGAGGAGGTGTTGGGTCACAAATCCAACGGCTCCGAAGAGCTTGTATCACCAAAGCATCTAAGGTGTGATAGCACATGACATTCTTACATACAGGAGAATATGATGTCCTCCTTCATCTTATATGCTACGGTGATATGAGCTTCGAGGTCGTTGGATATGGGATCCAAGGGCATCTGAGTAGTTTTTGTACAAATTGTGTGCAATTCTCAAACTCATCAAGGTTTCCTGTAAAAATATTAAGACATCATGTGAGCTGCTATATCTCGGATCTACAAGCTCCAAGCAACTCGTATCGGCATATAGCATATAAGGTATGGGGGCACATGATATTCTCCCGGGGAGGAGGGGTGGGGGTGCACAACCAATCGGTGGTTGGGAGGGTGGGGCAAATATAATCTAAACAACCCTAAGCAGAGCTTCACAAATTTATCTAAGGTCGAGGGGGTGACCCCCGACAATCATAGCTCCGCCTAATTAAACACAACATTTGCATGTACTGTAATACTAGACTTAATATTCATGTTTCAATTTCATGTTCGTTTTAAATATTGAATTGAGGACCATGCATGTCTTGCATTTTACTCCCTTCGTTCCTAAATATTAGTATTTTTAGAGATTTCAAGTGGACTGGCACATACGGATGTATATAGACATATTTTAGAGTGTAGATTCACTCATTTTGCTCCGTATGTAGTCACTTGTTGAAATCTCTAAAAGACTAATATTTAGGAACATAATGAGTATTTTTGAATTTGTGTCGTACATGCATGGTTTGGAAAAATAGATGCACTATACTTATTGGATTGTTGTTGTGTTCGTATGTGGGTGTCTCTCTGTGCGTTTGTGTGTGTGTGTGTGTGTGTGTGTGGTCATATGCTTGATACATACAAAGTTTTCTCACATCCATATTGTTCATCTTTTAAATTTGAATTTGCATTGAAAAACTTAGCAGGGATACCATGAAATGTGAAATCCACGTTGAGATCACTATATCACAAACTCACTCTAATTCAACAACTCGTCATAAATCAATTACCACGTTGAGATTAGTATTTGCAAGGAAAATACGGGCATTGTAATACACATAGATTCGTTCAGCAATTTAAAAGGTTCCTTTCGTATTCTCGAATGGTAGGACCCAACGGCGTACCAGCCAGCCCTTGGCTCGTGTTGATCCTAAAAACCGGCTCGTGTCCTACGGTGGCGTCGTGAATGCACATTAGGCAACCCCAACCAGCCGAGCCTCTGCGTTTGAGTTGAAATATCCGGCGGCGAATTCCAGCCCTAGGAAATTCCCCTCATGTCCCCGGTCCTTAATGACTACCGATGAACAACGAGGGATGCTTTAGTAACTAGACACAACGTTACCGTGCGAAAGCACGGTTCAATTCCCTCGGTCGCCGCTCGCCAAGGTCACCCGTCAACTGCATTGCCTAGTACTACTACTACTACACCAGGATGAGCACAGAATTGAGACTGTTTGTTCGTGCCTAGTACTTGAGTTAATATATTAGGCAATGCACTGGTACGGAGGGATTATCCTTTTGCTTGCATATATAACTTGTATGAAGTCTAACTAAGCAAAATGTTTGACCAAATCCTTTCTTAAGAAATACAACAGGACAGATGTATGGCTTGAAAATTTATTGCATGATGCAGGTTAAGATATTGTTTCGAATCCTGGATCTTAAATTTCAGAAAATCCAAAAGTGACCATAAATTCTTGAAACTGAGCATGGTCACGTGATATGGCACAAATATTACTTCATAATTTTTTTCTTTAATTTGAGACAAGCTGCTTATGACAAGTTGCACAAATGAAGAGCCAAGGTATTTTGGAACAAAGACCTGTCACGTTAAGGTGAACGCTTTCACTATTGAAACCGTGGGCGTTTACGTGCCGCCACGAGTCCCACTTCTCATCGGCAGGTGCCGTCCGAGCAAGCGTGTGAGTCGACGGGAGGCGTGTGAGAAGACCGCTACGCCGGCTGACAGGGAGGCGTGCGAGCAGAACACTGTGCAGGCTCACCGGGAGGCGAGCCCTTTGACCAGGCTCCGCCGCCCACCTTCGTCCCAACTGCTCCCACTTTTAATGTCGACAGCGCCGCAGTTTAAAATCAACCCCGCACTACCTGGTATCGCTACAATCTTCTCTCTTCCCCTCCGATTCTCCTGTTGTCTACCTGCAACCAGCCTGACCTAAACGTACGCCATGCCGCATCACGATGGTCTGCCCTTAGTCTTCCAGTTTCCTGAGGAAGATACCTAGCCGGAGTCTCAAGAACATAAGGCACTTTGGGACTAGCTTGAACTGGCCTTGCGGGAAGACGTCGCGCATGTCCCCGCTCCCGTTCCGGCTCCCGTCGCCCGGAATGCGCCAGCGCCCATCCCCGTGGCATTGATGGGCTGGGAGCTGCACATTGTCGCCGAGCCTTATGCCACGGGGTTCCACGAGGTCCCCGCCGACTTTCACGCGCCCGTGCACCTGCCAGCGCATGCACATGCACCGATCGCCTCCGTGCGGTGCGTTCGCACTGCCGGCGCATGCGCTGTCGCGTCTGTGACGTGTGCGCCCATGCACACGAATGTCTCCGCCGCGCCGTTGATAGCGCCTGTCCCCGCGCGGGTGCGAGTGCCCCCCTCAGCAGCATGGATGGCCGCCGTTGACCGCTTCCTTGCACCAACGCCAGTCGCCTCCTCCCGCCAGTTGACTCGCTCCGAAGTCCAAAACATTTTGGCCTTCCTTGAAGCTAGGCCTACGTCCAGGAGTACGCCAATAATGGCGCAAGGCGCCGCCGTCGCCGTCGGTCAGTGGCCCGATGACACACAGAGCACGGCAGACGAGCCGCTTCCCACTGCAAGATGCCCCCGCCGCCGCCGCGTAATCTAAATTTGCCATGAAAAACGTTCGGATTGCCATGCTTAAAATCCGAACGTTTATCATTTCCGTTTATTTTAGATCGATCGTCGTATAATTTAAAGTTGGAGTCAGACTAAACAAAATCTATGGTTTGATTGATTGAATGTTCTGCTAGAACCGTATCAAATTAAATATAAAACATCATCAAGCCACATGTATTCCTTGTCATCCAACAACCTAGACTGCTTCAATGTCAAGCTCTCAACACGTTTAGCGTGCAGTTAATTTCATGCCAAAAATAGTTCTAATCACTTAATAACACACAAATAATATCCTACTTAATATCCGCATGCACTTAATATACTTCCAAATTAACGTGCATTGCACGTACACACTGACTAGTGCTACTAGCACGTGAAACTGGTGCTGTAACTTGTGAATGCTTCCAGATATGGTCAACGGCAACATCACCCGCGAGTTCTTCGTGTTTGCCCGTGCGTCTAAACGAGAAGGGGAGGAGAGAGAGAGAGAGAGCACACATGGAACCCATAAGTAAGTGAAGGCGAATAGTACTAAAAATAATATTACATGTTATCAATTAAATAGGCTGTGGTAATATAAAAACATTATGTGAACAAAGGGAGGTACAACAAACATTGTTGTTCTACGTATGTTGCCTATTGACGTGCGGCTTGAAGGCCCTGGTCGCATGTTCGATCCTCGTCCTTTATTTTTTAATTTGTATACGGGTCCAAATTTGTTTCATGACATGTGGGCCCCTCGATGTGTAGTTTGTAGCACTTTAATTTGTGGGTCCAAATTTGTTCCATTCCAAGTGGACTATCGGTGTGTAGTTTTGTAGCTTATTTATAATAATTAAAGAGAACACCAGAGTTTTTGCAATAATACCATGGTGCGACATTGAAGGCGAGAAAGGACGTGCGAGAGAGCGATGACCGAGCGAGAGGGAAATCAACTAGGGGAGTTGCGGGGGTTGCAACGGTGTTTTGAGTAGTTGTGGGCCGAATGCTACGAAAATATAATCTAAACCAACCGGAATAAATGCCTACACAAATTAATCCAAGGTTGGAGTGCCCCTCGCAATGTAAATAGCTCCGGCTTTGCAAGGGATGGAGAGGTAGCTTCAATGTGTGGAAGATACAATGTGAGAAAGCGAGGTCAATCGAGAGACATATAGATAGAGAGACAAAGTGAGTGTGGTCCGACATTCATTGAACAAATATATATGCTCTCAAGAGATATTGTCTGATTGAGCTTTTGGCAAGGGTGAGGGCTGGAAGATAGAGCTTGAGAGATGATCCAGTCACAGACGTGTAGATATATTTTGTGCGTGGGAGGAAGCAAGATCAATCAATCACATAGGGTCGTCATGCGATCAAAAGAGTTAGACGGGTTGGAGAGAGTGACCTAGATAGACAATGTGCGTGAGAGAGTATACAATGTGAATAAGTCGAATTGGGCTCAAACATGGTGATATATCGTTTTTGTCCGAGAAAGAGCAAGGTCAATCGAGACATATAAAGAGAGAGAGATAGAGGGAGAGGGAGAGAGAGAGAGAGAGCGAGCGTGGCCCGCCATGAGGTCGAAAGAGTGGGGGCGGCTTCGATGGACTGACCTAGATAGACAATCTGCGTGAGAGAGTATAGAGTGTGTCGATCGAGGCCTGAACAGGGAGATATATCATTTGTGTGTGAAAGAAAACGAGGTTAAAAGAGACTCAGATAAAGAGAGTGAGATTGAGCGAGTGTGGCCCGCCGTGCGGGAGAAAGAGTGATACAATCTCGAGGGAGTGACCTAGATAAACAACGTGCGTGCGTGCGCACGAGAGGTTGGGGGGCTAGTGTAACACCCCGGATGTAACTTTCCATATTTGTAACTCCAACTCTTGCCATTTTCGGCTATGTGCTATGGTATTCCCTCCGTGGTTGGGTTTTTGTCTTTCGTTTTGCATTTTGTCCATGTCATGCATCTCATATCATGTCATCATGTGCATCTCATTGGCATACGTGTTCGTCTCATGCATCCGAGCATTTTCCCCGTTGTCCGTTTTGCAATCCGGCACTCCTACATGCACCGGCGCACCCTTCTTGTCTCTTTTTCCGTGAGCGGGTACTAAACTTTCTCGGAATGGACCGAGGTTTGTCAAGTGGCCTTGGTACACCACCGGTAGACCACCTGTCAAGTTTCGTGCCATTTGGAGGTCGTTTGATACTCCAACGGTTAACTGGGTAACTACGAAGGCCTCTTTTGGGTTGCAGCCCAACACCTCTTCAAAACAGCCCAATAACCCATCTAAGTCACTTCCATGTCCATCGCCGTTCGATCACGATCGTGTGGGCGAAAACTACACTCCATTTGGAGCTTCCTAAGTCCTCCTACCTATAAAAACACCTCCTCCCCCGAAATTCCGGATCAACTCCACCCCTAACCCTAGCCCCGCTCCTCTCGCCGCCGCCGGACACGTCCGGGCGGAGGCGGACGCCGCCCGCCGCCCGGACCAATCGCGCGCCGCCACGTGGCGGGCAGCGCCGCCACATGGCGGGCCGCGCCACATCGCCCGCTAGCCACGCCAGTTCATGAGGCCCAGCGCCAGCCTCCCGAGCCAGCGCCATCCGCCTCAAGCGCCGCTCCGCCGCCCCGCCCGGCCTCCTCGGCCCCAAGACACGCAGCGCGCCCCGCTCCTCCATTGCCGCTCAGCCGCCGCCCGTCCACAGCGGCTCCACCGCCGCCGTCCCAGGTCATCTCATTGTGTCATTTTCATTTGAGCTCATCTTGATGCCCAAATGCTGTTAGAAGAGGGCTATGTGATGTTAGTTTGATTCTTATCGAACATGCACTTTTGTCATTTTTGCCATGATTGATGTGTGCACCCTATGAACTTGAGTCCTACATGTGTTTTGTAATATGCCATGCCATATTTACAGGGGTGTATGCCATGTATTTTGTGATCTCTGTGGTGACTAGCACAAGCATGCAAACTAGGCTTCATGATGTTGCTGATTTCAGCCCTGCTCACTGCGATATTTTTATGCCATGTAAACTTGATGGTACACATAGATCCACGCTTATTTTGAGATACTTCAGTAAGGATGTTTTGAACATATGGTTATTATCTATCCATCCATGCCCTTGTTTGCAATTATGGAGTGCCATAGCTTGAGTCAATCGAGCTCTACTTTTGCTATAAAATGTTTCCTGGCAGATTGTTTACATGTTATTCAATTTTGCCAAGGTTGTTGTAGTTGATCCGTGTATGCTATGATGTTGTTCTTGCCATGTATAGCTTCTATGCCATGTCTTCTTGATGTATGTATGCTTAGCTTATCATGAAATGCTCTGTAGTGAGTGCATCGAGCTCGCGAAGATGCCTTCATAATTCTGTCAATGTCATGCCCTGTTTGCTGAATCTGTTAACGAAACTTGCTATGTTTATATGGGTGCCACCATTTCTTCTGATCCTTTTTGGCTCATGGTCAGTAAAGGACTTTTGCTCTATGCTTTGAGTAGATTCATGCCATGCATTGTTTTGCTATGTCTTGTTCCTGTAGCATGTTGTTTGCTTGCTCTAAACATGCCTTCCTGATGTTAATTTCTGGCATGTTAGTATTTTCACTAAGTCTGTGAAGCTGATATATTTTGCACTTTTGCCATGCTTGTTTGGACCTGTTATGGTGTGAATTAGCCGTAGCCCAGTGTTCATCTTTTGTCAAGCATATTGAGTAGATCACTTCCATATGCTTTGTTGGTACGTTTGGGTGCAGTAGCTTAATTTCTTGCTGCTTGCAATGTGGCATCATGCTGTTAATGGCAGATTTGTGCCATTCTTGTTTTGCTTGCCATTTGCAAACCGTGCATCCGATTCCGGTGATCTTTATATCGATTTCAACCGAAATCATCTCACCTTTCCAGCGGCATACTTGGTTTGACAAGTTGATGCCTTGTTCATCATTTTCCTTCCGGAGCACCCATACGCATTGCATCTCACATCTCGCATATCATGCCATGTATTGCATCATGTTGTTTGTGCATCGCCCATGATTTATTGTGGTTCCGTTGTTTGTGTTCTTGCTTTGGGTAGAGCCGGGAGATGAGTATGTGAACGAGGAACCTGTTGAGAACGCTTACGAGGATCAAGCTTTCGACAACTCTGAGAACTATGCAGGCAAGATGACCATACCCTCGAAATCACTTCTATCTTTGCTTGCTAGATGCTCGCTCTTTTGCTATGCCTATGCTATGTTACCTACCACTTGCTATATCATGCCACCCATATTGCCATGTCAAACCTCTAACCATCCTTTCCCAGCAAACCGTTGATTGGCTATGTTACCGCTTTGCTCAGCCCCTCTTATAGCGTTGCTAGTTGCAGGTGAAGATGAAGTTTGTTCCTTGTTGGAACATGGATATTTTGGGATATCGCAATATCTCTTATTTAATTAATGCATCTATATACTTGGTAAAGGGCGGAAGGCTCGGCCTTATGCCTGGTGTTTTGTTCCACTCTTGCCGCCTCTAGTTTCCGTCATACCGTGTTATGTTCCTTGATTTCGTTCCTTAGACGGTTGGGTGATTTATGGACCCCTTGACAGTTCGCTTTGAATAAGACTCCTCCAGCAAGGCCCAACTTTGGTTTTACCATTTGCCACCTAAGCCTTTTTCCCCCGGGTTTTCGCGAGCCCGAGGGTCATCTTTATTTACCCCCGGCAGTGCTCCTTCGAGTGTTGGTCCAAACTAGAGCACCGTGCGGGACCATTCCTTGGCAACTTGGATTACGTCGGTACATGTACGCTTAGCTTATCCGGTGTGCCCTGAGAACGAGATATGTGCAGCTCCTATCGGGATTTGTCGGCACAGTCGGGTGGTCTTGCTGGTCTTGTTTTACCATTGTCGAAATGTCTTGTAGTCCGGGATTCCGAGACTGATCGGGTCTTCCCGGTAGAAGGAATATCCTTCGTTGACCGTGAGAGCTTATAATGGGCTAAGTTGGGACACCCTGCAGGTATTATCTTTCAAAGCCGTGCCTGCGGTTATGAGGCAGATGGGAATTTGTTAATGTCCGTTGTAGAAAACCCGGTTAACCTTAATTAAAAACATCAACCGCGTGTGTAACGTGATGGTCTCTTCTCGGCGAGTCCGGAAGTGAACACGATGTTGGAGTTATGTTTGACGTAAGTAGTTTCAGGATCACTTCTTGATCGCTACTAGCTTCACGACCGTGCCTTGCTTCTCTTCTCGCTCTCTTTTGCGTAATGTAGCCACCATTTATGCTAGTCGCTTGCTGCAGCTCCACCTCACAACTCTGTCCTTCCTATAAGCTTAAATAGTCTTGATCTCGCGGGTGTGAGATTGCTGAGTCCCGTGACTCACAGATTCTACCAAAACAGTTGCAGTGCCGACGATGCGGTCAGGTGACGCAACCGAGCTCAAGTGGGAGTTCGACGAGGAACGTGGTCGTTACTATGTGTCTTTTCCTGATGATCGATAGTGGAGCCAGTTGGGACGATCGGGATCCGTGTAGCATTTGGGGTAGTCTTCTTTTATTTTGGTTCCGTAGTCGGACCTTGAGTGTAATCTGGATGATGGATGTTTATTTATGTATTGTGTGAAGTGGCGACTATAAGCCAACTATGTATCTCTTTCCCTTATGTATTACATGGGTTGTGTGAAGATTACCTCACTTGCGACATTGCTTTCAATGCGGTTATGCCTCTAAGTCGTGCTTCGACACATGGGAGATATAGCCGCATCGAGGGCGTTACAAGTTGGTAATCAGAGCCATCCCCGACTTAGGAGCCCCTGCTTGATTGTTTGCTGGCATTGTTGAGTCTAGAACAAAAAATGTTTTGAGTCTTAGGATTATATATATCGGAGAGTAGGAATCTTTTTACTCCTTAGTCCCTTCGTCGCTCTGGTGAGGTCTCCTGACCTAGAAGTTTTGACTCTCCTCTCCTCAAATTTCACTAATTAATTTTTTAGGATCACGCGGGTATCTTGGAATCGTTCCGATGGTTTTGTGACGAGAACATTGTTCTTGGTGCCTCCTGACATTTAGGGGTTGTGGCGGTGTCCCGGGAGTTGAGCTCCGAGGTGTTGTCGTCACAATTTTATCGTTGCAGTTCGAAATACGAGCTTTGCCGACATCGAAAATCTCTTTTGTACAGTTGTTGGTGAGATAACCCGATAACCCGATCTTCGGGCGAGCTCGGGAGTATTGCCATGACTCGTATAACGGATGCTTTTCGATGGTCGAGGTACACGATTTTCGAAGGTTTCTTGGTTATGTGTTGACGGATGGATACAGTTGGATCTAGGTATTGTTAGTTTGGGTGATATATTTTGTGTCCCCTGTATCCCCAACACCTGATTGCATAACCAGAAAGTTTCGGGAGTTTATAGGTGGGATTCAAGTAGCTCTTAGCATTTCTTCCCGCAGATATTTGGTTTGTGATTGGGTAATCCTTACCACTTATTTGTTCCAGTCGTACCTTGTTTTTTTTTTCTTTTTCATTCATCAACCCTTAATCAAGTGGCTTCTCACCTTAATGGAGGTGTGATGTTAGCTTTTGGAATTCATTCGTTCATCCTTGTTCGAATGTTTATTGTGAAGACTATATGTTGCAATTTCTGTCCGTTGATTCAACTTGTCTATCTGTCTATCAAGATGCTAACGGATGTCACCCTCTTCAGGATGGGCCGCCAACGCATCTGAATCCGCAATGCAATGATGGGAGTCAGTCGAACCCTCCACCTCCACCTCCGCCTTCGGAGGCATGGCAAGCTATCATGGCAGCCACCAACGCAAATGCTCAGATGATTTTGCAACTCTTGCAAGAGCGTACCCAAGGGCAAGGCAACCAAGGAAATCAAGGCCAAGGCAACAATCAGCCGCACTTTGCTACCCTCAATCAGTTCCTCGCTAATCAGCCGAAGTCTTTCAGCTTCTGTGACGAGGCCACAGACGCCGATGATTGGCTTGTGGACATCTGCAAACATTTTGAATGTAGCAATGTCAGACCTGAGGACTTTGTCAAGTTTGCTTCGTTTCAACTCAAGGACCAAGCTGCCGAGTGGTATCAGCAATACAAAGATTCCAGAGGAGGTCGTGTAATTACCTGGGATGAGTTCCGCCGAGACTTCAAAGCTCACCACATTCTGCAAAGTGTTGTTGAGAGCAAGCGTGAGGAGTTCCGCAATCTCAAGCAAGGCAACATGTCTGTGTACCAATACAATATCCAGTTCCAGAAACTCGCTCACTTTGCTAAGCAAGATGTCCCTGATGAAAAGAGTATGATCTATCAATTCAGAGGTGGCCTCAGAGAAGATCTGCAATTAGCTCTCGTGCTTTTTGAGCCGGAAAAGTATGATGAATTCTACAACATGGCACTGAAGCAAGAAGCTGCCCAACTCAAGTGTGAGGCTTCTAAGAAGAGAATCAGGAATGCAGTTCAGTCTTCTTCTTCCTCACAAGTGGCAGCTAAGCAGCAAAAGTTCTACCTTCCTCCTCCTCCGTTCCGTCAGCCTTATCAGCAGAAGAACTCAGATGGTCGTGGATCTTCCCACCCACCCAACCCAGGCTATCAGAACAAGTCAAATTCTCAAGCTCCAAGGTCAAATGCTCCATATCATCGTCCGCTCTCAGAGGTGACTTGCAAAAAATGTCAGCAGAAAGGTCACTACGCGAACAAATGCTTCAACCAAAGGTGCGTTCCGCCTCCTCCTCCTCATGTGAGATCTTCCAGCAATGCGGTGGTCAAGCATAATCCCAAGTCTGCAAAGGTGAACATGATGAATGCATCTCAGGCAGAGGATTCTTCAGATGTGATAATGGGTAATCTTCCAGTTAATGATATTCCTGCAAAAGTTTTATTTGATACCAGTGTATCGCATTGTTTCATGTCTAGATCATTTGTTGCAAAGCATGATTTCATTTCGGAAATGTTGGAAAAACCCTTGGGAGTTGTTTCTCTGGGCTCTTCTATGAGGGCTACCACAATGATTCCGGATGTTTCTATCAAGATGGGCAACTATAAATTTCTATCTAAACCATTTGTCCTTGGTGACTCGGATATTGATCTAATTCTCAGGATGGACTGGCTTTCTCAGCACAAAGCTCAGCTTGATTGTGCTGCCAGGGAAATTCAATTGACACACTCTTCTGAGGATGTGATCATCTATGCCGCTCGTGATGAAACCATTCGGTTGTTTTCTCTCAATGAGAAGGGCGAGTTGGATGTTATCTCTCAGATTCCAGTCGTTTGTGAGTATCAAGATGTTTTTCCAGAAGAGCTCCCGGGTATGCCTCCTCACCGGCCAGTTGAATTCGTTATCGATCTTGAGCCTGGCACGGAACCCGTTTGCAAGCGTACATACAAGCTTGGACCTAATGAGCTGAAGGAATTGAAGAAACAGCTCGATGAACAAGAGCGTCTGGGTTTGATCAGACCGAGTTCATCTCCATGGGGTTGTGGAGTTCTTTTTGTCCAGAAGAAGGATGGAACGGACCGACTTTGTGTCGATTACCGTCCATTGAATAAGAAGACAATCAAGAACAAGTATCCACTTCCCAACATCAATGAGCTTTTCGAGCAACTCAAAGGTGCTAAAGTGTTCTCCAAGCTTGACCTTCATATGGGTTATCATCAAATTCGCATTCGTGAATAAGATATTCCCAAGACAGCATTCAGAACAAGCTTTGGTTCTTATGAATATACTGTCATGTCTTTCGGCCTTGTCAATGCTCCTCCAACATTCTCTCGAATGATGAACTTCATCTTCAGCCCCTACACCAATGAATTTGTATTGGTCTATCTTGATGATATTTTGGTCTTCTCCAAGAATAAGAAGGATCATGCCAAACATTTGCGATTGGTGCTCGACAAGCTCAGAGAGCATCAATTCTATGCGAAGTTTTCCAAATGTGAATTTTGGCTTGATGAAGTGCTTTATCTTGGTCACATCATCTCCGCCAAGGGCATCGCTGTTAATCCCGAGAAGGTGTCTGCGGTTGTGAATTGGGAACCTCCTCGTATGTCAAGCAGCTTCGAGTTTTCTTGGACTTGCAAGCTATTGCCGAAGATTCGTTGAGAATTTCTGCAAGATTGCAAAGCCTCTTTCCAACCTCCTCCAGAAGCATGTGAAGTATGTCTGGACTCCTGAGTGTGACGTTGCTTTCAACACCCTCAAACAGAAGCTAGTCACAACTCCTGTCTTGACTCCTCCTGATGAATCCAAACCATTCGAAGTTTTCTGTGATGCTTCTCTTCAAGGTCTCGGTGCTGTGTTAATGCAAGAGAAGAAAGTTGTGGCCTATACCTCTCGTCAGCTGAAGCCCAACGAAAAGAACTACCCCACTCACGATCTTGAGTTGGCGGCAGTTGTCCATGCATTGATAACATGGAGACATCTCTTGTTGGGAAGGAAAGTGGACATATTCACCGATCACAAGAGTCTCAAGTATATCTTCACTCAACCCAACCTCAACCTTAGGCAAACTCGATGGGTCGAAATGATTCAAGAGTACAACCCGAGTATTGAATATACTCCAGGCAAGGCGAATGTGATTGCAGATGCTTTGAGCAGGAAGGCTTACTGCAACAGTTTAATCCTCAAGCCCTTCCAACCGGACCTTTGTGAAGCTTTCCGCAAGCTGGATCTTCAAGTTGTTCCTCAAGGCTTTCTTGCCAACCTCATAGTCTCTCCTACTTTGGAAGACCAAATTCGTGAGGCTCAACTCCTGGATACCATGGTGAAAAAGGTGAAACGTGGTATCGACAAGGGCATTTCCAAATACAAGTGCTTCCACATTGATGACAAAGATACTCTTTTCTTCGAGGACCGGATTGTGGTTCCTAAGGGTGATCTACGTAAAGTCATTATGAATGAGGCGCACAATTCTCTTCTATCCATTCATCCTGGAAGTACAAAGATGTACCATGACCTCAAGCAGTCGTATTGGTGGACTCGAATGAAGCGAGAAATTGCTCAATTTGTGAATGAATGTGATGTCCGCGAAGGGTGAAAGGTAACACCAACGACCAGCTGGTCTCCTCCAACCTCTTGCTATTCCGAATGGAAGTTTGATCATATCGAGATGGACTTCGTGACTGGATTTCCTAAGTCCAAGCGTGGAAATGATGCTATCTTCGTTGTCATTGACAAGCTTACTAAAGTGGCTCATTTCCTTCCTATCAAAGAATCCATCACAGCAGCTCAGTTGGCAGAGCTATACACCTCCAGAATTGTCTCCTTGCACGGCATTCCACAATTGATCTCTTTAGACCGTGGCAGCATTTTCACCTCTAAGTTTTGGGATTCTTTTCTGAAGGCCATGGGCACCAACATTCGTTTCAGCACACCTTTCCATCCTCAAACAAGTGGCCAAGTCGAGCGAGTCAATCAAATCCTCGAAGACATGCTCAGGGCTTGTGTCATTTCCTTCGGTATGAAGTGGGAAGATTGTCTTCCATATGCCGAGTTCTCCTACAACAACAGCTTCCAAGCGAGTTCGGGCAAGGCCCCATTCGAAATTCTCTATGGCAGAAAGTGTCGTACTCCTCTCAATTGGTCCGAGACAGGTGAACGCCAACTTCTTGGCAACGACTTGATCACAGAAGCCGAAGAAATGTGCAAAGTCATTCGTGAGAATCTCAAAGCCGCGCAATCGCGCCAGAAGAGCTATTATGATGACAAGCACCGTGATGTGGCTTTTGAAATCGGAGACCATGTCTACCTCCGCGTCTCTCCAATGAAAGGCACTCGTCGCTTCGGTATCAAAGGGAAGCTTGCCCCTAGATATGTGGGTCCTTTCAAGATCATTGGAAAAAGAGGCGATCTCGCCTATCAACTTGAACTTCCGTCCAACTTCGCGAATGTGCACGATGTGTTTCACGTGTCACAGCTTCGCAAATGCTTCAAGACTCCTGAGCGCACCATCAACTTCGAAGAAATTGACCTCCAAGAAGATCTCTCTTATCATGAGCACCCCGTTGCTATTATTGAAGAAACCGAGCGCAAGACTCGCAACAAGTCAATCAAATTCCTGAAAGTGAAGTGGTCACACCATTCCGACCGAGAAGCCACCTGGGAGCGCGAGGATTACCTCCGTTCCGAATATCTGGAGTTCTTTCAGTCCTAGATCTCGGGACGAGATCCTCTTGTAGCGGTGGAGTGTTGTAACACCCCGGATGTAACTTTCCATATTTGTAACTCCAACTCTTGCCACTTTCGGCTATGTGCTATGGTATTCCCTCCGTGGTTGGGTTTTTGTCTTTCGTTTTGCATTTTGTCCATGTCATGCATCTCATATCATGTCATCATGTGCATCTCATTGGCATACGTGTTCGTCTCATGCATCCGAGCATTTTCCCGTTGTCCGGTTTTGCAATCCGGCACTCCTACATGCACCGGCACACCCCTCTTGTCTCTTTTTCCGTGAGCGGGTACTAAACTTTCTCGGAATGGACCGAGGTTTGTCAAGTGGCCTTGGTACACCACCGGTAGACCACCTGTCAAGTTTCGTGCCATTTGGAGGTCGTTTGATACTCCAACGGTTAACCGGGTAACTACGAAGG
The DNA here is from genome assembly GCA_021605205.1 of Aegilops longissima. NCBI lineage: Eukaryota > Viridiplantae > Streptophyta > Magnoliopsida > Poales > Poaceae > Aegilops > Aegilops longissima. The sequence continues at coordinate 613,732,877 of CM038682.1, read as the reverse complement.
CCTCTTTTGGGTTGCAGCCCAACACCTCTTCAAAACAGCCCAATAACCCATCTAAGTCACTTCCATGTCCATCGCCGTTCGATCACGATCGTGTGGGCGAAAACTACACTCCATTTGGAGCTTCCTAACTCCTACCTATAAAAACACCTCCTCCCCCGAAATTCCGGATCAACTCCACCCCTAACCCTAGCCCCGCTCCTCTCGCCGCCGCCGGACACGTCCGGGCGGAGGCGGACGCATCCGCCCTGCCGCCACGTGGCGGGCAGCGCCCACATCGCCGCCCGGCCAGCCCCAGCCCGAGAGCCAGCGCCCGCCCTCCCGAGCCCGCGCCATCCGCCCAGCGCCGACCGCTCCTCCGCCCGCCGCCAGGCCCTCGGCCCGTGCCGCCAGCGGCGTCCGCTCCTCGGCCGCGCTCGCCCGCCGTCCCGTCCATCGCGGCTCCCCAGCGCCGCCGTCGCCAGGTCGCCGCCGGCGCCTCCCGGCCCCGCCTCCGGCCGGCCCGTCCTCCTCCAGCCATCTCCCTCCTACCCAGAGCTCCTACTCCGGCGAGGCTCCGGCGCCGCCTCGATCCGCGCGCCGAGCCGGATCTAGATCCACTAGGGTTGACTTTCTTCCTTCCCCGTTTTTCTTCTAAGTCCTTATCTATCATAAATTTTGTTGCAGTTTCATCGCATCATAACTTTGCACCCGTGGCCCCGTTTTGGTCGTGTAGCATACTGTATTGTTCGCCTCGACGAGTACATCATTTCATCTCATTGCGTCATTTTCATTTGAGCTCATCTTGATGCCCGAAATGCTGTTAGAAGAGGGCTATGTGATGTTAGTTTCAGATTCTTATCAGAACATGCACTTTTGTCATTTTTGCCATGATTGATGTGTGCACCCTATGAACTTGAGTCCTACATGTGTTTTGTAATATGCCATTCCATCTTTACAGGGGTGTATGCCATGTATTTTTGTGATCTCTGGGTGACTAGCACAAGCATGCAAACTAGGCTTCATGATGTTGCTGATTTCAGCCCCTGCTCACTGATATTTTTATGCCATGTAAACTTGATGCTACAGAGAGATCCACGCATTTTTTGAGATACTTCAGTAAGGATGTTTTGAACATATGGTTATTCTCTATCCATCCATGCCGCCCTTGTTTGCAATTATGGAGTGCCATAGCTTGAGTCAATCGATCTCTACTTTTGCTATAAAATGCTTCCTGGCAGATTGTTTACATGTTATTCAATTTTGCCAAGGTTGTTGTAGTTGATCCGTGTATGCTATGATGTTGTTCTTGCCATGTATAGCTTCTATGCCATGTCTTCTTGATGGACGTATGCTTATTTTATCATGAAATGCTCTGTAGTGAGTGCATCGAGCTCGCGAAGATGCCTTCATAATTTTGTCAATGTCATGCCGTGTTTGCTGAATCTGTTAACGAAACTTGCTATGTTTATATGGGTGCCATCATTTCTTCTGATCCTTTTTGGCTCATGGTCAGTAAAGGACTTTTGCTCTATGCTTTGAGTAGATTCATGCCATGCATTGTTTTGCTATGTCTTGTTCCTGTAGCATGTTGTTTGCTTGCTCTAAACATGCCTTCCTGATGTTAATTTCTGGCATGTTAGTATTTTCACTAAGTCTGTGAAGCTGATATATTTTGCACTTTTGCCATGCTTGTTTGGACCTGTTATGGTGTGAATTAGCCGTAGCTCAGTGTTCATCTTTTGTCAAACATATTGAGTAGATCACCTCCATATGCTTTGTTGGTACGTTTGGGTGCAGTAGCTTAATTTCTTGTTGCTTGCAATGTGGCATCATGCTGTTAATGGCAGATTTGTGCCATTCTTGTTTTGCTTGCCATTTGCACACCGTGCATCCGATTCCGGTGATCTTTATATCGATTTCAACCGAAATCATCTCACCTTTCCAGCGGCATACTTGGTTTGCCAAGTTGATGCCTTGTTCATCATTTTCCTTCCGGAGCACGCATACGCATTGCATCTCACATCTCGCATATCATGCGATGTATTGCATCATGTTGTTTGTGCATCGCCCGTGATTTATTGTGGTTCCGTTGTTTGTGTTCTTGCTTTGGGTAGAGCCGGGAGACGAGTACGTGAACGAGGAACCTGTTGAGAACGCTTACGAGGATCAAGCTTTCGACAACTCTGAGAACTTTGCAGGCAAGATGACCATACCCTCGAAATCACTTCTATCTTTGCTTGCTAGATGCTCGCTCTTTTGCTATGCCTATGCTATGTTACCTACCACTTGCTATATCATGCCACCCATATTGCCATGTCAAACCTCTAACCATCCTTTCCCAGCAAACCGTTGATTGGCTATGTTACCGCTTTGCTCAGCCCCTCTTATAGCGTTGCTAGTTGCGGTGAAGATGAAGTTTGTTCCTTGTTGAACATGGATATTTTGGGATATCACAATATCTCTTATTTAATTAATGCATCTATATACTTGGTAAAGGGTGGAAGGCTCGACCTTATGCCTGGTGTTTTGTTCCACTCTTGCCGCCCTAGTTTCCGTCATACCGGTGTTATGTTCCTTGATTTCGCTTCCTTACGGTTGGGTGATTTATGGGACCCCCTTGACAGTTCGCTTTGAATAAGACTCCTCCAGCAAGGCCCAACTTTGGTTTTACCATTTGCCACCTAAGCCTTTTTCCCCCGGGTTTTCGCGAGCCCGAGGGTCATCTTTATTTACCCCCCGGCCGTGCTCCTTCGAGTGTTGGTCCAAACTAGAGCACCGTGCGGGACCATTCCTTGGCAACTTGGATTACGCTCGGTACATGTACGCTTAGCTTATCCAAAGTGCCACGAGAACGAGATATGTGCAGCTCCTATCGGGATTTGTCGGCACAATCGGGTGGTCTTGCTGGTCTTGTTTTACCATTGTCGAAATGTCTTGTAGTCCGGATTCGAGACTGATCGGATCTTCCCGTAGAAGGAATATCCTTCGTTGACCATGAGTGCTTATAATGGGCTAAGTTGGGACACCCTGCAGGTATTATCTTTCAAAGCCGTGCCTCGGTTATGAGGCAGATGGGAATTTGTTAATGTTCGGTTGTAGAAACCCGGTTAACCTTAATTAAAACACATCAACGCGTGTGTAACCGTGATGGTCTCTTCGGCGGAGTCCGGGAAGTGAACACGATGTTGGAGTTATGTTTGACGAAGTAGTTTCAGGATCACTTCTTGATCGCTACTAGCTTCACGACCGTGCCTTGCTTCTCTTCTCGCTCTCTTTGCGAATGTAGCCACCATTTATGCTAGTCGCTGCTGCAGCTCCACCTCACAACTCTGTCCTTCCTATAAGCTTAAATAGTCTTGATCTCGCGGGTGTGAGATTGCTGAGTCCCCGTGACTCACAGATTCTACCAAAACAGTTGCAGTGCCGACGATGCGGTCAGGTGACGCAACCGAGCCCAAGTGGGAGTTCGACGAGGAACGTGGTCGTTACTATGTGTCTTTTTCTGATGATCGTAGTGGAGCCAGTTGGGACGATCGGGGATCTGTGTAGCATTTGGGGTAGTCTTCGTTTATTTTGGTTCCGTAGTCGGACCTTGAGTGTAATCTGGATGCTGGATGTTTATTTATGTATTGTGTGAAGTGGCGACTGTAAGCCAACTATGTATCTCTTTCCCTTATGTATTACATGGGTTGTGTGAAGATTACCTCACTTGCGACATTGCTTTCAATGTGGTTATGCCTCTAAGTCGTGCTTCGACACGTGGGAGATATAGCCGCATCGAGGGCGTTACAGCTAGATAGGTAGTGCATGTATTTAGCGCAAGAGGGTGAGAGGGAGAGGGAGAGAGAGAGAGAGCTCGGCATGGGGTGCAATGGCGGGTGTGTGAGGTAAATACATTTCGTAACAGAGTGGAAAAAGGGGGTTGTGTAGTTGAGAGAGTTAGAGATCGTAACATGGAGAGAAATAATGGATGTGTGTTGGAAACCGATAGCTTCCTATGGTGGTTAGGAGAGGAATATTGACCGATGCAGGAAGTATGTAGCGTGTGTGCGGGGGCTAAAACAACATTTGAATGTAGATAGTACGAGACTTAATATCAATGTTTCAATTCGGTGTACATTGTAAGATTTGAACTGAGGACCATGCATATGGGTAATTATTTTGAATTCGTGCCATAATAGGTTTCGAAAAGTTGGCATTCACTCGATTTGTTGTGCTATTTTGTAGGTCATATGTTTGAATCCATCCAAAAGTTTTCTTACTACCATGGTGTTCATCATATACATATGAATTTATATTAAAAAGTAGCATGGATACAGTGAAATGCGAAATCCACGTTAGAATTGGAGATCGCTATGTGACACACACTCTAATTCAAATAACTAAATATGTGACACACACTCTAATCCACGTTAGCGTGGATACCGTCTCAATTTTTTTTAAATAACTCCTCATTAATTAATTTATAGTATCTCGTTTCGAATGACAAATTATTGCAAGGAAAACACGGGCATGGTAATAGATATAATTTCGTTTGCAAATGAAAGAAGATACGTTTGCATTCTCAAATGTAGGCGCACCAGGCAGACCAGGGATACATTTGAGAATGTCGTGGTGGTCGCGTGTGTCGAACGGATGCGTAGCACCCAGCCACCCACCCCCTCCCTCCATCCCCCTCCCCCCCAAAAAAGGACGATGACAAAATAAGATCACGCTTCCAGGTTTTGGATTGAAATATCTAGGGGGGCCCAATTCAAGCCCTGCAAAATCTCCCTTCTCCACCATCCCCTTCCGCGCCCAGATTGCTCAAATCCCTAATTCGCCACGAAGCCAAGCAAAGTTCAAATCGCCCCTCGTCTTGTCTCTTTCCCCACCTCTGTGCCGGATAACGACGACGAAGACAACGGTCGCGCTTCACCACCGCAACAGAGCTACCTCATCTACGCCCTCGTCCACCGCACTGGGTGGTCCACCGACAATGTTGGCCGCCGCAACCGACGTGCCTCACAGACACCGACTTCCACCGCATCAGGTGCGCTTCACCGGTGCCATCTCCCAGCTCACCGGGGCTACTTCACCGAACACATCGTCGTGCCTCCGCCCTCCGAGGCCGCTGGGGCTTCACCAACGGTCTCGTCCACCGCATCATAGCGCTCTGCTGCCACTCAAGATCTACATCCGTGTGCGGCCAGCCAACGCCAGCGCATCACCCTCGACGGCTCTGAAGTGACTCGCACTCTAGCTAGGCGAGCATGCCCAAACGCCGGCCTGAACTAGGTATCCACACATCACTCCCTTGTGCACTGTTCCGGCGATGTTTGAATATCCTTTCACTGCTCTCTTAGCTTACAAGCATATCCAACTCCGACTTTAACTCTTATTTCTTCTGGAGATATCATCTAAAACAAGCAAATCCATTTTTTAGCGCAGCATGATGGCGCTACGGGATCTGGTACACATCCTGCACACTCGTATAACCTTGTAAGTATATGTCCTCCGGTACACAACAACAAGGTCGATTCCTCTTATTTGATCAGCCATTCGTCGTATCAAAAATGTAGAGGGGGATGCAAGGAGCACAAGGCCTGCACATGAGCACATCCAAGCAAGTGGTAACATGGACTTGTACATGGAACATCCCAAGCGCAAGCAGAGCTGTAGTGAGCCTGTACAACGAGCTAGCGTATGTCCCTGCATTTCATTTAATTTGTACTGGCATTCGTGTATGATTTGTGTGCAGTGGCGGATCCACGAATTCAAGTTACCAGGGGCGAATATTTGACTTAAAAAATACGAAGGCACTTGCACTCCGGAAATCAACATAACTTGAGAAATGTGAAGCTACATGCACTTTGAAAACCAGCTAATGATCCAAAGTAGTTCACATTATAAACACTAAATGATGCAAGCACCAAAAAACACAAAATGAAACATGGTGTACAAGGACTACAAACATGGTCTATACCTGCTTGAATTATTCGTTCTCTGGCTGAAAATATCGAAGTGTAATTGCACCTATAACCAGTGCGCAAACTGCATATCAATATATCTATCCTGAACAAGTATGCCAATAGTTTCAAACAACAGATTAGAAAAGTATCTACGCTACGTTATCATGATACAGGGACTTTCTGGTAGATGGCCTCGATGTTTCCTCAAGCCTTGAAAATGCACTATAATTTGCTTGTCATCAATGCCTGCAAATCTCTATGTCTCTCTCAACATAGCATATCATCATTAGACACTAAATCCTTCAATGGGAGCTTGCAAAATGCTTGAATTAGATGCCTCATTAGACACTATATGTTCATCACCAGGAGCATGTAAAATGTTTGCATCAAATCCTTCATTAGCAGTCTGTTCATTAGACACTTCAGGCTCAAGAACAACATGAGCTTGGATGTTTGCACCGGAAACTTGATTAGATACATCAGATTCAGTCAGTTCAGTATTGATTGGGGGAGTTATAAATAAGTAGAAATTGGTTTCATTTTATCATAGATTCCCTACATACAAGCTGTTTTACAACACCGCCAGGTTTAACTATTGGCCAAAAATTGAAGAGTTGAATTAGATATAATCAGGGATGTGATGTACCTGCTCATTGCGCATGCTACTCTTGCAAGCTGCGATTGTCCGTTTGCGCAAGCTCGATGCCATGCCCGTGCTGCCGCCGCTGCCTTCCACGCAGGCTACACCCCGAGTTGGATCTTCATCTTCTTGTACTTCCGTTCGATCGAAGCCCGGCAACGGCCCTCCAACGAGGGCGTGAGGAAGTGCTGTGTCGGTTTGTCCAGCGGCTGCTAGGTTAGGAGCGAACCAGACTGGAGGCTGGAGCGGATGAATTGGGATTTTTCCTGCTGTCGATCGATACGGGAGGCGCTCGTTTGGGCTGCGAGCCTGCTATAGGGCCTGCCTTGCACTTATGTTATTGGCCTATCCAAATTGAAACAATTTTCTTCATTTTTTACATTGCCTGCTCGTGCGTTGGGATGAACAAAACTAGCCTGGGCCAACCTGGACGACTCAAACTAGGTGCACACTTTCGAGCCACCCGAGGCGGCCGCCCATACCAGCCCTTATGGTGGCATTGCCCCTTTTTGCATGTATGATAGGGGTAGTGAAAAATATTCCAGTGGCGCTTTTGATTTACCCACAGAATGGTTGAATTGCTTGTTTCTATGAACTGAGTTTGCCAATAATGTGAAGGATGCCAGTCTTTTCATCCTATTGTAGATTGCTTAGATCTCGATATGCCAAAAGTAGTCGCATGAAATATACAGTAAAAGCCAATGTGATGTGTGTGGCTACAACTAGTCTGACTACATGTCCTCATATAACATATCAAGGACGCACCATCTTACCGGATTAACCATTCGACTTACCAATGCAGTGTGGGAAGAAATAAGTATTGGGACTGCGTATCCTAGCAATTGATGCCATGGACTCCTTCGTACAACCTTGTAAGCGAAAAAGAAGTTGACGTGTGCCTGTACAAAGAACTAGCGTAAGTTCAGTTACCTGCTTCTCGGAATTTTAGTTAGCCACTTATTGCAAAATTACGTTGCTTGGCTTAATTTAGTTTGCTACTGATTACATAATGCCACAGCCTGTTAATCCTATTATAGACTACACCTATCTATGTGTTTGATACTTACTGTTAAGAATTACCTGTGTGCCTGAACTTAAATAGCTACTTGTTTGTTTAACTGCTTTGGTGCTGCAACAATGGGTTACAATGATGTTAATAACTACTTTTCAGCATCAAATTGAAATTCTTTAATTCCTTGTTTGTTTAACGGGTTTGCTGTTATAACTCCCAGTTGAGATGTTTTGCTAACTTCAACTTTTCTGAATCCAATAGGAACTTTAATGGCAAAACAGGTTAGCCCAAGATCAAAGAGCGAGGTCCCCATGGACGTTTTATCATCCCACAGCAGTGGCACCGGCCTAATCGTGCATTATGAATTGCCAACTGTTGATGCTCTAGAGGCTAAACTAGTGGTAGAAAGAGATACTGCTTCTGCACTTAGAGATGAAGTTGACATGTTGAGGAAGCAAATAGCACAATCAGTAGCAGTACTCAAGACAACCATTAAATATATGGTGGAATTCAAAACGAAGCAAGCTGAGACTGACCACATTGTTAAGGTCCTGAAGGAAAAAAGGAAATTAAATTCCCACTTGGTAAATCATAGGTGAAATGTTCTTTCCATCGTTGAATAACCTTTGTGTTGTTTGTTCATGTAATCAATCAAACCATTTGTTTTAGAGATCATGTAATAACTGTTTTTTGTTTTTTGTTTTTTGTTTGTAATTTTATTTGAGCACAAGTCTGTATTAATTGATAAGACTGGAGACATTTCATTTCGATTGCTGTGCCAGACCTACATATATGGCAATCGGCCTGAATGTGCATTCAACAATAATAGTAGTATAGATGGACCATAAGTGGCATGCGTCGCAAAGGGCCAAGATGTTGTAGTAGCTTGGCTAAAAAAAGGATGATGTTGTAGCAAAGGAAAGTACAGTGGCCTGGCTTATGTATGTTAGTTGATATTATTGATCCATATAATCTATAAGTGTTTATATGTCTATTAGTTCTGTACATTCTTGGTTGATTGACTCGGTATTTGAATCTTGATACATCACTTGTGTTCATATCTAAATGGGAGTACACATTATGCTGCGTGTGACATTTGAGTTGGACATGAAGTGTTCCAAATATTCGAATTCACCTTAAACTGGATTCTAGCTTCTGAATTTGAGTATCGGCATTTGTAAACCATATTCATATATGACAGTGGAATACATCTTTGTCATCCTTTTGAAGATATATAAAAACACATAGAATGATTTATAAAGATTCATATAGGAATACAAAAAGGATTCGAATTTAGTTGCCAGGGTAAACATGGATGCTTATTGTCCCAAAATTCGAAAGAAGCGGCAAAATGTCCACTCCCACGTCGGTTGCCCGAAGCCAAGTGTTTGGGAGTTGGAAATTACTGTCTACCCATTACACGGACAACCCATCGGCCCGATTTCCACTGCTCTAAATAGGGGTAGGATAGTAACTTCAATAAGACGTGACACGACCGCCTCTGGGCCCATTCCGACACGGTGGGCGCCAAGCATGGGCGGCAAAACACATTTGATTCAAGATCGTCCGAAAGACCTCTGTTTCTCCCTCCATTTCCCCATTCATACACGGTGGGCGGCAAAACAAACTCAACTCGGCCGAAATCGATGTAGGCAAATATTTTCAATAAGGGTAGGTTTGTAACTTCACTCAGACGTGACACAACCGCCCTACCTGTCAGCCTCGTTCATACACCGTGGGTGCCGACAATGGGCACCAACCACCCTCTCCCCGCCCAAAATCGCTCTGGGCAAATATTGGCGAGATGCGAGATTACCATTGTATCCCCAACCGACGAGAGATCCAAATTTTAAATGGGGGCTAAGTTCGTAACTTTCCCATATTTCAGACAGGCACGTCCCAAAAACATGGTTCCCCGTACCTCTCCCTCCATTTTCCCATTCATACACCGTCTGCGCTAGAACACCATCCCCACACCAGCCTCCGTCCGCCACCCAATCCATCGCCGCCATCCTCCACCACATCCATCACCGCCGTCCTCTACCACATCCATCGCCACTGTCCTCCACCATGCCGAAGCGCCTACCAAGAACATGTTGTCCACTGCTAGAGATGGACGTTTCTCATCCACGGTGATGGACCAAGAGCCTTGCATCACGTCCTCTCGCTTCATCGGCGCCATCGTCCTCTTTGTCGGGGCCGCTCACACGACCTTCTCTTCCACCACAACGAGACATATCCCCCGATGCACCCGTCTACCATCGCAGATCTGCTTCAACGCCACCAACAGCCATCGCACCCCCGATGCCTACACGGCGCCTCAAGAGAGGTGGTACTTCATATCTCCTCAACTTTTTGATCTCAACCATAAAATAGATCTTAACTTGGTTACTCTACTTTCTTTTCAGCTCTTAGAATTTAGTTCTTAGTTCGAAGCAAACAATGGCTGCTAAATATCATTTCTCCGGTTTCCCCCTTTTATGATCACTATACGATCAGAATACGTGCTTCGTGTCATAATAGCAGTACTCGACCCATCAAGCTAAACAAGCTTAGTTGTTCAAATATGAATCTAATATTATTAAAACAGATTCGTTTAATTGGTTAGCTAAATGTTCCTAAATTAGTTTCGAAAATGCATGTTCGCCGCTCGGGTGTGTATCTCTATAGGGTGCCCACGGTGGGCCGGCCCACCCTGGGATTTTGGGTCATCCCAGGCCCCGATTCCCCTCTGTTCGCTCCGCTTCTCGATCTCTACTGCGCTCCCGGCCGCCGCCTCATGAGCGACTTGCCGTCCCCGGATGGCATGACTCTAGGAGGAGACGCCGGACTAACAGGAGGTCAGGAGTCGCTCGCCCAACAGCGTCACCGCTGCCCGGGCGCGCCGCTGTGCCTACCTTCCCAGTCCGTTCAGGGCTCAAGCGTGCAGCACCCACTAAGCCAACCCGATTTATCCTGAGATAAGTCCTCAACACTCAGCAGCCACTCCTCATCACCCATTTGCTAATTGATTCATTACTCATTAGGCACGACTGTCATTAGGGTTTGTTGTGTGCTCAGTGCTACCTACACTTAATGGTTCAGATGTATTTTGGTAATCTTTAGTACCTGTAAAGTTCACAGGGTTTTCAAAATTCCGGCCCTAGGAACAGACACTAGTCATTTTGGATTGTTGGTCGTAGTCAAATTGACCCAGATTACTACTGCAAACCAGTTTTGTTTAAAATTTTACATGTCTTTCTTACTCATTTGATATAATATCCAATTATTCACGTCGATTAGTTGCAAACAATAAGTGCTAGACAAACTTCTTGATTCAGATTTTGGACGGTCTCTTACTGCAGTTACAATTCTGCATACTTTTCCTAGTGAGCTCACAAGTAAATGATTGATTCACTACATCTATGCTTGCCTTGTCATATTTGTTGTCAATATTCTTTTAGGGTGGACCACCCTGTTTCTAAATACTGCAACCGTAGACATGAGTGAATAGTATTTCTCTATGTGATCTCTTCCATCATGTGTGGGCAAATTGAACACCCATTGTATAGAAAGAAAGTGTCATTTCCAGCTTTTACATAGGCTTCGATCTTTTACATGGAATACACTCTGCCTACTTGCTTTGTGTCGCTTTACCAACACTCCACCCTTGAAGCTAAACATTATGCCACTCATAATTCCTTATTTTATTTGTTCAAATCTGAATTTCATATGATTCTAATGTTCCTACTTCAGTTTTGAAATGTGTGTCTACCTTTATAGAGACATAAGGGTTTGTATTTACGTGTGTGGTCCGTCAGTCGTACGGTTGGGGTGAACTTTGCATATGCAGGGGTTTATAGGGAGACACTCTTCAAGTTGAATCCGCAATGCATTCCATAGATAATCTGACTAATTTTTATGTTTTCATGAATCTTAGATTCTGAACAGCATCATAATGATTATGAGCTTGCGCGCATGAAAAGAATAAAGCAGAACAATGTCATGGTTGTCAAACTTGGCATTAAGGGACTGAAATCAAGTCCGGAAGCAATGCAATGCAAGCGCTCTCCACCTCTGATTCATGCTCGTAATATGATCCTAACAGTGATTACGAGCTAGAGGAGACCTAAGTCAATGTAGCACCCTAGTGGAGGAGTCAGAGGAAGATGCCCTATCTTATTCAACCATCAAGGTGCTTGCTCTAACTTTCCAAGGTTATATTTGTCGCACATATCTTGCAACTGATGCTTTGCATTGCTTCTACTTTGTTGAACTGCCATTAGCTTAGTTTACACATTGTTTATGTGAATATGCCTTGCCTATCCATTTTCAGTACATATTCCATCTGTCATCATACCATATTTATCCATTCAAATGTTGTTCTTGTGTATCAGACGTTCAAAAGGAAGAGGGTGATTGCTGATCGTGGAGGAGCACAAGCAAAGTATTTGGAAAAGGTAGTGGCACCTGATAAATCAAAGAGCCCATTAGGTGTAGTTGCAATATCACCTGACCCACAAAACACCCCAACTCTAGCAGACTCTAGCCCTACTACACTGGTCATTTATGATGCCCCAACTCAGCAGACCCCAACTGCAGCAAACATTATGATTATGCCAGTTGACATAGCACCAGCTCTACGATGCAAAACCCCATTCCAGCAAAGAGTACACCAAATCCAGTTGCCAAATCCCTTTTCGAACCAGAGAAATCCCCAATTGCAGCAAATAGGACCCCTGTTCCATTTCTTCCTAGTTTAGAAGACAAAGCTTATATTGTTGTCAGGAACTTTGTGCGCATCTTTCCTTCATGGAAAGATTATACCACAGACACAGAACAATTTCTAGTCTTCCTCCGCAACTTACGCGTAAGTAATGTACTAATGTTATTCATGGTCATTATTGCATATGTTTTTGCTGACAGAGGACACAAGATTTCATTCTTTTAAATAGGTGAGGACCAAACTGGATTGTGAATACGAGCAAGGGTTGGTTGCGCTTTTCAATCACTCATTGATGAAGTATCATTCCTAGCAGAGGCAAGCGCACTAAGATGGCAAGCCTCTAAACGAAATTTCTGTAAAGTCTCCGGTGCTACATTTATTCGACGGTGATTGGAATAATCTTGTTACACATTGGTCTCGGCTGCAGCGTAAGGTACTATCTGTGATATCACATCATAATTTGAACTACATTCTGCATTTGCCTTAACGTCTCACTTGTACGAAAACTGTTAGCAGAAGAACATTCATTCTCAAGGGACCACAGAATCTTGCAACTATACTGCACACTGCATTGCTCTTGTGAGTACTGAGGGAGTCCTGGATTAGGGGGTTCGGACAGCCGGACTATATACTTCTGTCGGACTGTTGGACTATGAAGATACAAGACTCAAGACTTTGTCCCGTGTCTGGATGGGACTCTCCTTGGCGTGGAAGGCAAGCTTGGCAATATGGATATGTAGATCTCCTCCCTTGTAACCGAATCTATGTAACCCTAGCCCCCTCCGGTGTCTATATAAACCGGAGGGTTCAGTCTGTAGGACAACAACAATCATACCATAGGCTTGCTTCTAGGGTTTAGCCTCTACGATCTCGTGGTAGATCAACTCTTGTAATACTCATATCATCAAGATCAATCAAGCAGGAAGTAGGGTATTACCTCCATCGAGAGGGCCCGAACCTGGGTAAACACCGTGTCCCCCGCCTCCTGTTACCATCCGCCATAGACTCACAGTTCGGGACCCCCTACCCGAGATCCGCCGGTTTTGACACCGACATTGGTGATTTCATTGAGAGTTCCACTATGCCGTCACCGTAAGGCTAGATGGCTCCTTCTATCATCGGCAATGATGCGATCGAGGGTGAGGTTTTCCGCCCCAGACAGATCTTCGTATTCGACAGCTTCGTACTGCGGGCCAACTCGCTAGGCCATCTGGAGCAGATAAGGAGCTACGCCCCTGGCCATCAGGTCAGGTTTGGAAACTTGAAATATACTTCCGACATCCACGGAGACTTGATCTACGACGGATTCGAGCCTATGTCAGGTGCGCCGCACAATCACGACGAGCATCATTTAGCTCTGCCATCAGACAGCGTTAGGGAGATCACACCTGCAACCACTCCGGCCCTCAATCCGGAACAAATTGTGCCATCTGAGGACGGGTGGATGGACCCCGCCACGGAGGCCGCACACTCAGTGGCGATAGAGCCGAATACTGACTTCACCTCCTACGAGACCCGTGTTGCCAAACCGTTGGATTCGTCCCCGGCCATGGACTCCGAGCCGCCTGCGTCTGTGCCCATCGAATCTGATTGGGCACCGATCATGGAGTTTACCTCCGCGGATATCTTTCAGCACTCGCCTTTTGGTGACATGCTAAACTCGTTGAAGTATCTCTCCCTGTCAGGAGATCCTTGGCCGAACTATGTCCGGCTAGAATGGGATGCGGACAACGAAGATATTTGCTCCCCACCCACCACCCACTTAGTAGCCACTGTCGACGATTTAACCGACATGCTCGACTTCGGCTCCGAAGACATTGACGGTATGGACGACGATGCAGGAGACGAACAAGAACCACCGCCCATAGGGCGCTGGACTGCCACCTCATCGTATGATATATACATGGTGGACACCCCCAAAGAAGGCAATGGCGATAAGACAACGGAGGATAAACCCTCCAAGATGCAATCCAAGCACCGATGTCAGCGGCGCCGCTCTAAGTCCCGCCATAGCAAAAGCAGTGATACCGCCACAAGAGACAATAACGCTCCAGATAGTGCCGAAGACGACGACAATCCCCTCAAGCCAGACCTCGAGCGGGAGGATGAACAAGCTAGCCCTCCGGAACAGGCGGCAAACGGAGAATCAGAGGATGACAATTACATGCCTCTCTCTGAAGACGAAGTGAACCTCGGCGACGAAGAATTTATCGTGCCTGAGGATCCCGTCGAGCAGGAGCAATAAAAAACAGCTTGAAGAAAAAGCAACAACAGCTTCGAGCTGAAGATCTCGGCGACGAAGAATTTATCGTTGTTGCCGCCACAACAAACAGCCTGAAGAAAAAGCAACAACAGCTTCGGCGTCGAAGAATTTATCGTGTCTGAGGATCTCGGCGATGAAGAATTTATTGTTGTTGCCGCCACAGCAAACAACCAGAAGAAAATGCAACAACAGCTTCGAGCTGATCAAGATCTGCTAGCGGATAGATGGGCTGAAGTCCTGGCAGCCGAGGAATACGAACTCGAGCGCCCAAACAAGAGTTACCCAAAGTGCAGGTTGCTACCTCAACTCGAGGAGGAAGCATTGAAACCTACATCACCAGCGTATGATGCGGATGATCGGCCACCTTGTGGCCGAGACAGAGAGGCATATCAGCCCGAAGTCCAGCCGCACCCCGCCGCCATTCAAAGACCAAGGCCCGGGGCAACATGCGGGACCTACGAGACGTATTGGAAAACAAAGCAAAACATGCAAGATCGATCTACGGATCACGGAGTCGCGCCCCAACACGTGACGATGATCGTCACGCCGGATACACTAAAAGCAAATCCGACCGGGCCGAAAACAGCAGACAAGACTCGTATGAACGGCGTCGTGATATAGCCCGGCACAGAGGCGCCGCACACCCCTTATGCTTCACTGATGAAGTACTGGATCACGAATTCCCAGAGGGTTTTTAACCTGTAAACATTGAATCATATGATGGTACAACAGATCCCGCGGTATGGATCGAGGATTTCCTCCTACACATCCACATGGCTCGCGGTGATGATCTACATGCCATCAAGTACCACCCACTAAAACTCAAAGGACCAGCTCGGCATTGGCTGAATAGCTTGCCTGCAGAATCCATTGGCAGTTGGGAGGATTTGGAAGATGCATTTCTTGACAACTTCCAGGGCACTTATGTGCGACCACCGGATGCTGATGACTTGAGCCATATAACTCAGCAGCCAGGGGAATCGGCCAGGCAATTCTGGACCCGGTTCCTAACTAAGAAAAACCAAATTGTCGACTATCCGGATGCATAGCCTTAGCGGCATTTAAGCATAACACCCGTGACGAGTGGCTCGCCCGGCACCTCGTCCAGGAGAAGCCGAAGTCTATGGCATCCCTCACGACGCTCATGACCCGCTTTTGCACGGGCGAAGACAGCTGGCTGGCTCGCAGCAACAACACATCAAGAATTCATGGCACTTCAGATACAAAGGATACTAACGGCAGACCACGTCGTAGCAGACACAAGCGCCGCAACAACGGCGACAATGCCGAAGACACGGCAGTCAATGCCGAATTCAGTGGCTCTAAATCCGGTCAGCGGAAAAAGCCATTCAAAAGAAGTAATACGGGCCCGTCCAGTTTGGATCGCATACTCGATCGCTCGTGTCAATTTCACGGCACCCCCGATAAGCCAGCCAATCACACCAACAAAGAATGCTGGGTGTTCAAGCAGGCCGGCAAGTTGAACACCGAAAACAAGGACAAGGGGCTGCATAACAACGACGAGGAGGAGCCTCGGCCACCGAACACAGGAGGATAGAAGAGGTTCCCTCCACAAGTGAAAACGGTGAACATGATATACGCAACCCGCATTCCCGAGAGGGAATGGAAGCGTGCACTAAGGGACTTCTATGAGATGGAGCCAGTCGCCCAAAAATTCAACCCGTGGTCCTCTTGTCCGATCACCTTCGATCGCAGGGACCACCCCACTAGTATCCGTCATGGCGGATCTGCTGCATTGGTCCTTGACCCCATCATTGACGGATTTCCCCTCACTCGAGTCCTTATGGACGGCAGCAGCAGCCTGAACCTGCTCTATCAGAATATAGTGCGCAAAATGGGTATAGACCCCTCGAGGATCGAACCCACTAAAACCACCTTTAAATGTGTCATCCCAGGTGTAGAGGCCTGCTGCACGGGCTCAATCACACTGGAAGTGGTCTTCAGATCTTCGGACAACTTCCGAAGCGAGGAGTTAATCTTCGATATCGTCCCATTCCGCGGTGGCTATCATGCACTGCTCGGATGAACAGCATTTGCCAGATTCAATGCGGTATCGCATTATGCATACCACAAGCTCAAAATGCCAGGACCTCGTGGGGTTATAACAGTCAATGGAAACACATAATGCTCGCTCCGCACGGAGGAGCACACTGCAGCCCTCGCAGCAGAGGCACAAAGCAGCCTTTTAAGGCAAACCGCGAATTCGGTGATAAAGCCCCCGGACACCTTCAAGCGAGTCCGGAGTAACCTGCAGCAGGATCGCCTGGCACGTTCATAGCTCGCCTAGTAATTCGGCCTCCGCCCTAGTCCCAGTCAAGCGAGGAAGTCTGTGCCGCGCGTACATAATTACGCACTAAAAATACCATGGGCATAGGTGGGGACACGGCCAGGACACGCCCCACAATGCGGCTCAACTGCCCCAGGGGTTGTATACCTTTATCATTTTCTCTCTTTCAGGACCTTACTCTCTGGAAGCCCTTTTCGGCAGCCTGATTGCTGGACGCATTACGGAAAGGAAACACCAAGGAGGCAAGAAGCTAAGCCGTACAAGGGAATCCCCAGGTGGCCTCTGATAACTATCGAAATACCTGTTTTAAATACCCATACGCAGCTTGCCCTTGGATAGGACATGTCAAATAGTCCTATTTTTTGCGTATTGCACTACTTGTATCAGTACGCTTCGACGTATTATTTAAATAAAAATGCATAGCATTAGTCTATTATTGCATTACCCTTCCATTTTTCCTTGTCTGTTTATTTACGACAAATTGCACCCGTGCATTCTGGTGCGACCAGTACGCCAGGGGCTTCAGTATACCCCATAATACGGCGTGAGAAGTCTGAACACTTTCGACAGTGCGGCACCCCGAACTTATAGCTTTATATGCATCAGCTCCGAATCATGTCTTGGGTCAATAGTTGGGTTTGCCCGGCTCCCATGTTTTGGTACTTTACGTTCCGCAATATCGGCTAAGGTAGTGCTGGGAGAACTACTACGATTGTGTCCCGGTTCTTCCGGACGAGCACCTCAGAAGAGAAAGCCGAAAACTGACTGTCATGATAAGGCGAGAGCTGGTCGCTGTTTGAGAGGTCTCAAGTCCTTAAAGACTTTTTCTGCTTCGGCCAAGGAGTCGACCTTGCCCGACTTAGGCGTATATAGCGCCCCAAATTCGGCCTTCCGAATACTAGGGGCTTCACCAAAATTTAAAATTGTAGACTTCTATGGCTAAGTGAGAGTGATAAGCCTTATAGTCCGATTGACTGGTTCGTTGTGCTGAACACCTCCTTCGAAGGACCCAAAATTGGGATAAAGAGTGCTCATGTTTATCCCGAACACCTCAGTACTAGTTACATGGGGGCAGAAGCCGACGACTGGCCAACTCTGAGATTTTATAAAACGGCCGCACAGAAGGTAATATTTTAAATTCACAAGCATTGCATAGCGCAAATGAACTCGTTTCATATTAGAGGATCACATGAGTACATTCATTCAAATGTTACATCCTTAGCACATTCCTCCGCCACAAGGCGAGAACCCTTCAGGGCACTGTTATAATACATTTCAGGGTGGCGATGCTCCTTGCCTTCCGGCGGCCCCTCCTCCACTAGCTTCTCGGCGTCCAGCTTCGCCCAGTGCACCTTTGCCCGGGCAAAAGCCCTACACGCACCCTCGATGTAGACGGACCGCTTTATGACTTCAAGCCGTGGGCAGGCATTCACAAGCCGCCTCACCAGGCCAAAGTAGCTATCAGGCAGGGGCTCGCCAGGCCACATCCGGACTATAAAGACCCTTCATGGCCTGTTCGGCCGCCTTGTGGAGGTCGACCAGTTGCTTCAGCTAGTCGCTCAAGGGCACAGGGTGTTCGGTCCCAGTATACTGAGACCAGAACAACTTCTCCGTCGAGCTCCCCTCCTCAGCCCGGTAGAATTCCGCGGCATCCGACACACTGCGGGGTAGATCTGCGAACGCTCCTGGAGAGCTTCCAACTCGGGTAAGTAAAATGAAAATTTCCTTCACATGCTTGCTTTGCATAATGAATGCCTTACCCGCTGCTATCTTCTTAACCGCCTCAATTTCCCGGAGGGCATTTTGGGCTTCGGCCTTGGCATGCTGTGCGCTTTCGAGGGCCTTCGCAATCTCGGACCCTTGCGTCTTAGAGTCACGCTCCAAGGACTCGTGCTTTTCAGCGAGAGCCTGGAGCTCTTGCTGCACCTCGCCTACCCGGGCTTCCTGCTTTTCTCGCTTGATGCGTTCCTTGGCCGCTTTGTCTTCGGCCTCGGATAGCGCCTTCTGCAGGGCCGCCACTTTGGTCATGGCCCCTAGCAAAATTCATGACGATCCTATTATTACAAAAACAAAATTTTCTTTATCAATATTCAGACGGGGTGTCACTTACCTTTCTTCTCTTCGAGCTGCCTCTTGGTAAGGCCGAGCTCTTCCTTGGACCGCTCAAGGTCCCGCTTCAGTGCGGCGTCCTCCGCAGTACGTGTGGTAGCGGCCAGCAGTGAAGCCTGCCTATACACATAGACATATCCTGATTAGACTCCTGCGATTATCATTTGATCCTCTATTCGGCCTTCCTTCGCGAATGCCAAACAGAGCATCAGGGGCTACTGTCTATGCCGGAATATTTTCTTATACTTTGATTACTTACCTCAAAGCCTGTTAGAAGGCTGGCACAGGCTTCAGTCAGTCCGCTCTTGGCAGACTAAACCTTCCTGACCACCGCACTCATGATAGTGTGGTGCTCTTCATCAATGGAAGCGCCGCGAAGCGCTTCCAGCAAGTTATCCGATGCCTCTGGTTGGACAGAGGTCATCGGCACAGACAGCTCGCCCCCCTTAGTGAGGGGCTTTGGACAGAGTCCGGAACCACCGGAGGTTCGATGCGATGTCGGTGGGGCCAAACCTGCTGCCCCCGCCATTGGAGCCCTTGGGAGTTTTTCTCCCCTTGCGCCCAGCGTCCGGAATGTTGCCTTGAGGCACCTCCAGGACAACCTCCCCTTGGTTGGTGCCCTTTGAGACAACACCTCGACATCGTCCGTAGGATGGGGGGAGGAGGCGGGCGGGGGCGAATCGCTGTTCATCTCTGATAGGCCCAAAGACTCCTCCGAAGAGGATACGTCGATGCGGGCTCAGGATGGACTGCATGATCATGTTCGGCATGATGAGAAACAACAAAACGAAACATACCAGAATTATTATGGTATCCGAATACTTATGACTTCGCCAGGGGCTTATCCCTAGGCAGCCCCTCGTCGTCGCTATAGGCGGCGGTTGTGGAGCTGTCTGGAAGGAGGGTCCTTCCCTTCTTGGACTCTTCAGCCTCCCCAGATGGGGCGGCCTTCCTTTTCTTCTCTCCCCCGGCTGGGGAGGGGGGACTTTCCTCTTCCTCCTCCTCGTTTTCGTGGGAGGAGTGCGCCTTGGTGTTTTCGGACGATGAGTCCGATATAACCTTGCGCTGGAGACCATCCACTTGCCTCCCGCTCCGGACATGCTTGGAGTGGTTTGAGGAGAAAAACACGAACTTGGGCGCTGGAGCTCGAATGCGCAAGAATGGATGAGCAAGGAGGAAGAAGGCGTGGGTGAAAAGGGTGAATCCTTGTCCCTTTATAAGGGTGGAAGGGGCTATGCGCCTCCCCACCTACCTGGTAAACTCGCTTATTCCCCAAACGTCGTAATTGATAGCGCGGTTGGCTTACCCACACCCGTATTGATGAGAATCCCGTGATATGGGGACGCGATCTCTGCTTCGACAAGACGTGCCAAGGAAACCGCCTCGTGATATGTGCAGTGGCTGGTTGTGAAAAATGGTTTGAATAACGACCGGGCCATGGTGTGATGTCATACTGCAAAATGTGTCAGCAGATTAGATTGGCGGAAATATTATTCTCTCTACGCTGGTATGTGGAATTTGTTTTGCAGAGCCGGACACTATCCTTGTGTTCAAAATCTTCTATGGAGTATTCGGAGGAGGAACCCGCCTTGCAATGTCGAAGACAATCTGCGTGCCGGACTCATCGTCATTGAAGCCTGGTTCAGGGGCTACTAAGGGAGTCCTGGGTTAGGGGGTCCTCGGACAGCCGGACTATATACTTCTGCCGGACTGTTGGACTATGAAGATACAAGACTCAAGACTTCGTCCCATGTCCGGATAGGACTCTCCTTGGCGTGGAAGGCAAGCTTGGCAATACGGATATGTAGATCTCCTCCCTTGTAACCGACTCTGTGTAACCCTAGCCCCCTCCGGTGTCTATATAAATTGGAGGGTTTAGTCCGTAGGACAACAACAATCATACCATAGGCTAGCTTCTAGGGTTTAGCCTCTACGATCTCGTGGTAGATCAACTCTTGTAATACTCATATCATCAAGATCAATCAAGCAGGAAGTAGGGTATTACCTCCATCGAGAGGGCCCGAACATGGGTAAACATCGTGTCCCCCGCCTCCTATTACCATCCGCCTTAGACGCACAGGTCGGGACCCCCTACCCGAGATCCGCCGGTTTTGACACCGACAAGTACCTCTTGCCCTGTATGACCATACTTACTTTCATAGATGTTTGATTATGTAGCATCACTGCACATGTTAGCCTCGTTATCGTCCATTTGGTGGACATTATAAGATCCGTATGGACTCTTACATAAATTTAGAATCAACCCAATGCTTTTGAAGAGGTCTAGCTCTGCAGTCCTCTTGTAAGGATTGAACGGCGTCTATCACTGTACTTACATTAACAGCTACTCCCTCCGTCCCATAATATAAGAACGTTTTGTACAGTACACCAGTGTTCAAAACACTCTTGTATTATGGGAAGAGGGATTGGTTCATTGTGTAGCATTCTGCATCTTATCTCCCTCGCCCACCATTTACTAAATAAGATTAGATATATATTTAATCTTACCAAAAAGTAGAATACACAGACATTGCCAGTGCAGAAGTGTAGCCCATTGCTCTTGTCAGTACATTTTGTCCTGTAATGCTTGTACTTCCAGGGATTGGTAGTTGCTTATGTAGCATCAATCTGCAGCTTATCTTCATTATCCTCTATCTGTTCCAGTATTATCATATCTACAATTACTCTCTACAAAATGTAGAGTACATGCAATGCTTATGAAGAAGATTTTGTGCTGAAATTCTTGAGTTATCCTTCCCTTGACATGGAGAAGGGCATTATAAAGCCGGTGTTAACTGTTAACGCAAGCCAGTCCTTCTAAAGCCTTTATCCTCAACTGCTGTTTAATTTGATCATACTCCCTATCATTTACTGCTATTTAGTTTGTTGTTTCTACCAAAATGCATGTTCGCAAGAACCGTAAGTTCTAAGTTTTACTTGTAAAACCAAATTCCAAATTCATACCATGCACATTACTCAATACTCCCTATATGTATGCTTGTTTTTGTGGATCTATAATGCAGTGTGTGGTGAAGCAGCCCACGTTTGCACCTTGTCATCTCCTGTTTTATCTTACTGATGTGGCTGATGAGATGAACAGCATGCCATGCACATTAACCAAAATAGATACAATGATTTTCTTTTCCTTCATCTATGCTTGTTATCTTGACATGGTAATCCAGTAGTGTGGTGAAGCTCCCCGCATTATGAACAATGCCAAATTATGCTATTGATATTTTGAACTTACTCTTTATTTTCTAATTTGAAATTGGATGTAATTGATAGCATAGTTATCATCTTTGTTTATACACAAGTCTGCTGAAGGCTGTGAGACAAACCCAACATATATTGCAGCAAAGAAGGCAAAACATCTTGAAGATAGCGAGACAACCCCAAAGTCTTGTCTTGATGTAGTGTTCAAGTTACTTGAGACTAGCAGTTAGACAAGCTCACAGAATTTGTTGTCTGAATCAGTTCGGCTTCTTTAGTCCCAAGTTGTAGCAGAAAGGCATTCTGCAACTCAACTTCGACTTGAAGTCCTATCTATAAGAAAGATTGCAGAGAACACCAATGAGAACCTCATCGCTAAACAGCTACACTTGGAAGCTATGACCGACATGCTAGGCTGGTCTCACAGCCTTGCTCAGCAGCTTCCGCAGCAGTTCCCGTGCAAGGCTAACCTTTCTTGAACTGTCTTGGAAGTGATCTTGGTTCAGTATTATTTTGTTACGCTGCAATGGTGCCCAGTTTTTGTAATCTGCTTCTTTGTTGCGCTTTATGATCACTAGTGGCGAACTTCGATGCCCAGTGGATGTAATATACCATAAATCCTTTATTGTATAGTGTAGGTTTATTCTTTGTTACTATACCGTAATTTCTTTATTGTATAGAGTAGGTTTGTTCTTAATTCCTACTAGTTACTGCCATCATTCGCTATCTGAAAAAAAATCAGATGTAGTCGACCGGGCCGAAACATTCGCCTCTAATGGGCCTGGTGCTTAGCGGGCCACAATTGGGCCGGCCTGCATATTTCTTGGGCCCGAATGATTGGGGCCTTCACACTTTGCGCGAGGCCCACAACTTACACCGGCCTATATTTTAGTTGGGCCTTTTGTGGACCCAACGCTTAGTTAGGCCCAAGTAGCGTTGGGCCATTAACAGGCTGAATATTGTACTGGCCTTTTACGGCCCAGACGAAACCATGGGCCTTTAGCAGGCCGAAATGCATATTGGGCCTCAATTTTCACTAGTCGCCGACAGGCCTAGCAGGCTGAAATGTAGACCAAGCCTTTTTGGGCCTAGTTATATCACGGGCAGTTACCAGGCCGAAACATATCTCGGGCCTTAGTTGGTCCACTGATATCATGGGCCTTTAAGAGGCCGAAAGCTTAGTACAGACATCAACGGGCCGAATTATGCGACATGCCTTTAACAGGCCCAAAGTCACGTTGGGCTTAACTGTTGCCACCTTTATCACGGGCAGTTAGTGGGCCTGATGTCCCGTCGGACCATATATGGCCTACGGGCAAAACGGGCCATTCCCAGGCTGAAAGTCACACCGGGCTGAAATGGGCCCATGTCTACATCGGGCCTCTAACAGGCCAAAAGTCACTGGGCTGTAATTGGGCCCAAATATTCGGCGAACAATTTACGAGCCAGATCTGGCTTTGGGCCGTAAATGGGCCCAAATATTCGGCGAACAATTTACGGGCCAGATCTGGCTTCGGGCCATAAATGGGCCTTTATTAAGCAGGCCGTTATTGGGCTGGCCCACTAGTACCTGAGTAATTACTACGGGCCTTTGACTGGGCCGGCCTTTTTAACCTATATGGCCCTCTGTTGGGCCGTGCCATGTTTCGACGTATCATAGGCGCTTTGGGTCCAATGAGTGGATGACATTTGTCCCAACGGTGAGCCGACACGTGTTTCCTCCAGCCAATGATAATTTTACACGTGGAGAATCCCCATTGGTCGGGGCTGTTGATCCAAAACCGGACCTGATAGCCTAACGCAGTTCCGTTACGATGGATGCCACGTGTTGGTCACCCTTGAAGAAAGCACTTCTGTGATGCGCGATTTATCGTCATGGAAGTGGACACTTCCGTGATGATAATTTTGGTAATGTCATGGAACACTTCTATGACAGCACAGGTATGACTATCTTGATTCTGTCATAAATTTGTCATGGATGTACATGCATGACAGAAAACGTGACCTACTGTGACAAACACGTATCATCACGGAATTGTATTTTTTTGTAGTGATATGATACACATCAACCAACTCTAATGTCACCTAGATACTCCAATGTCACCACAAGTATCCATGAGTTAATTATACGATACACATCAAACAATTTCAGATTCATAATACTCGATCCAATACAAAGAACCTCAAAGAGTGCCCCAAGATTTCCACCGGAGAAACAAAAGACGAGAACGTGCATCAACCCCTATGCATAGATTACCCCAATGTCACCTCGGGAATCCGTGAGTTGAGTGCCAAAACATATCTCAAGTGAATCAATATAATACCCCATTGTCACCACAGGTATTCATATGCAAGACATATATCAAGTGTTCTCAAATCCATAAAAGTATTCAATCCGATAAAACAAATCTCAAAGGGAAAACGCAATTCATCACAACAAGATAGAGAGGGAGAAACACCATATGATCCAAATATATTAACAAAGCCCGCGATACATCAAGATCGTGCCATCTCAAGAACATGAGAGAGAGAGAGAGAGAGAGATTAAACACATAGCTACTGGTACAAACCCTCAGCCCCGAGGGTGGACTACTCGCTCCACATCATGGTGGCCGCCGGGATGATGAAGAAGGCCACCAGTGATGATCTCCCCCTCCAGTGGAGTGCCGAAACAGGGTCTAGATTGGTTTTTTGTGGCTACAGAGGATTGCGGCTGCGAAATTTTGATCTAGGGTCTCCGTGAGGGTTTTTGGAATATTTGACGATTTATAGGGCAAAGAGTGGGTGCAAGAGGCCACCGAGGTGGGCACAACCCACCTGGGTGTGCCTAGGGGCCCAAGCGTGCCCTGGTGGGTTGTGCCCCCCTCGGGGCACCCCCAGGTGCTACTCTGGCCCATTGGTTGTCTTCTGGTCCATAAAAAATCCACAAAAAGTTTCGCGGTGTTTGGACTCCGTTTGATATTGATTTCCTGTGATGTAAAAAACAAGCAAAAAATAGCAACTGGTACTGGGCACTGAGTCAATAGGTTAGTCCCAAAAAATGATATAAAGTTGCTGTAAAATGATTGTAAAACATCCAAGAATGATAATATAATAGCATGAATACTTCATCAATTATCGATACGTTGGAGACATATCAAGGCTAACAAACTTCTGCAATAAATATGTGAGTTCTTTATGACTAATGTGAGCCCATGGATTATACGTACTGTCACCCTTCCGCAATTTGCTAGCCTCTACGGTACCGTGCATTGCCCTTTTCTCACCTCAAGAGTTGATGCAAACTTTGTCGGTGCATCCAAACACCGTTATATGATATGCTCTATCACACATAAGCATCATTATATCTTCCTCAAAACAGCCACCAGACCTACCTATTATGGCATTTCCATAGTCATTCCGAGATATATTGGCATGCAACTTCCATCATCATCATATACATGACTTGAGCATTCATTGTCATATTGATATGCATGATCGTAACATAGCTAGCATGATATTTTCATGGCTTGTCCGTTTTTTGATATTCTTACTACGCTAGATCATTGCACATCCTGGTACACTGCCAGAAGGCATTCATATATAGTCATATTGTTCTAAGATTGAGTTGTAAGTAAATAGAAGTGTGATGATTAGCATTATTCATTATTAGAGCATGTCCGAGTGAGGAAAGGATGATTATTCATTATTATTCCCCCACAAGTCAGGATGAGACCCCCGACAAAAATTAAAAAAGAGAAAAAGTAAGGTAAATGTTTAGATCCGGCGCACCGGCCGAAACTTCGGTCGGCTCCTACCTCGTCACGCACAACACACACACACATATAGCAACTTCTCCATCGATGTGTGCTACCTCTTGAGCATGCGTTGGTTTTGCCTTGAAGAGGAAAGGGTGATGCAGCAAAGTAGCGTAAGTATTTCCCTCAGTTTTTGAGAACCAAGGTATCAATCCAGTAGGAGGATACACGCAAGTCGCATAAGAACCTTGCAACCAACGCGATAAAGGGGTTGTCAATCCCTTCACGGCCACTTGCAAAAGTGAGATCTGATAGAGATCATAAGATAAATATTTTTGGTATTTTTATGATATAGATTGGAAAGTAAAGATTACAGAATAAAATAGATTGAAAACTTATATGATGGAAAATAGACCCGGGGGCCATAGGTTTCACTAGTGGCTTCTCTCAAGAAGCATAATCCACGATGGGTGAACAAATTACTGTTGAGCAATTGATAGAAAAGCGCATAGTTATGAGAATATCTAGGCATGATCATGTATATAGGTATCACGTCCGTGTCAAGTAGACCGAAACGATTCTGCATCTACTACTATTACTCCACACATCGACCTCTATCCAGCATGCATCTAGAGTATTAAGTTCATGAGAACAGAGTAACACATTAGGCAAGATGACATGATGTAGAGGGATAAACTCAAGCAATATGATATAAACCTCATCTTTTTATCCTCGATGGCAACAATACAATACGTGCCTTGCTGCCCCTGTTGTCACTGGGAAAGGACACCGCAAGATTGAACCCAAAGCTAAGCACTTCTCCCATTGCAAGAAAGATCAATCTAGTAGGCCAAACCAAACTGATAATTTGAAAAGACTTGCAAAGATATCAAATAATACATATAAGAATTCAGAGAAGAACCAAATATTGTTCATAGATTGTCGGTGGAAAATGACACATATGGGATCACTGGAATCCCTTCTACGGTTGGCGGGCGCGGGGTTGTGCAAAGAGTGGGTCTGGTAGCCAGCACAAGGATCGTTTACCCAGGTTCGGGCCGCGAGGATGCGTAATACCCTAGTCCTGCTTTGGTGTATATTTGAGTGTTCTTGAGTTCTTGAACTATCTATGGTGTGAGCGTCGTCCAAAAGACCGAATCCTTCTCCAGTACGCCTCAGGCCTCCTTTTATAGACGAAAGGGGTCGCCACAGCGGCACACAGTAGGTGGAAAGGTATATAACATACGAGCTTATCGCCTGTCATTACAGGACAAGATGCATTAAATGCACCACTTAGGTGTTCACTTGCTTTATCGGGATGGTAATGAGGCCCGTCCCTTCCCTCGCCGCTCCGTCTGGCTGCGACGCGTGTCCAGGCCAACGAGGCATGCAGCGCCATGTAGGATGGCAGGCTTCTGAGATGGCGTGGTGGTAGGGTCTTCACGAAGATTTGCACGCCACCACATAGGTGCTCGCTGAGTTGGCCTAGAGGCCGCATGTTGCCACGCAGGTGCCTGCCCGGTTGGTTGGGCTGGCAGCTGCATGGGAATGTCGGTGGATTCTTAGCAGACGTGGGTCTGGCTGTGGCCCCGCAGGTGTCCTCAGCAATGGTCTTGCCGTGGCATCGCGGTCGTCCCCGGCAAGGATCTTGCCGAGGGTCTCGTGGATTTCCTCGGCAAGGATCTTGCTGAGGACGTCGTCTTCTGGCCCTCATCTGATCTTGTGTGTTTATGATCTTCAGAAAGATCTGCATGCCACCATGGAGGTGCCTCCCGAGCCTTGGTTCCAATGTGGTTGATGGTGCTGGAACCCTTGGACTCAAGGGTGGCGCGCTCTGCTGGCGTTGGGCAAGTTGCTCCGGCAAGGCTCTTGCCGGGGCTGCGGAGGCTGCCCCAGCAAGGGTCTTGCCGGGGGAGTCCACCTCTCCCTCTTGCTCTTCGTGTCTCTGGTCTTGGCGTTGCTTTGGTCGTCTCGTGCCTTTGGCTTCATCTGCCCCGCCAAGGGTGGCCAGGGGCGTGGGGCTGCGACTGCCCGCGATCAAGTAGAGGGGTACAAAGAGAGCCCCTAATTTTGTACACCGACAGGAGGCCCCGGGCCTGGGCCATATAAGCGCGGGGCGTTATTGGGCCAGGCCCAAAACGTTGCGCGGGCGCGCGTGCGGTGGAGTTTTTACTGCAGTAGCTCCTCCGCTTGCTATGCTTCCTGACGACCCATGTTGAATGCGTGTCGTGGGGGTCGCGCATGACGTGGGGGTCATGCGTGGGGCGGTTGCTGCCCTCATGCGTCTTGCAGTAAATGTTGAAGGGGCGGCCCACGCCTTCCCATAGAAAAAGGAAAACCGTAGGCGCGCCGCTCATTTACCCTCTGTGTCTCTCCAATCTCGGAATCGTCATTCCCCTCCTTCTCCAAGCGACAGACCGAAGCTCTCGCCTCTGTTCGCCACCGCCGTGCCCCTATCGCTTCCGATCGCTCACCTCTTTCCGAGTCGCCATGGCACTCAAAACCAGCAAAGGCAAGGGAGTGGCTGAGGACGCGGGGAGAAGGAGTTACCGGAAAGCGAGTTGGTGGTGCTTCGGACGCAACTTGCTTACTTTCCTCTGACGGTTGATGTTTTCCACCTTAGGGACTACTTCAGGCCTCTATGGGGGAGGTACACGACAGGGCATCCAGCCACGCGCGTCGTCCCCACTGATTTCGCCAAGGTCGGCCCGAATCGAAACCCTTTCTTTATCGACTACTTCTCCAGCAGTCTTTGTCCCCCCTTCTCTGATTTCTTCAATGATGTTATGCGCACCTATGGCTTCCGTCTTCTCGATTTCACACCGAACACCATGGCATGTATGGCCTTCTTCGCCCACCTCTGCGAGGGTTTCGCCGGGATGCTTCCCAGCACGACGATCTTCCGCCATTACTTCTATCCCCGTATCCTGGCGGGGGAGGCCATTTCCGGCTGCGTCACCTGGATTCCAGGGACCCAGGAGAAGGGTACATATCCGGAGGGTGCGCAAAAGGAGAGGTGGGAAGAGTGGCGGAGCCGGTGGTTATGGATTGAGGAGGAGGACCCGCCGGAGTTTTGCCGGGTTTGTCAGAGCCCGCCGGTCCGCCGCAAGGACTGGGGGAACGTCGACGTCAACGACAAGAAGCTCTCGATCGCCACCACCAGGATCCACCGCATTGTCAAGTCCGAGCTCACCCTTGAGATGATTGGGGCTGATTTCATCCGTCGTCGAATCGCCCCACTTCATAACAAGGGGGGGTCGGCGTGGCTCTACAAGAACACGGCAGACATCATGAGGCTTCGCCCTGGCCTGAAGCACAACTTCACGGTGATGGGGCACGCCCATTTTTGTCAGAGGCTCTTCCAGCTTGACATGGACCACGACGACAGGGCCGAGAGGACCGGCAAGGCCGTGAATACTTGCAAGGCCGCCAAGGAACCTCTGTTTGGGTTGCCGGCGGGAGTGGTCCCATTGATCAACAACTCTCGCCAGTCCGCCATCCTTGATATGATGCCTGACTTCAACGCGCACGGCCTTGACCCGGCCTGAGCTCAGCCGCCGGAGGAGCAGGTGTAGAAGTCTCTTGACACATTGTTGAAGGGTTACGTCCATGAGGAACCACTGCTCGCCCAGGAAACCACCAAGGAGGAGCTAGACTATATTGCCGCCAGGGTAGCGGAGGCGGTGCTTGCCCGGGAGCCCGGCAGTGCCGGCCACGTGGAGTACGAGGCCGACGCGGCCGCGGAGGAGAAGGAGCTTGCCGGATGGGCAGAATCTGCTGGGGAGATTAAAAGCGCCAGCACCGGGGCTCCTCTGATTGAAGACATCGTCGATGAGTCGACCGAGGAAGAGGCTGGGGCTGACGACCCTCCAGCCTTGGGGAAAAGGTGTGTCCTGCAGCGGGCCAGCTCCAGCGAGCCGGTCCGGCCCGGCGGGACCGAGCAGCGGCAGGAGATCCAGGGGGGAGTCGGTGCGCCTGACAAGGGCCGCGGTAGCAAAGAAGGTGGTGAAAACCATGGTGGCGAAGAGGAAAGTGGCTGCCTCCTCTTCGTCCAAGCGTCCTTGGACTCCACCCGCTTCTCCCCCTCCCGCAGATGTCGACACGGAGGTCGTCTTTGATTTTGGGTCTCTCAGCCCAAGGAGGAAGAGGAAGCCAATGGAGGAAGAGGCGGAGGAAGAGTAAGTATCTCGCCCCCCCCCCCGCATTATCCCCTGACTTTACTACTGTGTCATCTTTCCTTGACTTGATGTTGTCTCCACAGGGACACGAAGACGCTGGCACAGAGGGTGGCGAAGAGGGCCAAGGCCTCGACGAGCGACAAGCCCCCGGCGGGTACTTCGAGTACGCCGCTGGTGGTAGAGAGCAGACTGAATAGCAGCCCTCGACGAAGCCCCCGCTTCAGCCCCCAGCGTGAGTCCATCACTCACTCCTCCATTGATGAACTTTGGAGTGTGAATCTTTGATGATGATCTTGCCGGGTTTGCAGGAGAAGAATGGCAGCAGGAGGAGCCGCCGAGGGCTACCCCCAACATGCCGCCCCCCTCGACTACGCCACCCCGAGGGGTGTCCCCGGCAAGGGCAACCACCAATGAGCCCACGGCTATGGAGGAGGAGGAGACGAACTTGGGAGCCGGTGGTTCCACCCCAGCAACGAACGTTGGCGGGGAGGGCGCCACTTCTTCCCAGCCCAGTGCAGGTGATATTGCTCACTTCCTGTCCCTGTTCTTCCTTCTTCTTCTCAGGCCTTGACCTTGGCTCTGCCTCGTACCCTTTCTTGGTATCCAGGCCCTTCCTCGTTAGACAGGGAGGATATCGACACCGTTATTGAGAACGTCGCCAGGGACACCGAGGCCGAGGCCGAAAAGATCGCCGCCGAGGAGGCCGCCAAGACCCCTGCCAAGGGCACCACCAAGGGGCCCGATGAGGAGTCCGACAAGGCCGCTGCCGAGGAGGCCGGCAAGGGGCATGCTAGAGAGTCCGGCAAGGCCACCGCCAAGGAGGTGCTGTTTGATGACCAGCCTTCCACCTCTGCTGCCTCAGGCTAAGGCAAGTACCTGAAGGTGAGCGACGATCTGTTCGTCCACCTCCCAGGGACGGCGAGCACCAGGGTGCCAACCGAGGGGGAGGTGTTCGACAACGAGGTGCTTTCCGCTGCCGGGCTTGAGGTTGTTGACGAACCGAGCGCCGGTGGCGGTGATTCCCAGGAAGAGGAGCTCCTTCAGTGCATGAGCGCCAATTTCCAAAAGATCCAGGCACATCACCGTGCCTTCCTGGACAAGGCCAAGTTTAGGATGGCAGCGGTGGACAAGGCGTAGGCGGATCTCGCGGGACACATCGCCAAGACGCAGGCCTGGTTCCGCCAGGCCCACGAGGAGCTAAAGTTTGCCCAGGATCTGCTGGCCGAGCGCAAACAGGAGCTCATTTTGAAGCAGGCCGACATTGAGGGAGTCCTGGATTAGGGGGTATCCGGACAGCCGGACTATATACATCGTCCGGACTATTGAAGCGTGAAGATACAAGACTCAAGACTCCGTCCCGTGTCCGGATGGGACTCTCCTTTGCGTGGAAGACAAGCTTGGTGATCCGGATATTATATTTCCTTCCTTGTAGCCGACTCCATGTAAACCCTAGCCCTCTCCGGTGTCTATATAAACCGGAGAGGTTGGTCCTTAGAAGGCCGAACACAATTACAATCATAATCATCATAGGCTAGCTTCTAGGGTTTAGCCTGTACGATCTCGTGGTAGATCTACTCCTGTATTACTCATATCGTCAATATTAATCAAGGAGGAAGTAGGGTTTTACCTCCATCGAGAGGGCCCGAACCTGGGTAAACATTGTGTCCCTTGCTTCCTGTTACCATCAGCCTAGACGCACAGATCGAGGCCCCCTACCCGAGATCCGCCGGTTTTGACACCGACATTGGTGCTTTCATTGAGAGTTCCTCTGTGGCCGCCGATCGCGGGGCTTGATGGCGCCTTCAATCGTCAACAACACGGTCCAGGCGAGACTTTTCTCCCGGACAGATCTTCGTGTTCGGCGAGCCGCATCAAGGGCCAATTAAACAGCCATCTGGAGCAGATCGACAGCTACACCCCTGGCCACCAGGTCAGGTTCGGAAACCTGAACTACACGGCCGATATCCGCGGAGACTTGATCTTCGACGGAATCGGGCCTGCGCCAGAAGTGCCGGGCAGTCACGATGAGCACGGCCTAGACCTCTGTCGGACAGTGCTCGGGATATTACCCCTGCAGCAGTCCCGGACCTAAATCCGGAGCAGACTGTGTTGCCTAAGGATGGAGGGATGGACCCCGCCCCACAGGCCGCACACTCATCGGCGATGGAGCCGAACACAGGCCTCACCTCTGTAGAAACCTGTGACTCCGGACCCCTGGACTCGTATCCGGTTGTGGGTTCCAGTTCGCGCGCTCCCGAGCCAGCCGAGCTTGATTGGGCCCCGGTAATGGAGTTTACCGCTGCGGATATCTTCCAGCACTCGCCCTTTGGAGACATGCTAAATTCATTAAAGTCTCTCTCTTTGTCAGGAGGCTCTTGGCCGAACTATGTCCGGCTCGAGTGGGAAGCGGCGATTTAAGGAATTCATGCCCACCCACCACCCACTTCATTGCCACGGTCGATGATCTAACCGACGTGCTCGACTTCGACTCCGAAGACATCGACGGTATGGACGACAATGAAGGAGAAGTACAGGAACCACCGCTCACAGGGCGGTGGACAGCCACCTCCTCCTATGATATATATATATATATATGGTGGACACTCCGAAGGAAACCAATGGCGATGAGGCAACGGAGGATAACCCCTCAGGGAGAAAAACAAAGCATGGGCGTCGTCGACGCCACCCCAAGCCCGGCCACAATAACACCGGCCCAGGAGACGAAAACAATCTGGATGGTGCCGAAGAGGAATACAACCCTAATCAGCCCGCCTTCGAGCAGGCCGAGCAGGAAGACGAGCAGGTCAGCCCAGACGAACAGGCGACGGACGGATATCCGTAGGAGGACAACTACCTGCCCCCCTCCGAAGACGAGATTAGCCTCGGCGACGACGAGTTCGGCGTGCCTGAGGATCCCATAGAGCAGGAGTGCTTCAAGCGTCGGCTTATGGCCACTGCAAGGAGCCTAAAAAAGAAGCAGCAGCAACTTCAAGCTGATCAAGACCTGCTCACAGATAGATGGACTGAAGTACTGGCAGCCGAGGAATATGGACTCGAGCGCCACACGGCTGACCGGCCACCTCGTGTCCGGGATAAAACGGCGTATGAGCCCGAATACCAGCCCGCACCCCCACGCCAATACACTACGGCCCGGGGCAATAGGCAGGACCTGCAAGATATACTGGAAAACAAAGCAGAACAGCCAAGATCGATCTACAGATCACGGGGGCGCGCCCAAAAGCGCGACGACGACCGTCACGCCGGACACACTATCAACAAGTACGGCCGGACCGAACACAGCCACCCAGAGCAATTCGAACTGCGTAGCCATATAGCCCAGCACAGAGGCGCCGCACACCCCCTCTGCTTCACTGACGAAGTGATGGATCATGAATTCCCAGAAGGGTTCAAACCCGTAAACATCGAATCATACGATGGCACAACAGACCCCGCAGTATGTATTGAAGATTTCCTTCTCCACATTCACATGGCCCGCGGAGACGATCTACACACCATCAAGTATCTTCCCCTTAAGCTCAAAGGACCCGCCCGGCACCGGCTAAACAGCCTGCCAACCAAATTCCATTGGCAGTTGGTAAAACTCGAAGACGATTCTCAACAACTTCCAGGGCACATATGTGCGACCACCGGACGCCGATGACTTGAGCCACATTACTCAACAGCCCGGAGAGTCAGCCAGGAAATTCTGGACTAGGTTCCTAACTAAAAAGAACCAAATAGTCGACTGTCCGGACGCCGAAGCCCTGGCGGCTTTTAAACATAATATCCGTGATGAGTGGCTCGCCCGACACCTCGGCCAGGAAAAACCCAAGTCCATGGCAGCTCTCACAACACTAATGACCCGCTTTTGTGCGGGCGAGGACAGCTGGTTGGCTCGCAGCAGCACTACGCCACATTCTGGCACTTCGGATGGCCGCGACAATAACGGCAAGCCACTGCGTAACAGACATAAGCTACGGAACAACGAAGACAGCACTGAAGACACGGCAGTCAACGCCGGATTCAACAGATCCATGTCCGGCTAGCGGAAGAAGCCGTTAAAAAAAACAATCAGGGACCGTCCAGTCTGGACCGTATACTGGAGCGCTCATGCCAAATTCATGGCACCCCGGACAAGCCAGCCAACCACACAAACAGAGACTGCTGGGTGTTCAAACAGGCTGGCAAAATAAACGCCGAAAACAAGGAAAAACAGGCTGAACAGCGACGATGACGAAGAGCCCCGGCGTCCAAACACGGGGGGACAGAAGAAATCCCCCCCCCCCCAGGTGAAAACGGTCAACATGATCTACGTCACTCACATTCCCAAGAGGGAACGGAAGCGAGCACTATGGGACGTCTATGCGATGGAGCCAGTCGCCCCCAAATTCAACCCATGGTCAGCTTGTCCGATCACCTTTGATCATAGGGATCACCCTACTAGCATCCGTCACGGCGGCTCAGCCGCATTGGTCCTAGACCCAATCATCGACGGATTCCACCTCACGCGAGTCCTTATGGATGGCGGCAGCAGCCTCAACCTGCTTTATCAGGACACAGTGCGCAAAATGGGCATTGATCCTTCAAGGATCAATCCCACCAAAACCACCTTTAAAGGTTTGATTCCTAGAGTAGAGGCCCGTTGCACGGGCTCTATAACATTGGAAGTGGTCTTCGGATCTCCGGATAACTTCCGAAGTGAAGAGTTAATCTTCGATATCGTCCCTCTCCGCAGTGGTTACCACGCACTGCTCGGACGAACCGCATTCACTAGATTCAATGCGGTACCACACTACGCATACCTCAAGCTCAAGATGCCAGGACCACGTGGGGTCATAACAGTCAACAGAAACATGGACCGCTCTCTCCGAACAGAAGAGCATACTGCAGCCCTCGCGGCGGAAGTACAATGCGGCCTCCTCCGACAAACCAATCCGGCGACAACAACTTCGAACACCGTCAAGCGAGTCCGGAGCACCCCGCAATAGGATCATCAGGCACGCCAA
Organism: Aegilops longissima; assembly: GCA_021605205.1. Classification (NCBI taxonomy): domain Eukaryota; kingdom Viridiplantae; phylum Streptophyta; class Magnoliopsida; order Poales; family Poaceae; genus Aegilops; species Aegilops longissima. The sequence goes on along the minus strand of CM038682.1, from coordinate 613,697,779 downwards.
GAGCGCGACTAGCAGTCCGGCCTCCGCTCAAGCCCCATCAAAGCAGCATTCGTGCCACGCGTACACAATTACGCACTCAAAATACCATGGGCGTAGGCGGAGGTGCAACAATGACTCAGTCAACAGTGCGGTATAACCGCTACATACCTTCATAACCCATCCTTCTTATTTTTCAGGACATTGCTTTAGAGCAGCCTCTTCAGAAGAGCCGGATTGTCGGACTTACATAGGAGAGAAAACCAAGGAGGCAACAGGCTTTGTGCACAAAAGGAAATACCCAGGTAAAATCTGTTCACGATCGTTATACCTGTTTTACATACCTACATGCAGCCTGCCCTTGGATAGGACATGTTAAATAGTCCTATTTACTTCTGCTTAATGCTACCGTTGTAAATATACGCTTAAACGTATTATTCATCAATGGGAAACAATATATAGCGTCAGCTTATTATTGCTATTTGCGCATATTTCTTGCAAATGTTTATTTAATATTGCATCCGTACACCTTGGTACGGTTAGTTTGCCAGGGGCTTCTTATGACACCTCATGATACGGCATAACAAGTCCGAAAACTTTCAATAGTGCGGCACCCCGAACTTATAGCACTATATGCATCAGCTCCGAATCACGTCTTGGGTCAATAGTTGGGTTTGCCCGGCTCCCTTGTTTTGGCACCTTACGTTCCATTATATCGGCTAAGGTAGCGCAGGGAGAACTACTGCGATTGTGTCCCGGTTCTTCCGGACGAGCACCTCGGTAGAGAAAGCCGAAAACTGACCGGCATGATGCGGCGAGAGCTGGTCGCTGTTCGAGAGGTCTTAAAATCCTTAAAGATTTTTTCCGCTTTAGGCGATGAATCGGCCTCGTCCGATTTAGGCGTATATAGCGCCCCAATTCGGCCCTCGGAATTCTAGGGGCTTCACCGAAATTTAAAATTGTAAACTTCTATGGCTAAGTGAAAGTTATAAAGCCGCATAGTCCGATTGCCTTGTTCGCTGCGCCCGATACCTCCTTAAGGGACCAAAAATTTGGATAAATAGTATCCGGGTCTTTCCAGGAACACCCCGGTACTAGTTACGTGGGGGCGGAAGCCGACGAATCGCCTACTTTCAGAATTCTATAAATAGCCGCACAGATGGTAATGTTTTCAATCAAACAGTGCTACATAGCACAAGTAACTTCGCCTTTATATTACAACAGTGACAGAGGTACATTTATTCAAAGATCTTGTCCTTGGTACATTCATCGGCCACGAGATGAGCGCCCTTCATAACGCCATCGTAATACTTCTCGGGGTAGCAATGCGCCTTGCCCTCCGGCGGCCCATCCCTCACAAGCTTCTCCGCATCCAGCTTGCCCCAATGCACCTTCGCACGCAAAGGCCCGGCGGGCACCCTCAATGCAAACGGATCGCTTGATAACCTCAAGCCGCGGACAGGCATTCACCATCCGCTTGATCAGGCCGAAGTAGCTAGTGGGCAGGGGCTCACCAGGCCACATCCGGACTATGAAATCTTTCATAGCCACTTCGTCGCCTCAGGAGTTCGACCAACTGCTTCAGCTGGTCACCAGAGGCATTGGTGTTCGCCCCACATCTGGGACCAGAACAGCTTCTTTGTGGAGCTCCCCTCCTCGGCACGGTAGAACTCTATGGCGTCTGAGACGCTGCATGGCAAATCTGTGAATGCCCCTGGAGAGCTCCGAATTCGGGTAAGTAAAAGAAACGCCTCCTCCACATGTTTGCTTTGCATAAAGAATGTCTTACCCGCCACTATCTTCTTGGCCGCCTAGATTTCCTGTTGTGCCTTGTCGGCTTCGGCCTTGGCATCTTTCATACTTGCAAGGGCCTTCCCAAGCTCGGCCTCTTTCATCTTAAGCTCATGCTCCACGGACTCGAACTTCTTGCCGAGCTCATGGAGCTCTTGCTGTACCTCGCCCACTCTAGCATCTTGCTTTTCGCGCTCCTTGCATTCCAAGTCCGCCTTGTTTTTGGCCTCGGACAGCGCTTCCTTCAGAGACGCCACTTTGTTGGTGGCCCCTGTTACACAGTCACGATGCTTCGTCGTTAGAATAACCAATTTTATCTATCCTTCATTACATGAGAGCGGGGAATCACTCACCTTTGTTCTCTTCGAGCTTCCTCTTCGTGAGGTCGAGCTTCCCCTGCGCCTGCTCCAGGTCCCGCTTTAGTCCGGCGACCTCGGCTGTGCGGACAGCAGCAGCAAGCAGCACAACCTGCTTATTCAAAATACATACTTACTATTAGACTCCTACGGATTATAATTGACCCTCTGTTCGGCTTTTCCTTCCAAACACCGAACAGAGTATCAAGGGCTACTACCTATCGGGTGGTAATTTTACATATTCCCTACTTACCTCGAAGCCCGTCAGGAGGCTTGTGCAGGCTTCGGTTAGTCCGCTCCTGGTGAACATAACCTTTTGAATCACCGCACTCATAAGAATACAGTGCTCGTCATCCATGGAAGCACCTCGAAGCGCTTCCACCAGACTATCCGACGCCTCTGGCGTGACGGAAGTCCTCGTCACGGGCGGCTCGCCCTCTCTAACGAGGGGGCTGCCCGCCTGAGTCCGGAACCGTTGGAGGTTCCAGAACAGTGTTCGGCTGAGAGCCCGGCCTACTGCAGCTCTCATCGACACGAGGGAATCTTGAACCCCGCGTGTCCGACATCTGGAATTCCGCCTTGGGGTGTCTCCAGAGTCACCTCCCCCCTCTCTGGGAGCCTTCGGGACAACACCTTCATGTCATCCGCGGGCTAAGGAGTAGTGGCCGTCGGGAGCGAGTTCATCGCTGAATCGTTCAGGGACCCATCCGATGAGGATACCTCGGGATGAGCCCTAGCCGGACTGCATCTATGTTCGGCATTATAAAAAGATTATGAAGTAAAATTACGATAGAGTGCGGATACTTACGATCGCGCTAGGGCCTTCCGCCTGGGCAGCCACCCCTCCTTGCTGTGGGCGGCCGTGGCGGAGTAGTCCGGAAGGGGCACCTTTCCCTTCTTGGACGCCCCAGCCCCCTCCTCCGAGGCGGCTTTCCTCTTCTTCTCCTCCCCAGTGTGGGGAGGGAGAACTTCTTCATGTTTACCCCTGCCTCCGCGGGAGGAATCTGTCTCGTCGTCTTCTGAGGACGTGGGTATGACGGCCTTGCGCTGGGGGCCTTTCCCGGCCCCCTGGTCTGCCTTCTCAGGCCCCCCATCCTCTCCAGATGGGGCGGCCCCTTCTTCTTCTTCCTCCCCTTCGGGGGAGGAGTTTGCCTTATCGTCTTCGGACGAGGCTTCCGGTACAACCTTACGCCGGAGACCCTTCCTGGTCCCCAGGGCCTTCTTTTCGGCCTTCTTCTCCGGTGCCTTGTAGGGCGCCGGGACCAGCATCTCCGTTAGGAGAGCATCAGCTGGGCCTTCTGGCAGCGGAGCCGGACAGTCAATCCGCTCCGCTGTCTTCACATAATCCTGATTAAATATGCACAATTACTTAAGACTTCCCCACGAATATACTAGGAAGAGCTGAATCCGGTGGTAGTCAGAAAACTCACTGGACTAGGAGGTCGCGCGGTGTGAAGTCCACGGTACTCGGATGTGGGAGGAGGTACTTCGGAGGCCTTGAACAACACCTTCCATGCGCCTTTGTGCTTCATGTCGTAGAGCTTCTAAAGCGTCTGGTGTTCGGCCGGGACGAACTCCCATAGATTGAATGCCCGTCTTTGGCACGGAAGAATCCGGCTAACGAGCATGACCTGGATCACGTTGACAAGCTTGATGTTCTTGTCCTTCATGCTCTTAACGCAGTTTTGGAGTCTGGTCAGCTCTGTAGGTTCGCCCCAGGCCAGGCCCTTCTTTTCCCAGGAGGTATGCCGCATGGGGGTTCCGGATCGAAACTCGGGGGCCGCCGCCCAGTGGGCACCGGGCGGCTCGGTGATGTAGAACCACCCCGATTGCCACCCTTTCACGGTCTCAGCAAAGGAGTCGTCAAGCTAGGTGACGTTAGGCATCTTGCCCACCATGGCCCCTCCGCACTCCGCTTGTTGGCCGCTCACGATCTTCGGCTTCACGCAGAAGATTTGTAGCCACAAGCCAAAGTGACGCTTGATATGGAGGAAGGCCTCGCATACGACGATGAACACCGAGATGTTGAGGACGAAATTCGGGGCTAGATCATGGAAATCTAGCCCGAAGTAGAACATGAGCCCGCGGACGAAGGGATGAAGTGGAAACCCCAGTCCACGGACAAAGTGGGCGACAAACACGACCCTCTCGTGGGGTAGCGGAGTTGGAATGACCTGCCCGTCGTCCGGTAGCCGGTGTGCTATGTCTGCGGCCAAGTATCCGGCCGCCCGAAGATTCGCGATATGCTTCTCCTTCACAGTGGAAGCCACCCACTTGCCTCCTGCTCCGGACATGTTTTGCTGTGCGGAGAAAACTTGGGCTAGGGCGCTGGGCTCGAGGGGCAGGGTGAGCAAGGAGGAAGAAGGCGTGGGTAAAATGGGGAACTCTTATCCCTTTATAGAGGCGACGAAAGCGGTGCGCCTCCCCACTTACCCGGTGAGGATCGCTTGCTTCCCAAGCGCCATGATTGATGGCGCGGTGGGATTACCCATACCCGTATTGATGAGAATCCCGTGATAAGGGGACACGATCTCTGCTTTGACAAGACGTGTCAAGGAAACCGCCACGCAATATGCGCTTTGGCCGGTTGTGGGAAAACGGTTCGAATAATGACCCGACCGTAATGACATGTCATGTTGTCTAAAAAGTTGTCAGCAGATTGCATTTGTGAAATATCATTCTCTCTACAGTGGTATGTGAAGATCATTTTGCAGATCCGAACACGGTTTAAGTGTTCGATAATTACTATGGAGTATTCGGAGAAAGAACCCGCCTTGCAATGCCGAAGACAAGACTGCGGGCCGGACTCATCGTCATTGAAGCCTGGTTCAGGGGCTACTGAGGGAGTCCTGGATTAGGGGGTACTCGGACAGCCGGACTATATACATCGTCCGGACTATTGAAGCGTGAAGATACAAGACTCAAGACTCCGTCCCGTGTCCGGATGGGACTCTCCTTTGCGTGGAAGACAAGCTTGGTGATCCGGATATTATATTTCCTTCCTTGTAACCGACTCCATGTAAACCCTAGCCCTCTCTGGTGTCTATATAAACCGGAGAGGTTGGTCCTTAGAAGGCCGAACGCAATTACAATCATAATCATCATAGGCTAGCTTCTAGGGTTTAGCCTCTACGATCTCGTGGTAGATCTACTCTTGTACTACTCATATCGTCAATATTAATCAAGCAGGAAGTAGGGTTTTACCTCCATCGAGAGGGCCAGAACCTGGGTAAACATTGTGTCCCTTGCTTCCTGTTACCATCAGCCTAGACGCACAGATCCGGACCCCCTACGCGAGATCCGCCGGTTTTGACACCGACGGACATCGAGAAAGCTCAGGAGAGGGCGGCGGAACAGGCCGCCAAGCATGAGGCCGCACGACACCAGCACCAGGCCGAGCTGAACTCCCATGAGGAGGACCTCGTGAGGAGAAACTCGCTGCCACACTCCGCGGCAAGGATGGGGAGATCGGGAAGCTTGTCGCGCAGCGGACTCAGGAGCTAGAGCAGAGGCACAAGGAGGCACTCAATGTTCAGGCCCAGGCCCATGCCGGCAAGGTGAAGGAGTTGGAGGTGGAGCGGGATGGGCTGAAGGAACGGGCTCTGATGGTGGCGAAGGAGAAAGACACACTCAACAGTGCTTTGGTGGAGGCGCAGGTCGCAGTCCTTGGCAAGGCTGAGCAGCTCTCCAAGGCCAACGACTCCATCAAAGACCTGAAGCTGAAGCTGGAGGGTCTTGAGGGGACGCTTTCTGAGGTCGGGGCTCGGGAGGGAACCCTGACTAGGAACCTGGAGGACGAGAGGCAACTGCAGAGGAATGATGCCGCCAACCATAAGGATTACGTGAAGGGCGAAAACCTCTAGATCAGTCCCCTCTCCGACGTTGCTGGCAGGATTACCACGAAGCTGGCGGCCATGGGGATGCCGAACGTGAGGTATGATCCGGATCCGAATGTGAGCGCCAACGCCAAACTGACCCTATTCTTCGAGGGTGTTCTTGGAGCCCTGGAGCAGTTCCGCTCCAGCAGGGCGACCTCTATGGCCAATGAGGCCCGGAGGCTTTGCTGGGGTGCCTTGACCAAGGTCCTCACCAAATTGGCATACTGGAACCCCGACCTCGACTTCGACGCCGCGCTGGAGAGTTTGCCGGAGGATGCGGACCTCGCGACACTCGAGGAGCATATCAAGCCCATCATCAGCCGCGTCGATGGAATCCAGAGGGTAGAGGGCCAGCACCGGGACTAGGCACCCCGTTTTTCATCACCTCTGTGGGTTCACAACCAGGACAATTTTCATCTTGAGTTAGAACCATAGCAACAATTGATCTAATATAACTCTGTAGTATTTTGAAGTGATGCATGCTATCCTCCCATTTGATCTCCCTTTGTATGTCCACCCTACGTTAATCGGGTAGGCTTGCCGGCGCATAAACCCCAGGCCGCGACGCCTTGAGGACGGATCTCCAATAGCCTGCTGGGTGCGCTTGCTGCCAGGCAAACCACCTTACCGCTTTTAACGCGGCCGCTTGAACTGTCGAGCGGACCCCAGACAGAACGAGAGCATTGCCAATTGCAGAAGGCCACCCTGCCGCTCTTGACACAGCCGCTCGAACTGTTGAGCAGACTCGAAACAGAGAAAGGGCGTTGCCAATAGTGGAAGGGCCCCATTACATGCAGGTTTGCCATACATAGGGCAAGATCATCGGGGAGGATAACCATATATATAGAAGGGAATTAACCAAAGTTTCGTATGACTTAGCTTTTCTGTCGTTGAGCGGGCGTTCACTGCATCAGCAGATGACGTCGCTCATTTGGTCTTCTTCTTCCTTGGAGTGATGATCACGATGAAGCCGCTGCGCCGACCAAACCAGATTTTCACAACTGTGCCACCTACCTGGCGCGCCAAAGATGTCGGTGGAAAACGACACCTATGGGATCACTGGAATCCCTTCTATTGTTGGCAGGCGCAGGGTTGTGCAAAGAGCGGGTCTGGTAGCCAGCACAAGGGTCGTTTACCCAGGTTCGGGCCGCGAGGATGCGTAATACCCTAGTCCTGCTTTGGTGTATATTTGAGTGTTCTTGAGTTCTTGAACTAGCTATGGTGTGAGCGTCGTCCAAAAGACCGAATCCTTCTCCAATACGCCTCGGGCCTCCTTTTATAGACGAAAAGGGTCGCCACAGTGGCACACAAGAGGTGGAAAGGTATACAGCGTAAGAGCTTATCACCTATCATTACAGGACAGGATGCATTAAATGCGCCACTTAGGTGTTCACTTGCTTTATCGGGGATGGTAATGAGGCCCGTCGCGTCCGTCGCCGCTCCGTCTGGCTACGATGCACGTCTAGGCCAACAAGGCATGCAACGCCATGTAGGCTGGTAGGCTGCTGAGATGGCGTGGTGGTAGGGTCTTCATGAAGATCTACACGCCACCACGTAGGAGCTCGCTGAGTTGGCCTAGAGGCCGCATGTTTCCACGCAGGTGCCTACCCGGCTGGTTGGGCTGGCAGCTGCATGGGAACGGCGGTGGATTCTTGGCAGACGTGGGTCTGGCTGTGGCCCCGCAGGTGTCCTCGGCAAGGGTCTTGTCGTGGCATCGCGGTCGTCCCCGGCAAGGATCTTGCCGGGGGTCTCGTGGATTTCCTCGGCAAGGATCTTGCCGAGGATCGTCGTCTTCTGGCCCTCATCTGATCTTGTGTGTTTATGATCTTCACAAAGATCTGCATGCCACCATGGAGGTGACTCCCGAGACTTGGTTCCAATGTGGTTGATGGTGCTAGAACCCTTGGGCTCAAGGGTGGCGCGCTCTGCTGGCGTTGGGCAAGTTGCTCTAGCAGGGCTCTTGCCGGGGCTGCGGAGGCTGCCCCGGCAAGGGTCTTGCCGGGGGAGTCCACCTCGCCCTCTTGCTCTTCGAGTCTCTGGTCTTGGTGTTGCTTTGGTCGTCTCGTGCCTTTGGCTTCCTCTGCCCCGCCAAGGGTGGCCAAGGGCGTGGGGCTGCGACTACCCACACAAGTAGAGGGGTACAAAGAGAGCCCCTACTTTTGTACACCGACATAGATAATCTTGATCATAAACCCACAATTCATTGGATCTCGACAAACACACCTGATACGTCTCCAACGTATCTATAATTTATGAAGTATTCATGCTATTATAGTATCCTTCTAGGATGTTTTATATGCATTTATATGCTATTTTATATGATTTTTGGGACTAACCTATTAACCTAGAGCCCAAAGCGGTTTACATTTTTTCCTTGTTTTTGAGTTTTACAGAAAAGGAATACCAAACGGAGTCCAATTGACGTGCCAATTTTTGATGATTTTTATGGACCAAAAGAAGCCTCCGGAGCAAAAGAGTTGGGCCAGAAGAGTCCCGAGCTGTCCACGAGGGTGGAGGGTGCGCCCACCCCCCCTGGGCGTGGGCCCCTGCCTCGTGGACGACTCGATAACCTCCTTGACATGAGATCTATACCAAAAATTCCTATAAATACTGAAACCTCCAGAAAATAACCTAGATCGGGAGTTCCACCGCCGCAAGACTCTGTAGCCACCAAAAACCAATCGGAACCCTGTTTCGGCACCCTGCCGGAGGGGGGATCCCTCACCGCTGGCCATCTTCATCATCTCTGCGCTCTCCATGACAAGGAGGGAGTAGTTTACCCTTGGGGCTGAGGGTCTGTACTAGTAGCTATGTGTTTGATCTCTCTCTCATGTTCTTGAGGTGGTACGATCTTGATGTATCGCGAGCTTTGCTATTACAGTTGGATCTTATGATTTTCTCCCCCTCTACTCTCTTGTAATGGATTGAGTTTTCCCTTTGCAGTTATCTTATCGGATTGAGTCTTTAAGGATTTGAGAACACTTGATGTATGTCTTGTATGTGCTTATCTGTGGTGACAATGGGATATTCATGTGATCCACTTGATGTATGTTTTGGTGATCAACTTGCGGGTTCCATTTATGAACTTAGGCATAGGGGTTGGCAAACGGTTTCATCTTGACTCTCCGGTAGAAACTTTGGGTCACTCTTTGAAGTTCTATCTGTTGGTTGAATAGATGAATCTACGATTGTGTGATGCATATCGTATAATCATACCCACGGATACTTGAGGTGACATTGGAGTATCTAGGTGACATTAGGGTTTTGGTTGATTTGTGTCTTAAGGTGTTATTCTAGTATGAAATCTATGATAGATCGAACGGAAAGAATAGCTTCATGTTATTTTACTACGGACTCTTGAATAGATCGATCAGAAATAATAACTTTGAGGTGGTTTCGTACCCTACCATAATTTCTTCGTTTGTTCTCCTCTATTAGTGACTTTGGAGTGACTCTTTGTTGCATGTTGAGGGATAGTTATATGATCTAATTATGTTATTATTGTTGAGAGAACTTGCACTAGTGAAAGTATGAACCCTAGGCCTTGTTTCCTAGCATTGCAATACCATTTGTGCTCACTTTTATGATTAGTTACCTTGTTGTTTTTATATTTTCAGATTACAAAAACCTATATCTACCATCCATATTGCACTTGTATCACCATCTCTTCGCCGAACTAGTGCACCTATACAATTTACCATTGCATTGGGTGTGTTGGGGACACAAGAGACTCTTTATTATTTGTTTGCAGGTTTGTCTGACAGAGACCATCTTCATCCTACGCCTGCCACGGATTGATAAACCTTAGGTCATCCACTTGAGGGAAATTTTCTACTGTCCTACAAACCTCTGCACTTGGAGGCCCAACAAAGTCTACAAGAACAAGGTTGTGTAGTAGACATCAAGCTCTTTTCTGGCGCCGTTGCCGGGGAGTCTAGGTAAGCGGCACTCACACCCCGTCAACTAAGCTCTTTTCTGGCGCCGTTGCCGGGGAGGTTAGTGCTTGAAGGTATATCTTTACATCTTGCAATCGAATCTTTTTGTTTCTTGTTTTATCACTAGTTTAGTCTATAAAATAAAACTACAAAAAAATGGAATTGAGGGTGCCTCATATGCTTCATCTTTTTAATGTCTGCCGTGAAAATAAGGATTCCGATAATTGTGCTCAATTGCAAGAGGAAGAATACATTAAATTTTTGGAACTAAATCTTTGAATGATGAGCATGATTGCAATGTTGTTAGTATGAATTCTTTGAATACCCATGGTGCTAATGATATGCAAAGCCACAAGCTTGGGGATGCTATGTTTGATGAAGATGATATGTTTAGTCCCCCAAGTTTTGAGGAGCAAATTTATTATGATGAAAGCATGCCTCCTATTTATGATGATTATTGTGATGACATGTATGCTATAAAGAATAAAGATAACCATGAAACTTGTCATCACGATTTTAATTTTCAATTGGATTATGCTTCACATGATAGTTATTTTGTTGAGTATGCTCCCACTACTATTCATGAGAACAAATTTGCTTATGTGGAGAGTAATAAAATTTCTATGCAAGTAGATAATGAAAATAATGCTTGTTATATTGTTGAATTCATTCATGATGCTACTGAAAATTATTATGAGGTAGGAATATATGCTTGTAGGAATTGCAATAATATCAAGTTTCCTCTCTATGTGCTTAAAGTTTTGAAGTTATGCTTGTTGTGCCTTCCTATGCTAGTTGATTATTGTTCCCATAAGTTGTTTTCTCACAAAATCCCTATGCATAGGAAGTGGGTTAGACTTAAATGTGCTAGTCATATTCTTCATGATACTCTTTTTATGTTTCAATTATTATCTTTTATGCGAGCATCATTGAAATCATCATTCCTAGCTAGGGGCGTTAAACGTTAGCGCTTGTTAGGAGGCAACCCAATTTTATTTTTGTTTCCTGCTTTTAGTTCCTGTTTAGTAATAAATATTTGATCTTGCCTCTAGTTAGATGTGGTTTTATATTTTATTAGTGTTTGTGCCAAGTAAGACCAATAGGATCTTCTTGGATGATAGTTATTTGATCTTGCTGAAAATTCCAGAAACTTTCTGTTCATGAAAACAACTGTTTAAAATCACCAGAACGTGATAAAATAATGATTCCAATTTCATCAGATCAATAATCAAATTATCTAGGTCTTACTATTTTGGTAGAATTTTTTGAGTTCCAGAAGTTTGCGTTAATTACAGATTTCTACAGAATGTTCTGTTTTTGACAGATTCTGTTTTTCATGTGTTGTTTGCTTATTTTGATGAATCTACGGCTAGTAAAATAGTTTATAAACCATAGAGAAGTCTGAATACAGTAGATTTAACACCAATACAAATAAAGAATGAGTTCATTACAGTACCTTGAAGTGGTGTTTTGTTTTCTTTCGCTAACAGAGCTCACGAGATCTTCTGTTAAGTTTTGTGTTTTGAAGTTTTCAAGTTTTGGGTAAAGATTCGATGGACTATGGAATAAGGAGTGGCAAGAGCCTAAGCTTGGGGATGCCCAAGGCACCCCAAGGTAATATTCAAGGACAACCAAAGTTTAAGCTTGGGGATGCCCGGATGGCATCCCTCTTTAAATCTTCGTTCATCGGTAACTTTACTTGGAGATATATTTTTATTCACCACATGATATGTGTTTTGCTTGGAGCGTCATTTTATTTTCTTTTGCTTTGCTTTCTTTTATTTAGAATAATGTTTTGCATCTCTATTTTCAATAAAAATGTCAAGGATAGCCTTTACCATGCTTATTTTGCAAGTATACATGTTGTTGTTTCAAAACAGAAAGTTTACCGTTGTTGCAAACATTCCATAGAAAAGTCAGAATATGATAAAATATTGAAACTTTTTGAGTATTGAGCTCTGATAAATTTTCTACAGTTTGGTAGAATTTCATAATGTTTGGAGTTAGGGAAGTATGATGAATCTTGCATTCTTTACAGACTGTACTGTGTTGGCAGATTGTTGTTATGTTTGCATTGTTTGCATATGTTTGCTTGTTTAATGATTCTATTTGAGGATATGAGTATTAAATCTGCAGAGGCATTCAGTATGCAATGTTGAATAATAATTTTAGCAATTTGTTATAGTAGAAAATGATAAGGTTTTTGCATTGGTTTATACTAACTTATCTCATGAGTTCTTGTTGAGTTTGGTGTGGATGAAGCTTTCGAGATTTAGGAAACCGTGATATGAGAGGAATTAAGGAGACACAAAAGCTCAAGCTCGGGGATGCCCAAGGCACCCCAAGACAATATTTCAATAAGTCTCAAGCAACTAAGCTTGGGGATGCCCCGGTAGTCATCCCACCTTTCTTCTTCAACAATTATCGGTTAGTATCGGTTGAGCTTAAGTTTTTGCTTCTTCACACGATGAGTGCTATCCTTGAAATGTCGTTTTATTTTGTTTTGCTTGCTGTATGAATAAAATACCAAGATCTGAAATTCTTAAATGAGAGAGAGTCTTCACATAGCTACATAATTATTTAACTACTCATCGATCTTCACTTATATCTTTTCGGAGTAGTTTGTCATTTACTCGTGTGCTTCACTTATATCCTATGAGTAAATGGTTGAATGATTTGAATGTCATAAATCTGAAATTATATATGTTTCATATGTCTTTCCCATGGGGAGTAATGCCTTCACATATAAAAAGTAGAGGTGGTAAATTTATTGAAGGTTGTCAAACATTGTATTGGTCACTTGAACAATTCATGAAATAATATTGAAGGAAGAGAGATTTCACATATAAATATACTATCTTGGACATCTTCTATGATTGTGAGCCCCATTAATTATTTTCAAACCTGAGCAAATTAGTTGAAGTTGGACAAGGAAGACAACATAATGAGTTATGCTTGGGTATATTTGTATAGAAGTTATATTGTTATGGATCCTCTAACATGTGGTGCTTGCTATTTAGAATCCTTTGCTAGCCAAAATATCTGTACTAAGCGGGAATAATGCTTGTGCATCCAAAATCCTTGAACCAAGTTCCTTCCATGAGTGTCCACCATATCTATCTATATGCGGTATTTACCTGCGTTCCAAGTAAATTTGCATGTGCCAAACTCCAAACCTTCAAATAATAATCTGTTTTGTATGCCCGAATCGCTCATGTAGCGACTAGGGGCTGTCAGTATCTTCCATGCTTGGTGGGTTATTCTCATGATGAGTGGACTCTGCTCATCATTCACGAGAAAATGGCTGCTAACTAGGATGCCCAGTCCTACGATCAAAAGATCAAAAACAAATTCGCAAATAATTTAAACAAACTCCCCCAGGATTGTTGAAAGTTGGGCGGCACCCGTTGTTTCGGACAAGCCATGGAGTGTGATTGTTGGTGGAGTGTAACATCCCAAATTTTCGATTTGGAATGTTATACATTAAGTCATCATGCATACCATATTTTCTTGCATTTTTCCGATCCTAGAAAATTTCACGCAACTCAAGGACCCTCGGAGAGAGTTGGAGATTTCATTATTTTCATATTTCAGTTTTCTCAAATTTTGAAAATAGGATCATTTGGATTTGTTTATTTATCTTCAAATATTTTTCCAATAAAAAAATTAAGAGAGGGAATAATATGACTTTCCCAACATTTAGGAAAAAATGAAGATTTAATAAATAAATCAAATTTTGGTTTTTCGAAGTTATTTGCTTTAGGGGAAAAAATGAGTATTTTAACAATATGCATTTTGGCCCCGTTTTTAAAGTTCATTTTGTTCGACTCATTTTTAAGAGTCGGGGAAAATTAATTTTATTTAATTTGGAGTTCGTTTAGTTTTATTTTAATTGCTTTCTTTTGTTAAAAAAAAAGTCAGCGTCGCGCCCTTTGGGCCAAGGGCCCAGCCCACCCCACCGCCCAGACCCAGCCCCCTCCCCTCGCGCTCCTTGGGAGGAGTCCCCCGCCGTCGCCTCCCGAGTCCGGCTCGGCCCGCGCCGCCGCCGTTGCCCCCTCCCAAGGCAGCACCCCCTCCTATATATATACCCGAGCCCCACCTCTCCTCCTCCTCACCTCAAGGCCCTTCCCCACCCGCCTTGCCGCCTCGCCTCCGCCGCCGCCGCCCAACCCCGCCACCCGCCGACCCACTGACCCAGCTGAAGCCTGCCACCGCCACCGAGCCTCGAGCCTGGCGACCTCGCCGGAGGTAGCCACCGCGCCGCACCCCGGTCCGGTTTTGTTTCTAAAACCGTCCGGTTTTTCTTTCGTTGTTCGGTTTTTTTTAAAACCCTAGATTGGTTTATTTTTTTATTGGTTTTATTAATTAGTGAACGTTCACCGATCCGTTCGTTTTAACGAACGTGTTCGTCGGTTAGTTTCTGTTAACGAACGTCCGTTCGTTTAACCGTTCATCGTTTTTCTTTTAATCGGATTTAATCTGTTACTTTCCGAATTCGATTTTCGATCCAATCTTCAAATCAGTTTATTTTATCGCTCGTTTATCGGAATCAGGTGATTCAAGCGCCTGGAGTTTCGTTTCGAAACCACCGTTCCGACTAATCCACTTAAACAAGGTTTTGCTACTGTAAAATTTGACCTAGTTTCAAATTGCTAGAACCGAGTTGTTTTCTTTCGTCATCCGACTTTCGTTGCTTTATTTGATTTGATTCTTTTTGCAACCAGGGTTCTTTAGTTGAATTTTTCTGGTAGACTTTTTTATTCGAGATTTTCCCTGTGCATTAGATGAGTACTTATTGTATGCTTGTTGTTTGTATGCGTTAGATCACCCGGAGTGCGCCGCTTGTTACTTCGAGTCTCTAGGTTTCGCGGATCATCAGCAAGGCAAGTAACACTTGATCATACCTTTTCTACTACCCAGTTTTATGCATTAGCTCTATTCCTCAAACACTTGCATGTTTAGGATCAACTTAAACTGTGGGATGGGAAGTAGATTGAGGTAGTACCTATCACCTGTTTTACTTATGAAACCTTGGGAGTTACTTCTACGTTTGCTTATTATACCATGTTATGCCAGTAGACGTGGATTGGGTGAGTGAATATCCATGACAGATGTGAGATTGTTAATTAATGGTTTATCTAAGGTGGCAACTTAAACACACATCTGGGTGGATTGAGGCACCTGGTTTCTATCAGGACTTGCCTGTTTTTCTTCGGACCGCCACCCAGGCTCTAAGGGATCATGAGATTATTTAAAACTAGAAACTTCCGTGTGCAGCCACAAGCCAATATGGGCTCTGGCATAGTTGAGTAAGTTGTGCGAACTCTTACGGTTAGGCTAGCTGATGTAGGGGATGTAGGTTGGTACGGTCTACCCACATGTAAGGTGCTAGTGCTTCTGAAAGACTGTGTCTCGGTCATCCGTCTCTCAAACACCATGTAGTGCGAGAACCAAACGGAGGCGATCGAGTCTTGTGGGGAAAAGTGCGCAAACCTCTGCAGAGTGTATAAACTAATCATGATTAGCCGTGTCCCCGGTTATGGACATCTTGAGTATCTAGTACTTGAATATCATGTGAATCTCAACATGCTACTTCTAATTAATGTTATTGGGTTTTTAATGAGTACCTTTTAATTGGGATTGAGGATGCTGTCAACCATTCTCAATGTTTAACAACCACCATGATAGTTAAATAAAATTATTCCTTTGAAGTAGGGAAAAACTAGCTTTATGCAAAATCAGAATCAGAGAGCTTTTCCACCAGCCTTATATGCATGTAGTATAGGCTTATTCCTTCATTATTCTCTATGTGTTACATTGCCAAGATATTCCATGTGCTGACCCGTTTTCGGGCTGCAACTTTCATGTTGCAGACTTTTCATACGCCGAGTAAGGTGTTAGGTCGTGGTTCTATACTCAGTGATGCCGATGGAGTTGATGGACTCACTTATCTTCCAAGCCTTCCGCTGTTATCGTTATTAGATGGCCTTAAGCCATATTTATTGTAATAAGTTCCCTTGTGGACAACGCTGTAATGAGTGTGTGATTGCTACTCTGCTATAAATCCTTCAATCTTGTGTGGTGTCAGACATCGATCCAGGATGACACGAGCACAGAGACTTGAGCCATTCGGGTCCGGTCGCTACAGAGATGGTATCAGAGCACACGCTGACTGTAGGACACGACCACTAAGTTAAAGCCATAGATCACTACTCTCTTCCCATTTTCTAACTCCTCATCTTTTCTACTCTTTAGGATGAAGGACGCCAAGATCAAGTATGCCCAACCAGATGAAGGCACACCTTTTGGATTTCACCTGAAGGAAGTCACCAAATACCTGAACATTGGACTACCAAGTTTCACCGGACTTTCAACGCCACTCTGCTCAAGAGGAGCGCCGGAAGATTCAAGCTCACGTTCCAGAAGGACATTCGCCCCAATCACCAAGCCTATAGATAGTGTTTTCAGGCACCAACTTGAGTCCAGGAAAGAGCATGGCAGCTCATATCACCATGGGACGATTGGAGAAGTTTATCAAGAAGACCTCAAGGACACTATCTACCAGATTTATGACGCCGAGATGAACAATGGGAGATAGTCAGCACCAAGAAGGATAGATCCATTGCAGCTTTCATCCAGGAGTTAAACCAGCACATTCGACGCCAGGAGAACCAGATGTGCAATGATATGTTAGAGTTGAAGAATGCAAAAGGAAGGATCATCGAACTTGAAGAAGAGCTAAAGACTACACGCAAGGACTACATGGACGAGATCGTAGCTCTAGCAAGACACAATAACGATCTTAAGTACGAGATCGAAGAACTCAAGAAGAAGTTGGCGCTCAAGAATGAAGACAAGCACGTCGGCAGTCCAAGCAACTACATCATCATCGACGACACCGAATCAGATCCAAGTGAACCCGACTTTGAAGACGAAGCTGGAGCAGACATCATGGAGTCTTCCACCGGTTCAAATTAGTAGAAGTACCCCACATATTAGTAGTATTACCTCCATGTAAACATTATAGTACACGCACTTTTGCGATAGTTAGATCGTTGTAAGCCCTTTGTTTGAATTGAATGAAGTGATTTTGTGTGCATTTGCTCATGTGCATTTGGGTAGTGTTTCCCCTTAGACCTCATTCTATTCTTAATTACTCGTCTTTTCTAAACCCATCAGATGCCTCCGAGACGCGACCCCGGGTTTGTTTTTCCGCCAGAGATCACCCATTGATTCAGCAGCGAAACACTTTGATTCAAACATTGGTGCGTAACCAAGGCAACAACAACAACAACAACAACAACCCACCACCACCACCGCGGATCACTTGACTCGCTTCCTTAGACTGAATCCGCGGTGTATTCCAAAGAGCACCGAGCCGATTGTAGCAGATGATTGGCTCCGCAAGATAGGAAGGAGTTGACCACTGCAGGATGCATGATGGAGACGCACACCAGCTTGAAGGACCCGCAGCAGCTTGGTGGGAAAATTTTACAGCCACTTACCTCAGAGACACTGCCACATGGGATCGGTTTCAGCAAGCTTTCCAAGACTTGCCCATGTTTCAGCAGGAGCTATGGCCATGAAGAAGCGTGAGTTTCGCAACTTACGCCAAGGAGGAAGAACAGTTGGCGATGTGGATGATTTTAGTAAGTTAGCACGTTATGCCCCTGATGACGTTGCTACGGATCTGCTAAGCAGGAGAAGTTTCTGGAAGGACTGAACGATGAGTTCAGCATGCAATTGATGGTAGCAAGTTTCAATAACTACAAAGAGTTGGTAGACCGAGCCCTCATGATTAAAGGGAAGCAGCAGCAAATTGAGAACCGCAAGAGGAAGTATGGACAGGGGAAGTATAACTCTGGAGCGCAGCAGAAGCCTCGTTATACCCCTAAACAAGGAATTCAGTTTCAGCATACCCATGGAGGAGGAAATTCGCACAACCATAATGGCACTAAAAATGGGAACGGGAATGGAGGAAGCAATGGACAGAAGCGCACCAACCCGTCAACACCATCCAAGGTAGACCTGAGTCACATTACTTGCTTTAAGTGCCGCAAGATGGGCATTATGCAAATGACCGTCCGTAAGGCGAATGTAAATGGCAATGGAAGCTCGAAAGAAGCCAAACCCTTTCAACAGGGGACAGTGATCCACCTTGATGTGGAGGAGGTTGAAGATCAGCCCGATGCAAGAATCGGTAGGTTTTGGTTAAGTCATTTATCGCAGTTGTTCTTTTCGATCATGGTGCATCGCATTCATACATATCAAGGGATTTGTGGATAAGTACAAATTACCGACCCAAGCCCTTAGGTCACCCATGCTAGTAACCTCACCCGGAGCAGAATACATGGCTAGTAAATGGTGTGATCGACCGCCATTAAGGATTGGACACTATGTTTTCCCTCGCACCTAATAGTTCGGAATCCCAAGGATTGGATGTGATATTAGGAATGGATTGGTTATCAAGTATGGAGGAACATAGATTGCACCACTAAGTCAAATTTGCTCACCACACCGAAGGAAGAAGGATCAAGTACGATCATCACGACACGAGCCGAGGAGAGCGCAAGTAAATTGTTTATCGTGAGTTGTGCAGAAGAAGTACCAATGGTGAAGGATTTCCGATGTATTTCCTAAGAGTTGCCGTGAATGCCACCGGATAGAGACATTGAGTTTTGATTGAACTTTTGCCGAGAACAGGTCCAATATCAAAGCGACCATACAGGATGCCCGCACAGGATTTGGCGAAAATCAAGAAGCGATTAAGGAACTATTGGATAAAGGTTTTATACGCCCAAGTTCTTCACCTTGGGGATCACCCGTACTGTTAGTGGAGAAGAAGGATGGGTCGTTAAGGATGGTTGTTGATTATCGTGGATTGAATGAAGTAACAATCAAGAACAAGTACCCACTACCAATGATAAATGATCTGTTTGATCGCTTGCAAGGAGCTAAAGTGTTTTCCAAGATCGACTTACGATCAGGGTACCATCAGTTGAAGATTCGGGAGCAGGACATACCTAAGACAGCGTTTACCACGAGATATGGACTGTATGAGTATACCGTTATGTCATTTGGACTGACTAACGCACCAGCCTATTTCATGAACCTGATGAACAAAGTGTTTATGGAGTTTTTGGATAAGTTCGTCGTGGTGTTCATTGATGATATTTTGATTTTCTCGAAGAATGAAGAGGAACATAAGGAACATTTGCGATTGGTTTTGGAGAAACTAAGGGAACACCAGTTATATGCCAAGTTCAGCAAATGTGAGTTTTGGCTAAAGGAAGTTGGATTTCTTGGACATGTTATATCCGGAGAAGGAATAGCAGTTGACCCCACAAAGGTTGAGACCGTAACCAAATGGGAAGCACCAACGACAGTTGGAGAGATTCGGAGTTTCCTTGGACTCGCAGGATACTACCAAGATTCATTGAGAATTTCTCAAGGATTGCAAAGCCTATGACTGAATTGTTGAAGAAGGATACCAAGTTCATATGGACCGAGGACTGCGAGGCAAGTTTTCAGAGTTGAAGAAAAGATTGGTTACCTCACCAGTTTTAATATTGCGGATCGACCAAGGATTATGAGGTGTATTGCGGCGCTTCATGTCGAGGACTTGGAGCAGTGCTTATGCAGGAAGGAAGAGTTGTTTCGTATGCTTCACGACAACTTAAGCCTCACGAGTTAAATTATGCCACACATGATTTGGAGTTAGCAGCCGTTGTGCATGCATTGAAGACATGGAGACATTTTCTCATAGGAAATCATTGTGAAGTGTACACGGATCACAAGAGTTTGAAGTACATCTTCAACAGAAGGAATTAAATCTCAGACAGAGGAGATGGTTAGAGCTTATCAAGGATTATGATATGATATTGCATTATCACCCCGGAAAGGCTAACGTCGTAGCAGACGCATTGAGCCGTAAGAGCCACGTCAATACCCTAATGATGGGAGGAATACCAAATGAGTTAGCCGAGGACCTTCGAGAGCTATGTTTGGAAATAGTTCCGAGAGGCTATGTAGCAGCATTGGAGATTCAGTCTACACTAATGGACAAAATCAGAGAAGCCCAAAAGGCAGATAAGGAAGTTGCCTCTATAAAGGAGAAAATGAGCAAAGGAAAAGCTAAAGGATTTCATGAGGATGAACACGATACCCTATGGTTTGAGGACCGTGTTTATGTGCCAAATAACCCGGAGATCAGGAAGTTGATTTTGCAAGAAGCCCATGATTCACCCTATTCGATTCACCCAGGAAATACCAAGATGTATTTGGATTTGAAAAATACTTTCTGGTGGACCGGAATGAAGAAGAATATTGCGGAGTATGTAGCAGTTTGCGATGTATGTCAGAGAGTAAAGGCAGAACATCAGAAGCCAGCAGGATTGTTACAACCATTGCCGATACCCGAATGGAAGTGGGATAAACTAGGCATGGATTTCATCACAGGTTTGCCAAAGACCCGCTCAGATATGACTCGATTTGGGTTATAGTCGACCGCTTGACAAAGGTAGCTCATTTCATTCCAGTCAAGACTACCTATAGCAGTGCTAAGTTGGCAAAGATATACATGACCAGAATTGTGTGTTTACACGGAGTTCCGAGGAGTATCGTATCAGATAGAGGAACCCAATTTACCTCAAAGTTTTGGAACCAGTTACACGAAACATTGGGAACCAGTGGAATTCAAGATCAGCTTTCCACCCACAAATCCGATGGACAGATCGAGAGAGTCAATCAGATTTTGGAGGATATGTTTGAGAGCTTGTGCACTAGATTATGGATCTAGTTGGGATGATAATTTGCCGTATGCAGAATTTTCTTATAACAACAGCTACCAAACCAGCTTGAAGATGGCACCTTCGAGGCTCAGATGGAAGGAGATGCAGACACCATTGTCCCGGGACGAAACCGAGATCGCCGATTGTTTGGACCAGATTTGATTAAGGAGTCTGAGCGAAGGTTAAATTGATTCGAGATAGGCTCAAGGTAGCCCAGTCCGCATGTAAGAGCTATGCAGATTCAAAGCGCAAGGCGATTGAGTATGAAGTTGGAGACAGAGTATATCTTAGAGTATCCCCGCTTGAGGAGTTAAGCGTTTTGGAGTTAAAGGAAAATTAGCACCACGCTTCGTTGGACCGTATAAGATCTTGCAACGCATGGGAGAAGTTGCTTATAAGCTGGAATTGCGGAGGGACTGTCAGAGTTCATGATGTATTCCATGTTTCCCACCAAGAAATGTCACTCCGAGATAGCGAGATACCGCTAAGAGACACAAGTACACCGGAAGCAATTCAGTTGAAGGATGACTTAACATATGAGGAAAAACCAGTAAGATTCTCGATTATGCCAGCAGAGTTACTCGTAGCAAGGTTATCAAGTTTTGCAAGGTTCAATGGAGCCACCACATCAAGATGAAGCCACCGGGAAAGAGAGGAAGATTTGCTCAAGGACCACCTCACCTATTTTCTAGTTAACCCAATCTCGAGGGCTAGATTCATCTTAAGGGGTAGGTTTGTAACATCCCAAATTTTCGATTTGGAATGTTATACATTAAGTCATCATTCATATCATATTTTCTTGCATTTTCCGATCCTAGAAAATTTCACGCAACTCAAGGACCCTCGGAGAGAGTTGAGATTTCATTATTTTCATATTTGAGTTTTCTCAAATTTTGAAAATAGGATCATTTGGATTTGTTTATTTATCTTCAAATATTTTTCCAATAAAAAATTAAGAGAGGAATAATATGACTTTCCCAACATTTAGGAAAAAATGAAGATTTAATAAATAAATCATATTTTGGTTTTTCGAAGTTATTTGCTTTAGGAAAAAAAATGAGTATTTTAAAAATATGCATTTTGGCCCCGTTTTTAAAGTTCATTTTGTTCGACTCATTTTTAAGAGTCAGGGAAAATTAATTTTATTTAATTTGGAGTTCGTTTAGTTTTATTTTAATTCGTTTCGTTTTGTTTAAAAAAAACGCGTCGCGCCCCGCCTAGGCCAAGGGCCCACCGCCCACCGCCACGCCCAAGAGAGACCTCCTCAAGGCGCTCCCGCCTGGGAGGAGTCCCGCCGCCGCCGCCTCCCGAGTCCGGCTCGGCCCCGCGCCGCCGCCGTTGCCCCCTCCCCAAGGCAGCACCCCCCCTCCTATATATATACACAGTCTTTCGTTGTTCGGTTTTTAAAAAAAAAACCCTAGATTGGTTTTTTTATTGGTTTTATTAATTAGTGAACGTTCACCGATCCGTTCGTTTTAACGAACGTGTTCGTCGGTTAGTTTCTGTTAACGAACGTCCGTTCGTTTAACCGTTCATCGTTTTTCTTTTAATCAGATTTAATCCGTTACTTTCCGAATTCGATTTCCGATCCAATCTTCAAATCAGTTTATTTTCTCGCTCGTTTATCGGAATCAGGTGATTCAAGCGCCTGGAGTTTCGTTTCGAAACCGCCGTTCCGACTAATCCACTTAAACAAGGTTTTGCTACTGTAAAATTTGACCTAGTTTCAAATTGCTAGAACTGAGTTGTTTTCTTTCGTCATCCGACTTTCGTTGCTTTATTTGATTTGATTCTTTTTGCAACCAGGGTTCTTAAGTTGAATTTTTCTGGTAGACTTTTTTATTCGAGATTTTCCCTGTGCATTAGATGAGTACTTATTGTATGCTTGTTGTTTGTCTGCGTTAGATCACCCGGAGTGCGCCGCTTGTTACTTCGAGTCTCTAGGTTTCGCGGATCATCAGCAAGGCAAGTAACACTTGATCATACCTTTTCTACTACCCAGTTTTATGCATTAGCTCTATTCCTCAAACACTTGCATGTTTAGGATCAACTTAAACTGTGGGATGGGAAGTAGATTGAGGTAGTACCTATCACCTGTTTTACTTATGAAACCTTGGGAGTTACTTCTACGTTTGCTTATTATGCCATGCTATGCCAGTAGACGTGGATTGGGTGAGTGAATATCCATGACAGATGTGAGATTGTTAATTAATGGTTTATCTAAGGTGGCAACTTAAACACACATCTGAGTGGATTGAGGCACCTGGTTTCTATCAGGACTTGCCTGTTTTTCTTCGGACCGCCACCCAGGCTCTAAGGGATCATGAGATTATTTAAAACTAGAAACTTTCATGTGCAGCCACAAGCCAATATGGGCTCTGGCATAGTTGAGTAAGTTGTGCGAACTCTTACGGGTAGGCTAGCTGATGTAGGGGATGTAGGTTGGTACGGTCTACCCACATGTAAGGTGCTAGTGCTTCTGAAAGACTGTGTCTCGGTCATCCGTCTCTCAAACACCATGTAGTGCGAGAACCAAACGGAGGCGATCGAGTCTTGTGGGGAAAAGTGCGCAAACCTCTGCAGAGTGTATAAACTAATCATGATTAGCCGTGTCCCCGGTTATGGACATCTTGAGTATCTAGTACTTGAATATCATGTGAATCTCAACATGCTACTTCTAATTAATGTTATTGGGTTTTTAATGAGTACCTTTTAATTGGGATTGAGGATGCTGTCAACCATTCTCAATGTTTAACAACCACCATGATAGTTAAATAAAATTATTCCTTTGAAGTAGGGAAAAACTAGCTTTATGCAAAACTATAACCGTAGAGCTTTTCCACCAGCCTTATATGCATGTAGTATAGGCTTATTCCTTCATTATTCTCTATGTGTTACATTGCCAGCATATTCCATGTGCTGGCCCGTTTTCGGGCTGCAACTTTCATGTTGCAGACTTTTCAGACGTCGAGTAAGGTGTTAGGTCGTGGTTCTATACTCAGTGATGCCGATGGAGTTGATGGACTCACTTATCTTCCAAGCCTTCCGCTGTTATCATTATTAGATGGCCTTAAGCCATATTTATTGTAATAAGTTCCCTTGTGGACAACGCTGTAATGAGTGTGTGATTTCTACTCTGCTATAAATCCTTCGAAGTACTGTGTGGTGTCGAGATTATCGATCCAGGATGACACTGAGCACAGAGACTTGATCCATTCGGGTCCGGTCGCTACATGGAGGGGGAGTAAAATCTTTACCTTTCTATTTGGTAACCGCCTATAATGTATCTAGTATGGAAGATATTGGGAACTCTTGGTCGTTTTGTGGACAATGAAAGCATACCTCTCAAAATTATTTTCATCTCTATTTTAGCTTCGAGCTCTGGCACCTCTGCAAATCCCTGCTTCCCTCTGCGAAGGGTCTATCTTTTACTTTTATGCAAGAGTCAGTAGTATTCCTTCTCATTCCAACCTACTCTTTAGTTGGCAAGCATCATGTGATGGAAAGATCTAAGCATATATGGCCATTCAAATATATTTGATCATGAATTATTATTATTGACAATTATCTATATGATAAATAAGTTGGGAGGCAAAACATTAAGCCCCTATCTTTCTCTGTGTTCGATGGATGCTATTTGTTCTAAAAATAGGCTTTGAGTGGTAGCAATCATGGAAGATTATATGATAGTTGAGTATGTGGGATTTGCTAAATCAAAGCTCTGACATAGACTCTTCCTGAAAATAAGATGAATTGTAATTGTTTGATGACTAATAACACGGTTTTTTAGTTTTCAAGAAAGTTTATGGTCTATACTTTAACATGTGAATAGCTTGTTACTTGATCATGAAAAGTTTTATGAGTTGAGCTATTGTTATGACATATAATGATGCTAGAAAAGGTGATTGAAATTATCATTGATCAAACTTGTGCACGTGCTAGCATTCACACTTCATAAATTATTTCTTTTATCATTTACCTACTCGAGGACGAGCAGGAATTAAGCTTGGGGATGCTGATACGTCTCCAACGTATCTATAATTTATGAAGTATTCATGCTATTATATTATCCTTCTAGGATGTTTTATATGCATTTATATGCTATTTTATATGATTTTTGGGACTAACCTATTAACCTAGAGCCCAAAGCGCTTTCTACTTTTTTCCTTGTTTTTGAGTTCTACAGAAAAGGAATACCAAACGGAGTCCAATTGACGTGCCAATTTTTGATGATTTTTTATGGACCAAAAGAAGCCTCCGGAGCAAAAGAGTTGGGCCAGAAGAGTCCCGAGCTGTCCACGAGGGTGGAGGGCGCGCCCACCCCCTGGGCATGGGCCCCTGCCTCGTGGACGACTCGGGAACCTCCTTGACGTGAGACCTATGCCAAAAATTCCTATAAATACTAAAACCTCCAGAAAATAAGCTAGATCGGGAGTTACGCCTCCGCAAGCCTCTGTAGCCACCAAAAACCAATCGGGACCCTGTTTCGGCAACCTGCCGGAGGGGGGATCCCTCACCGTTGGCCATCTTCATCATCTCGGCGCTCTCCATGACGAGGAGGGAGTAGTTTACTCTCAGGGCTGAGGGTATGTACCAGTAGCGATGTGTTTGATCTCTCTCTCTCTCTCGTGTTCTTGAGGTGGTACGATCTTGATGTATCGCGAGCTTTGATATTATAGTTGGATCTTATGATGTTTCTCCCCCTGTACTCTCTTGTGATGGATTGAGTTTTCCCTTTGAAGTTATCTTATTGAATTGAGTCTTTAAGGATTTGAGAACACTTGATGTATGTCTTGCATGTGCTTATCTGTGGTGACAATGGGATATTCATGTGATCCACTTGATGTATGTTTTGGTGATCAACTTGCGGGTTCCATTTGTGAACTTATGCATAGGGGTTGGCACACGTTTTCATCTTGACTCTCCGGTAGAAACTTTGGGGCACTCTTTGAAGTTCTTTGTGTTGGTTGAATAGATGAATCTGAGATTGTGTGATGCATATCGTATAATCATACCCACGGATACTTGAGGTGACATTGGAGTATCTAGGTGACATTAGGGTTTTGGTTGATTTGTGTCTTAAGGTGTTATTCTAGTACGAACTCTATGATAGATCGAACGGAAAGAATAGCTTCATGTTATTTTACAACGGACTCTTGAATAGATCGATCAGAAAGAATAACTTTGAGGTGGTTTTGTACCCTACCATAATCTCTTCGTTTGTTCTCTGCTATTAGTCACTTTGGAGTGACCCTTTGTTGCATGTTGAGGGATAGTTATATGATCTAATTATGTTATTATTGTTGAGAGAACTTGCACTAGTGAAAGTATGAACCCTAGGCCTTGTTTCCTAGCATTTCAATACCGTTTACGCTCACCTTTATCATTAGTTACCTTGCTGTTTTTATATTTTTTAGATTACAAAAACCGATATCTACCATCCATATTGCACCTGTATCACCATATCTTCGCCGAACTAGTGCACCTATACAATTTACCATTGTATTGGGTGTGTTGGGGACACAAGAGACTCTTTATTATTTGGTTGCAGGGTTGTTTGAGAGAGACCATTTTCATCCTACGCCTCCCACGGATTGATAAACCTTAGGTCATCCACTTGAGGGAAATTTGCTACTGTCCTACAAACCTCTGCACTTGGAGGCCCAACAACGTCTACAAGAAGAAGGTTGTGTAGTAGACATCAACACCGCAAAAAGAATTACATCGAATAGATCTCCAAGAGAATCAAGGAGAACTTTGTATTGACATCCAAATAGAGAGAAGAAGCCATCTAGCTAATAACTATGGACCCGAAGGTCTGTGGTAAACTACTAACACATCATCGGAGAGGCTATGGTGTTGATGTAGAAGCCCTCCGTGATCGATTCCCCCCGGTGGAGCACCGGAAAAGGCCCCAAGATGGGATCTCACGGGTAAAGAAGGTTGCGGCAGTGGAAATAGGATTTCGTGGTGCTCTCGGATGTTTTCATGGTATATGAGTATATATAGGCGAAAGAAGTCGGTTAGGGGAGCCACGAGGGGCCCACGAGGGTGGGGGCGCGCCTACCCCCTGGGCGCGCCTCCTACCTCGTGGCCGCCTCGTTGCTTCCTTGATGTCCACTCCAAGTCTCCTGGATCATGTTTGTTCCAAAAATAACTCCCCCGAAGGTTTCATTCCGTTTGGATTCCGTTTGATATTCTTTTTCTGCGAAATACTGAAATAGGCAAAAAACAGCTATTTGCACTGGGCCTCCGGATAGTAGGTTAGTCCCAAAAATAATATTAAAGTGTATAATAAATCCCATTAAACATCCAAAACAGATAACATAATAGCATAGAGCAATCAAAAATTATAGATATGTTGGAGACGTATCAATGTGGGCCCTTGCATCTTATCCATCCCTCCACGCGTAGTTCCCAAGCAGACCGCGCGCACCCGCGAGCTTCGTCTTCCCGCGCCCCGCCTCCTCGCCGGCTGGTCGCCGGAGGGCGCTGCCATCGTCGGGTCTCGACCCCATCCATCGCTTTTTTCCAGCTACTCAGAGCGGCAACGGTGAGAATCAACGGGATGAGCTAGTACCTCGACCGACAGCCACGGCAGCGGAGCACCACTGGTGCGCGTCGGTGCTATACAAATGGTTTTTAACCCCTTTCCGCGACGGCATTTGGAACCGTCGTCAAGTGAGTGTGGGCGATAGGGGGGTCCTTCCCACACGACCCAGAAACCGTCGGGGATAGGGAGCCTTGATGCATACAATTGTCCCTATATAACCGTTTCCGATATCTCGAATATCCCAAACGCTTCATTCTTGCTACTCGTTTGTGCTCGCATTGCCATCACATTCGGAGTTTTGTGGTTTTACATAAAACCAGGCAGATTCCGGGCACGGGAGCTTTCCAGGCAGATTCCAGGCACGGGAGTTTTACGATGCCTGGCACATCACAAATAGTTTAGGATTATAAACCGTGTAAGATAGGTAGACAATCACACACATTTAGTTTTCCCGCACCGTATGTGATAGTGTCCGACATCACACACGCTTTGCAAATGGCAACTGTGTACATGCTTGCACACGTTTCCTCTGTGTGAACCATCTCGGATCATGGTGTATATCACAAACGTTTGTGTTTTACCAATCGTGTGTACCATACTGACCTGCACAACGTAATTTCGCCCTAATTTAATTGCTGCAATTTACCTAATTTAAATTTGAAAGTAGGCTATAGCTTTATTCATATCCATCAGGTTCAAACAACCAATGCATTATTCGATTCACAGGTACATATGTTTAAAATTACATAAGCATTGTACTATTACAGATGGTAAAGAAAGAGGCGACAGACATTCCGGTTGCTGAACAAGGTGAAGCGGAATGGCCCTATTGTGCTCTCCTGGATGCAGAAGGCATGCAGGACTCTAGTCCAACCCCTTGTGATGGCCGGCCGCCAATCATGTAGTTTGAGAGGTAATCTTGAGTAAACTGCTTCAGGATCCACTACAAAAGGAAAAAGATTTAGATATTGTCATCTAACACAACTCATTACGGGCAGTAAAAGGAAGGCTACAGGGTTCTTACTTAACATCCTGTAGTTCACTGTTGTCTTGCATAAAGTGTAAAAAAATAGTTCGATTAACATCTTTTGACCCATTTTAATAACAATCTTTATCAGTTTCCTCACTTGATGCTGGTTCATGAATATCTCATTGCCCCATACGCAGAAAGGGTCGAAGTGTGGATCTTTGGCAATGAGATATGTACCTAAAAGCACCAAGTTAATATTAGAAGCTAAACAACAATTGAAAAGTGATGTAGTACAACACTCCATCCATCCCATTATATAAGATTTTATTACATGTATATCTAGACATCATCAGAACATTAAGGTAACACTCTTCCTTGTTGCTATGTAGCCTAGGATTGCATATTTAGTCCTTCAGTACAATGCATGTTGCTAAACAACAATTGAAAAACGAAAAGGCATGTTAACTGCAATATCCTTAACAACAACCAAATTTCATAATTCATATTGGTATTGTTGAAACTGTTATTGATGAAATTGAATTGCATGGAAAATAGTTGCACATATAGAGCATTACATTGTGAAGAACTGAAATAAACAAGTCATAAGGACATCTCTAGGCGATCCTTAAAAAGTTAAAGGACTAAAACCCTTAGTGGTTGGACTTTTCTAGTCGATCCCCTAAAATTAAGGTTGTAAACTTCAATTTGATCAAGTTCAAAGCATGTTCAACCGAAAGTAGCATGCATTCAAACATAACCATAGATAGTTTTGCATAACCGAACATAAAATATAAATTTAAACTAAGCTAAACTACTTTCGGTCGAAGTAGAGGTCAAGCCAATCCTTCCTCGTCATGTACGGAGTGCCGCGAGCCGGGTCCAGGCCGGAACCGTCGTCGGGGTCGTTGGGGAAGGAACTCCTCCACTCGTTGACGTCCATCTCCTCGTCCTCGGGACCCACCTCGATGCCCTCCATGCCACTTTTGCCGCCGCCTTCGACCTCGTCATCAGAGGAGAGCATGATAACCTCGCCGCCCTCCGCGCCACCGTCCTTGCCGCCTCCGACCTCGTCATCGGAGGAGAGCGCGATAACCTCGCCGCCCTCCGTGCCGGCAAAGATCGCCCGCTCCGCCTCCACGAGCTCCGGGTGTTGCCGGCGGAGCTCTTGCATGTAGGCCTCGGCAGCAGCCTCGGCCTCGAGGCGCTCCCACGTCTTGCAGTCCTCCCACGCCATAGCCGAGCTCACCACCCTGGCTTCGGCGGAACGAGGTCGACCGAACATTTGCCGAAGGGGATATTGAGCCTAGC
The DNA here is from genome assembly GCA_021605205.1 of Aegilops longissima. NCBI lineage: Eukaryota > Viridiplantae > Streptophyta > Magnoliopsida > Poales > Poaceae > Aegilops > Aegilops longissima. Next base: position 613,668,222 of record CM038682.1, on the reverse strand, counting down.
CGCCGCGCCGTGGTAGCATACCTGCCAGCGGTCGTACTCCATGGTCTCTCGATCTTTAATCTCGGCGACCCACGTCCCCCACCGCCGCTGCCGGACCCCGAGGTAGGACTTCGTCGGCTACCGGGTCCGAGGGAGGACGGGGAAGTCCTGGAACCGGCGTAGGGGTGTGGCGGCGGGCGGATCGGGGGACCGACAACGGCGGATCGGGCCCGCGGAGGACGACGGGGACACCTCGGCGGCCACCTCGCCGGCATCGGCCGAAAAGGCCGCGATAAACCTCTTTTTGGCCATTGGCTCCTCGAGCTCCCCAGCAGACAATCAGAGGTTGAGGATGAGGCGCCGGCGACGGCGGCGACCTACCAATGGTTTCTAGGGTTGTGTGAGTGTGTGTGAGCGGAGGTTTTGGGGTGTGTGTGGGGGGGGCAAGGTTGTGTTTGAGGAAATACTGCGGCAACTGAAAAATTTTACTAGGAGGGAGTAACAAGGCGGGGCTACTGAAAATTTGGATCAAGGGCGAGCAAATATTTTTGAGATTGCGAGGGATGCAGAGGCGGGAGTAAAATGCCGGGGCTACTGAAAATTTGAATCAAGGGACTGAAGCAAAGCGGGAGTAACACACATCGCACACGGTCCGCACATACTAATCGTGTGCTATCAAACAGTAAAACCTTCCAGGCGGTAGATATTTTCGAGATTACGAGGCAGTAATATTTTCAAGATTGCGAGGGATGCAGAGGCGGGAGTTTTTGGGGAGCGATCTAGTGTGCTTGACACGCTGGCTGTGGACTGTAGCCGACACACCTTCTCGCGCAAGCCATAGGCGTACTATACACCGACAATGCTCCGAGATATTTTGTACTACATCTCACACGGTTGGTGATAATAAACTATGTGGGATCTACTTGATTTGAATTACATAATGGGGTCACAGCGGCAATGGGCGCTGTTTGAATTGCTAGACCTTTTATCTGAAGTGAACGTGCAATTGTATGTGTGTCGTAAAAGAATTGGAATTATTTAGGGTTCGTTTGGACATTTTATACATTAAACTGGTTTTCTAGCCATTTCAGGTGCACAATTGAAAATTAAACTACATGCACATGCTCCGGTGCATATAAATTGGTTGAAAAATCAAATATGCGTCCTTCAGTGCATGCTTAGGTCCCATGCAAGAAATGGGAATGAATTTTTCGGGGTTCGTTTGGCCTTTTTTATACATTAACTGGGGTTTCTAGGCATTTTATGTGCATAATTCCAACTTGAACTACAAGCACATGCTCCAGTGCACCAAAGTGGGTTCAAAAATCACATGTGTGTCCTTGGGTGCATGCTTAGGTCCCATGCAAGAGATGAGAATGAATTTCAAACACCAGGGCACTATTGATTGCCAGCAAAACATTGAGATACCTGGTTTTTGGATTCTAGTAAATCCAAAACTCGTCTGAAATTCATGAAACTCGGCATGCTATCATGGAGCGGCATCAACTTGCCGTGGTGAAAATTTTGTCCCATTTAGGGTAGGTTTGGGTATAAGCTTCTCACAAACCAGAGCTTCTCACAACAAGCATGATGGTTTCGGTAGGGAGCGTACCACCTTTGGGGACGGGACGATATCCGCTGCCTCTTATTACTTCCAAAATTTTTCTAGTGTCAACATAGGACAACAGGAGTGTTGTGTTTAATCTTGGAATTTTTCGGGGTTCGTTTGACGTTGTTTTATACATTAACTGGGTTTTCTAGGCATTTTATGTGCATAATTCAAATTTGAACTACAAGCACATGCTCCAGTGCACTAAAGTTGGTTGAAAAATCACATGTGCTTCCTTGGATGAATTTCTAGGTCCCATGCAAGAGATGGGAATGAAATTCAAACACCAAGGCACTGTTGATTGCCGGCAAAATGTTGAGATGCCTGGTTTTTAAATTCTAGTAAATCCAAAACTCGTCTGAAATTCATGAAACTTGGTATGCTATCATGGAGCGGCATCAACATGCCGTGGTGAAAATTTTGTCCCACTTGAGGTAGGTTTGGGTATAAGCTTCTCACAAACCAGAGCTTCTCACAACAAGCATGATGGTTTCGGTAGGGAACGTACCACCTTTGGGAACGGGACGATATCCGTTGCCTCTTATTGCTTTCAAAAAATTTCTAGTGTCAACATAGAACAATGGGAGTGTTGTGTTTAATCTTGGAAATTTTTGGGGTTCGTTTGATCTTTTTAATGCATTAACTGAGTTTGCAATGCATTTATGTGCATAATTCAAATCTGAACTACATGCATATGCTCCAGTGCATATAAATTGGTTGAAAAATCAAATATGTGTCCTTGGGTGCATGCTTAGGTCCCAAGCAAGAGATGGGAATGAAATTCAAACACCAGGGCACTATTGATTGCCGGCAAAACATTGAGATGCCTGGTTGTTAAATTCTAGTAAATCCAAAAATCGTCTGAAATTCATGAAACTTGGCATGCTATCATGGAGCGGCGTCAACATGCCATGGTAATTTTTTTCCCATTTCGGGCAGGTTTGGGTATATGCTTCTCACAAACCAGAGCTTCTCACAACAAAACCTGATGGTTTCGGTAGGGAACGCCCCACCTTTGGGGATGAAACGATATCCATTGCCTCTTATTGCATTCAAATTTTTCTGATGTCAACTGATACGTCTCCAGCGTATCTATAATGTTTGATTGTTCCATGTTGTTTTATTATCAATCTTGGATGTTTTATAATCATTATATAGTCATTTTATATCATTTTTGGTACTAACCTATTGACATAGTGCCAAGTGCCAGTTGCTGTTTTTTGCATGTTTTTCACATCGCAGGAAATCAATATCAAATGGAGTCCAAATGCAACAAAACTTCTTGGAGATTTTTTTTGGACCAAAAGGAAGAAGTTGGGCCCTAGTTGCACCTGGGGGAGTTCCGAGGAGGGGACAACCCACCAGGGCACGCCAGGAGGCCCAGGCGCACCCTGGTGGTTTGTGCCCACCTCGGGTGCCCCCCGGACCGCCTCTTTGCTCTATAAATACCCCAATATTCCAGAAACCCTAAAGGCATCGAACAAAATATTCATCCAGCCCCCGCAGAGTCCAGAACCACCAGATCCAATCTAGACACCATCATGGAGGGGTTCACCACTTGGTGCCTCTCCGATGATGCGTGAGTAGTTCTTTGTAGACCCTCGGGTCCGTAGTTAGTAGCTAGATGGCTACCTCTCTCTCTTTTGATTCTCTACAATGGTCTCTTGGAGATCCATATGATGTAAGTTCTTTTGCGGTGTGTTTGTTGGGATCTGATGAACTTCGAGTTTATGATCAGTAATATCTTTTTATATCCATGAAAGTTATTAGAGTTTCTTTGATCTCTTATATGCATGATCTCTTATAGCCCCGTATTTCTTCTCCGATATTTGGGTTTTGTTTAGCCAACTTGATCTATTTATCTTGCAATGGGAAGAGGTGCCCGGTAGTGGGTTCGATCTTATAGTTCTTGATCCCAATGACAGAAAGGGAACCGACACGTATGTATCGTTGCTACTAAGGATAAAAAGATGGGATCTATATCTGCCGCAATAGATAAACGGATCTTGTCTACATCATGTCATCGTTCTTATTGCATTACTCCGCTTTTCCATGAACTTAATACACTAGATGCATGCTGGATAGCGGTCGATGTGTGGAGTAATAGTAGTAGATGCAGGCAGGAGTCGGTCTACTAATCTTGGACGTGATGCCTATGTAATGATCATTGCCTGGATATCGTCATAATTATTTAAAGTTATATCAATTGCCCAACAGTAATTTGTTTACCCACCGTTTGCTATTTTTCTCGAGAGAAGCCACTAGTGAAACCTACGGGCCCCGGGTCCTCTTTCTCATATATTTGCCTTTGTGATCTACTTTTCCTTTGCATTTTTATTCATATCTATTAAACCAAAAATACAAAAATACCTTGCTGCAATTTATTTCTATTTATTGTATTTGGCGTTCTATCTATCAATCCACTACAAATTATCTCATGTCCGTTTGCCTATCTTGAGGCATCGTACCCTGAAAGGGATTGACAACCCCTTTAACACGTCGGGTTGCGAGTACTTGTTATTTGTGTGCATGGGCTGTTTATGTTGTGTTGCTTGGTTCTCCTACTGGTTTGATAACCTTGGTTTCATATCTGAGGGAAATACCTACCGCCGCTGTGCTGCATCATCCCTTCCTCTTTGGGGAAATACCGACGTAGCTTCAAGTGACATCAAAAGGAATTTCTGGCGCCGTTGCCGGGGAAGATCTTCAACATAACCAGGTTCCTAATCACAAATCTCATCTCCTCGCAATTTACATTATTAGCCTCTCATTTTCCTCGCCCCCACTTCACAAAAGTTTACCGTTTTATTTGCCTCTCTTTTTCATCGATCTCTTGTCTCTAGTCCCGATGGCTAGTGTCCTTACTCCTCCTTTGTCACCAGATTTTGAAGTTCTTTACTTCAAGCAAAGACAAGGAGAAAATCTGAAAGATGCCTGGTATAGGCTTATGGAATCGTATTGTATTTTCAATCTAAAGGGGGATGCTAAGGTTTTGCTTCGTAACTTTTACATAGGATTAGCTTTGCATCATAGACAACTTCTTGATTTTGCCGCTAAAGGAAATTTTATTGAGCTTGATGCAAACGCTGCCTATGAAATTTTGGAAGGAATTTTGGGAATTCCTCCTCAAAAGAAGGGGTTTTCCTTTACCCCTGAGGGAGTTCAAATGTTGGACAAACTTGGTGATTTCCATAAACATATGGTTGAAATACAGAAATATAATGAACCCCTCAAGCACCTCAATGGTAGTATCAATCGCATGAATACCTTGATTACTCTTTGCAACAAGCAATTGGATATTTTGGATCTTAAGATGGTTTATTTTCCGAAGAATTTAGGGAAGCGTAAAGAGCCTCCCGGGTTTGAGAAAACCCTTACAAAAGTTTCAAAACTTCGGATGACAAAACTTAGATCCTTGCCTTACGCCTAGCTAAGGGCGTAAAACTATAGCGCTTGTTGGGAGTTAACCCAATGAATAAAATTAAATTTTGCTTTTTGCTTTCTGTTCTTCTGTGTTTACACAATTATTCTACCGGTATGATTGTGTTTTTTGTGTTTTAATTAGTGTTTGTGCCAAGTAAACCTTTAGGATCTTCTTGAGTGATAGTTGTTTGATCTTGCTGAAAAAGACAGAAACTTTGTGCTCACGAAAATAATTTTCATAAATCATAGAAAAGATATTTTACCCTGATTCTTTTTGCAGAAGATTAATATACAAATTACCCAGGTCGTCCTAATTTATCTTAATTTTTTGAGTTACAGAAGTTTTCGAAAGTTCCAGATTACTACAGACTGTTCTGTTTTGACAGATTCTGTGTTCTTTGTGCTGTGTGCTTATTTTGATGGCTCTATGGTTTTCTTTGATGAGTTTTTCCATAGAAAAGTTGGAATACAGTAGATATAATACAAACACAAAATATGAATTGGTTTCACCCAGCACTTATAGTATTGGTTTGCTTTCTTTTACTAACGGATCTCACGAAGGTTTTGTTGAGTTTTGTGTGATTGAAGTTTTCAAGTTTTGGGTTATCTTACGATGGATGAAATAAGGATAGAAGAGCCTAAGCTTGGGGATGCCCCGACATCCCAAGCTATTATCCAAGAATGAGCAACCAACTAAGCTTGGGGATGCCCCCGAGTGGCATCCCCTCTTTCTTCTAACAACCATCGGTATTTTCCTTGAGGCTATATTTTTATTCGTCACATGATATGTGTTTTGCTTGGAGTGTCTTGTATGATATGTGTATTTGCTTATTTTATTTTGTGTTTTAAGTCATCAATCCTTGCTGGACACACCTATTTGAGAGAGCCAAAATTTTGTCATGACTTGTTAGAATTGCTCTCTGTGCTTCACTTAAATCTTTTATGAGCTAGGACTTGCTCTAGTGCTTCACTTATATCTTTTTGAGCATGGTGTGATTATTATTTTTGAAGAAATGCTCTCTTGATTCACTTAGATTTATTTGAGAGTTAGTAAAATTTCTAAGAAATTATCTCTTGCTTCACTTCAATTATTTTGAGAGAAAGAAAATTTTATGCTCATGATCTTCACTTATATTTGTTTGAGCTTATGAAAAGCAACACATGAAAAGTAGTCCCAAAGTGATAGATATCCAAAAAGGATAAAGTAAGAAAAATGTCATGAAGATCATTGGAAAAAATAAACTTGATTCTTAGTAATAGTTTTGAGATATGATGATGTGATATGTGAGTTATGTTGACGAGTAATTGTGCTCTAGTAAGAATATTGGTGTTAAGGTTTGTGATTCCCTATGCATGCACGAAAGTAAATAATCATGCAATGAAAATTATATCCTACTTGTGGTGCATTATTCGGTGTTAATTATGCTTAATGCTTGCTTTACGAGATTATTCGTTTCTTGGTTGGTCGCTTCTCAATCTTTTTGCTAGCCTTCATTTTGCACCATGTATGACCTCTACTTGTGCATCCAAAATCCTTTAAACCAGTTTTTCCACATGAGTCCACTATACCTACCTATATGTGGTATTCTTTTGCCGCTCTAAGCAAATTTGCATGTGCCATCTCTATTTTTCAAAATAAACTTCCCTTTTGTGTATTTGTTTCGCTCGCGGAACGGTAACGAGTGGCTAATATTTTCCATGCTGGATGTGTTATTCTCACGATGGGTGTTTATTCACTTGTCATTGCACGAGAGTAAGGCAAAGGTTTTAGGGATGCCCAGTCCTGAGTTGCAAAAATGAATTTACTTTATGCTGTCAAATAATAAATTCCTTGGAAAGTGTTGGTATGGAGGGCAACTGTGGATACGGCTAGCCATGGATAGTGAAAGTATGGTGGATAAAAGAATAACCTATATTTTCTGTTTGGGAACCGCCTATCGCATATCTAGCATGGAAAGTGTTCGTAGCTCTACGTAATTTTAGTTGGTGGGATGGATACACCTCCCAAAAGTTTTTTATCTCAATTTTTTTTCGCTTTGAGCTCTGGCACCTCTACAAATCCCTACTTCCCTCTACGAAGGGCCTTTCTTTTACTTTATGCAATTTTTATTTTTGAATTTGAGTCTCCATCTTCTCTCATAAAAGCACCAAGTAAGGGAAAATATGATCGTGAGTAAAGTATTGGGTGTAGCTAATATTCGAGAGTGTATTGAATGGATCAATGTTTGAGCATGATGGGCCAGGGATAACTTGTTTTAGCATTGATATTTTGAAAGACATGGTTGCTTGTTGATATACTTGAGTATCTAAATCATTATGTCAAAACTAGACTATTGCTTTGAATCACATAAAGGTCCAATTGTCCATGCTATAAAAAAAGAATATGATATGGCATGATGAACAGCACTCCACATCAAAAATTCTGTTTTCATCACTTACCTACTCGAGGAAGAGCAGGAGTTAAGCTTGGGGATGCTAATACGTCTCCGACATATCTATATTTTTTTATTGTTCCATGTTGTTTTATTATCAATCTTGGATGTTTTATAATCATTTTATAGTCAATTTATATCATTTTTGTTACTAACCTATTGACATAGTGACAACTGCCAGTTGTTGTTTTTTGCATGTTTTTTACATCACAGGAAATCAATATCAAACGGAGTTCAACTGCAATGAAACTTCACGGAGATTTTTTTGGGACCAAAAGTAAGAAGTTGGGACCTGGTTGCACCTGGGGAGAGTCCCGAGGAGGGGACAACCCACCAGGGCGCCCCGGGAGGCCCAAGCGCGCCCTGGTGGGTTGTGCCCACCTCGGGTGTCCCCCGAACCCCCTCTTTGCTCTATAAATACCCTATATTCCAGAAACCCTAAAGGCATCGATGAAATATTCATCCAGCCGCCGCAGAGTCTAGAACCACCAGATCCAATCTAGACACCACCATGGAGGGGTTCACCACTTAGTGCCTCTCCGATGATGCGTGAGTAGTTCTTTGTAGACCTTCGGGTCCGTAGTTAGTAGCTAGATGGCTTCCTCTCTCTCTTTTTATTCTCAATACAATGGTCTGTTGGAGATCCATATGATGTAAGTCCTTTTGCGGTGTGTTGGTTGGGATCTGATGAACTTCGAGTTTATGATCAGTTATATCTTTTTATATCCATGAAAGTAATTTTGAGTTTCTTTGATCTCTTATATGCATGATCTCTTATAGCCCCATATTTCTTCTCTGATATTTGGGTTTTGTTTGGCCAAATTGATCTATTTATCTTGCAACGGGAAGAGGTGCCCGGTAGTGGGTTCGATCTTACGGTGCTTGATCCTAGTGACAGAAAGGGAACCGACCCGTATGCATTGTTGCTACCAGGGATAAAAAGATGGGATCTATATCTGTCGCAATAGATAAACTGATCTTATCTACATCATGTCATCATTCTTATTGCATTACTCCGTTTTTCGATGAACTTAATACACTAGATGCATGCTGGATAGCGGTCGATGTGTGTTGTAATAGTAGTAGATGCAGGCAGTAGTCGGTCTACTAATCTTGGACGTGATGCCTAGTAATGATCATTGCCTGGATATCATCATAATTATTTGAAGTTCTATCAATTGCCCAATAGTATTTTGTTTACCCACTGTTTGCTATTTTTCTCGAGAGAAGCCACTAGGGAAACCTACGGCCCCCGGGTCTTCTTTCTCATATATTTGACTTTGCGATCTACTTTTACTTTGCATTTTTATTCAGATCCATTAAACCAAAAATACAAAAATACCTTGCTGCAATTTATTTCTATTTATTTTATTTGGCGTTCGATCTATCAATCCACTACAAATTATCTCACGTATGTTTGCCTATCTTGAGGCTCCATACCCCGAAAGGGATTGACAACCCCTTTAACACGTTTGATTGCGAGTACTTGTTATTTGTGCGCAGGGGCTATTTACGGTATGTTGCTTGGTTCTCCTACTGGTTCGATAACCTTGGTTTCATATCTGAGGGAAATACCTACATTGTTGTGCTTTGCGTCATCCCTTCCTCTTTGAAATCTTGGCCTTTACTACAAAAAAGACACATCCGTGACATTTTGGGCGAGCAATTTTTTTGTCATACATATGACACTTCTATGACGATAATTGTGACAAAACCGGTATCATCATAGATGTGGTGGGCTCCTACTTCTATGACAAAAAATCATGACAGAAATGGGCTTTTCGTCTGGGCGGACGGAGACGCAGCTGCATGACATTCTTTGGGCCGTCCATGACGGAAAAAACCATGGTAGAAGCGAGGGAGGAAAATTTGGGGAGTTGCGGTTATGGTGGGAGGTCGGGGCGGCGATCGCGCGTTTCTCGTACGTACGTGCGGCGTTGGCTCTAATCGAACCGAGCAAGGCGTTGGGCTCTAATCGAACTGGCGATTACCGCTGCGAGCTACGCGTTATTGAACCCGGCGATCGATCGATGGCTGTTAATCGAACCCGATGGGCGATTCGCCGCTCTGCTGCTAATCGAAGCCGATCGATTGGATGAGCGATGGCGTTGCGGGGGTTGGATGAGCGATGGCGGTGGCGTTGCCTCTGGATGAACAGGACCCGTGGTGTGGAGGGCTGGATGAGCGATGAGCGGTGGAGGGTTGGCCGTGGAGGGTTGTTGAGCAGGACCCGTGGTGTGGAGGGCTGGATGAGCGATGAGCGGTGGAGGGTGCCCGTGGAGGGTGGTTGAGCGATGGCCGGTGGAGTAAGCGGCGGGGGAGGCTGGGTGAGCAGGAGCCTGTGGAGGCTGGAGGAGGTCGGCGGTGGCCCGTGGAGGCTGGAGGAGGTCGGCGGTGGAGATGAACAGTATCCGTGGAGTCCGTTTTGCGATCGCCACACCCTCCCGATGAACAGGACCCCCGTTTCGACCGTAGGAGGTCTGTTTCCTCTGTTTTGCGGTACGCCACACCCCTCCCGATCAACTGGACCCCCGTTTCGACCGTAGGAGGTCCGTTTCCTCGTTGTCTTGATGCGCCAGCCCCTCCGATCAACAGGATCCCGTTTGAGCGTGACGGTCGAACACAAGGCTGTTTCCTCCGTTGTGCGATGCGCGGGCCTTGTTTCCATCGCTGTTCCGTCCAAGCCCTCCCGATGAACACGACCACGCATTCCATTCGACCCAGCGGTTGGCTCCCTATGAACACGGCGACGGCGCTGTTTCTCCGTTCCGACCCAGCCATGTACATATCGCGAGTAGGCGTTCGAGACCCTGCCCGTATGTACGTACGCGCGTATTTTCTTTCTTGCACCCTCGCCGATGTGCGTGCGTGTACATGCTATGTGCGCGCCTCTACTACGACACGTCGCGCCTCTTCAACGACCGGTATGTGCGTACCGTCCGCGACGAGAATGAGAACCCTACGTGCGCTTGACCAGGTGGGTCCCGATCGTCGAGCACTTCCTTGCTGCGAAGATGTAGCTGGTGGGTCCCAGCGGTCGGGCGAATCGTTTTTTTCGGACGCACTTCCTTGCGTGCGAAGATGTAGCTGGTGGGTCCCGGCGATGCAGAAACATTTTTTCGCAAAATCGGTGGCCCGTCCGGTGGGTCCCGCTGTCGGTGGAGGAATAATTATTTTGCGGCGTAATAAGGAGGCACTTCCTTGCTGCGGTCGTGGACCCAGTATCGACCTCTCCATGTATAGTCCACGTCCGATGGAAGCCATTCCTTGACCACGTTGACCACGCCGCGCCGAGAGCACCGGGCGGTGGGCGGCGGCGAGGCCTAGGAAGGGGCGGCGCGATCCGGGAAGACACGGCAGTGGAAGCCCACGCGTAGAGGAGTACGATGGTTCACTGGTTCGCTACGGTGTGAGGCTGTCGTCGCTGCAAAATAACAGGGGGTGTGGATGAGTAGAGGGATGACCTGGCCAGCGGTGGGAGTAGTAGGGGGCGGTGAGGCCTCTGCCGCGCGCAGCCCGACCACGGGAGGCGGGAGCACGAGGCACGACCGGCGCTGGTTTGGGCGGCCGGAGCAAGAAGACCAGAGGTTGAAGAAGCACTACGGCCGTTGGATGGACATCGTCACGGTCCTTTGGAGCTAGAATCGTGCATATTGACTAAGTTGACAAAGCCCTCCGTCCCGTCAACTTAGTAGGCCCACAAGTCAGCATGCCACTATCTTTGGGTCCCAGCTAACGGGGAGTATTCATTTTTTGTGCGTAATAAGGAGGCACTTCATTGCGTGCGAAGATATAGCTGGTGGGTCCGAGCTATCGGTAGCGGTAACATTTTTTCACGAAATACAAAAGCCCTTTCGGTGGGTCCCGATGTCGGTGGAGGAATCATTATTTTGCGGCGTAATAAGGAGGCATTTCCTTGCGTGTGGCCGTGGACCCAGTGTCGGCCTCTCCACATCTGATCCACTTCAGATGCATGCGGTCGTTGACCATGTTGACCAGGCAGCGCCGAGAGCACCAGGCGGTGGGCGGCGGCGAGGCCTAGGAAGGAACGACGCGAGGCGGGAAGACTAGGCAGTTGTTTCCCAGCGGAGAATCTGTTGTCTGAGGTTTCTTGGTTAAATGCTGCCATCGCGGAGAATAACAGCGGTGTGGGTGAGTAGAGGATGGCTAGGCCAGCGATGGGAGTCTGATGGGGCGGTGAGGCTGGCGGCAGCACTGATCGACCATGAGGAGGAGGAGCGAGCAGTCCAGCGGCGCTTGTTTGAACGGCTAGAGCAGGAATGGCAGAGATTGATGAAGCACGACGGCCGTTGGATTAACATCCAACAGTCACTGCTTGTGCGTCAACCTTTTTTTAAGAAAGCCTCAAATCTGTGGAAAACAGCATACATCCCATCTGCCACTATTTCTAATAATTTACAGCCCATTTGCTAATTCTTAAGGTTTTTTTTGGAGCCCATATTCTTTTTGTTAGCATTACAGCCCATATTGTGGCCACGGTTAAAAATTATCTGAAATTTTGGATATTTGGTGCGGTCGAACTGTTTTAATCCCAAATTTCGACTCACATTCAAACTAATTTAAAAATAAATGTTTATCAATATAAAATCCAACAAATTCTCCACGCATAAAAATTAATGTAATTTAAAATCTCGAAATGAAAAAAAGATATTTGAAACTAATTGCGGTTTGATGTGTTTTAAAATGTACAACCCATTTCTCATTCTTGATAGGCCATTTTCTCGGCCAGCCAATGAAGCTCCCTCGTCTTGAAAGATTTGCAGCCCAATAGGCACGACAAAGCGACTTACTTGGCAAATCACAAAAAACTGGGTTGTGTCCTTGGACCCAATTCGACCTCTCCACGTCACGGTACTCTTCCGATGTAAGTCGGTCATTGACCACATTGACCACGCCGCCGAGAACACCAAGGCGGTGGGCGACGGCGAGGCCTAGGAAGGGACGAGCGGAGCCGGGAAGACGCGGCGATGGATGCCCACGCGGAGAGGAGTCGAGGTTCACTAGTTCGGCTGCGGCGTGAGGCTCTTGTCGCCCGCAGAATAACGAGGGGTGTGGGTGAGTAGAGGATACCTGGGCCAGCGGTGGGAGTAGTAGAGGCGGTGAGGCCTCCAGCGGCATCACAGCCCGACCACGAGAGGCGAGAGCACGCAGCACGACCGACGCTGCTTTGGGCGGCTGGAGCAAGAAGACTAGAGGTTGAAGAAGCATTATGGCCGTTGGATGGACATCGTATGGTCACTGGAGCTAGAATCTTTCATATTGACTAAGTTGACAAAGCCCCCCGTCCTCGTCAACTTAGTAGGCCCACAAGTCAGCCACTCACTATGGTGGGTCCCAGCTAGCAGGGGATATTCATTTTTTGGTGCGTAATAAGGAGGCACTTTCTTGCGTGCGAAGATATAGCTGATGGGTCCGACCATCGTCGAGGGGGGGACGTTTTTTCGTGAAATCTGAAGCCCTTCCCGTCAAAGCATGTACAATGCGTAATAAGGAGGAACTTTCCTTGCGTGCGACCATGGACCTCGTGGGTCCCAGCCGTCAGGCTCTCCACGTACGGTCCTCTTCTGATGAATCTCGTATGTTGACCACGCCGCGCCCGGCCTCACCGAGGCGATGGACGGCGGCAAGGCCCAGATCAGAACGACCGGAGATGGGGAAGAAGCGGCAGTGGAGTCGCAGACGGAGAGGAGTGGGAAACTTGACTGGTTCGGGTGCGGGGTGGGCCTACACTCGGCAAAGAATAACAGGAGGTGCGGAGTGGAGGGATGGCCTGGCCGTCGGCGGGCTAGCGTTTCGCTGAGGAGCGCAAAACAACACCGCTGGACGCCGAAGGCTAGAGCAGGCGGTTCCAGCAGCGCTGGGGGAAGAAGACGAGAGATTGAAGAAGAATGCGGCCGTTGGATGTAAATCCAACGCCTTCTTAAACTTCGACCTCTTGGCCCACATGTCGGCCAGTCCATTTGTTTTTAGTCCATTTGGTGGGCTGGGTGAAACAATGATGTAGCATCTATGCAGCCCGTTTAAATCCCATTTGCATTTTCTCAAAATCCATGGACTTGCTGGGCTGGGTGAAAATATCATGTTGGGCTAGGCGAGAAATGTTATAAAAACATAAACACATGATTGCACGTCAGTAAAATCTTTGCAAGCTTATGTACACAATCACTAGGAGTTAACTTGGCAAGTTATATATAAACAATTATTATTATTATTTTGTAAGAACTTTCAACTTACGAAACAAGATACCATTTTAATTTGATGAGTTAATAGTACGTGGGGTATTATTATTTTTAGGCTAGGCGTGGGACAGTTGAGTTGGTTCTAGGGAAAATCTTGGGAGAAAACTCAGTTTACATCGAAAAAGAAAGTGGGAGAAAATTCAGAGACCTGCGGGTCCACGAGGAGAGGAATATGTTGGGAGGAAGGAGATTCAAAGCACGGCAGCCGAGTGAACTAGTTTTTTACGGACAAGTGAACTAGTTTACATACATAAGCAAATAGCCACTAAAAAAGCAATCAGGTTAATGGGTTCTTAAAATAAATATTTCGGACAAAACAGATAGTTACGACACATAGGCTAATGCATGAAACACTCAGATGATAAAGGTGCTTATAAACAGATAAAGTACAACATCTAGACCTTCCTGGCATGCTTGATCATGACGCTGCGGCTATCCGTGTACTCGTCGGTTATGGGAAGCAGACACGCCCTCATGTCCAAGATCTGCCTGTACATGTCGTAGCTTGCGTATGAGTCCTTGGCCGCGTAGGTTATGTAGGCTAGATTCAGAGGTACCTCCCACGTGTTCAGGTCGTCTTCTTTCATGTTGGCATATCAGGGGTCGATGATGGTCTCAGCGAGGTCAACCACGGAGTCCTTCTCCTGCCCGTTGCTAATGATCTTGTATTGCTTCTAGATGTCGACAAGCTTGTTGCACCAGATGGCAGAATCGTCGCGTTCTTCCTTCTTTCCACCGTAGTGAAGGTGCAGTCGGCGCTGCCGATGAAACGGGCGAATGCTCCAGAACCTAGTGTAGCCATAGGACTGAGGCGAGGCAGAGCTTCACTGAGTCTGTATCGTTGGTGTACATCACATTCAACTTGGTGCGGCCATAGGACTGAACGGCGAACTAACTCCTTGCTGAAGTCCATATCCAGCGAGCTCACCCTCGGATCGCCATTGGAGTCTCTTGAGTGAGCGAGTGTGTGGCGGCGGCAGCAGTTCATTTTTCAGCTCTTGGGGAACTAGATTCAACGAAGGTGAGTGTGTCTGAGAGACAACAGTTACTACCCTCCTCGTCTGCTGCCGCGCCCGACGAAGATGCACTCTCGGCGCATTCAAACACCTCCATTAAGAAACCTACTCCGGCCACACGTCGGTTCACGAGCGGGTCTGTATTGGTACTGTAATAACAGGAGTTAGTGGTCACTTTACTTAAATTTAATTAGCTTTAATAGAAATTTATACTTAAAACAAGCAATGCATTGGCTCGTTCTATAAGTGCCACGGGATCAACATGCACAACAATTAGAATTATTATTCTCGGGGCGCTTTACGATCAGCACATTTGTCGCACTTTCACAAAGATAATACTACCAAGTTTGAACTGTTTGTTATGGTTGTTGTCCACTACATCATCATGCCGTGTTTCCCGACTTGCAAGATTCGAACCAACAAATAAGATCCAAATAATAAGTACAACAAAGATGCCTACACATCTCATTGATTCCCACTTGCAAGATTCGTAACCAACAAATAAGATCCAAATAATAAGTACAACAAAGATGCCTACACATCTCATTGATTCCCACTTGCAAGATTCGAAACCAACAAATAAGATTCAAATAATAAGTACAACAAAGATGCCTACACATCTCATTGATTCCCAGCTTGCAAGATTCAGAACCAACCCATTAGAGCGTTTTGATAAAGTGAATATCGGGATTAAATCCATCTTGGCTAGCCATGTCATACAATCGAAGAACTTGGCGAATGCTCTTGACCGTCACAACATCTGTAGTTGAGTATTCCCGTTTGCACAACATGTTTGCACAAAGACAAACAAGGAGACAGAGAGCATGATTTCACTTTAATAGCGGCCTCCTTGAACTCAACCTCCAACTCCACTAGGATGAGGTCTGCACTGGAGTTCCATGATTCAATTCATGCGCCTTTTCTGCGGTTCACGAAATGAAGCAAAGATTGCATCATTCAGCTAGCAAGAAGTACTTGCTCTTGTGAGCTGCAGGTTCTTCTTTAGTAGTTGCACTAAAATTGAGGAACATTAAGGTTGGCTGTCTGGCTCATGTAAGGTGCAACTATAATTTTCTTATCCTTTTGTGCAGTTCCACTAAAATAAAGTGCCATTGTGGTGACAGTGACAGCTCCATCTTGCAAAGGCTAATAAAATGTTGCACGAGATTACCAGCAGAACTTGACGGAGATTTTGGAAACTCTAATCACCATTTTGTGCAGTTCAACCAAAATTGAGAGATGTTGCCCACCTGACATTTTAGTTGAACTACACAAGACACTCATTCAAAAAAGTGTTTTGTGCAGTTCACCAAAAGGTCACAATAGCAACAAGGTGAAATGGATATCCCTATCTGCACAAAATGATAGAAAGTAAGCATTGCTGGTCAATAAGAATATCTGAAACATATACAAAATGAAAAGAAGCATCTTAATTATGTTCATGGCAATCACGCAAGGACGGTAGAAATTTTAAAATGTCGAATGCTTCATGTTACGAAGCATTACGATCAACAATGAGATTCCTCGGATATGGGATTACTTTAATGGTGGCATTGCTTGTTTACGGACACGATAAATCAATAGCAGCTAAAGAGTTGGTTTAAGGGCATGGGACCGTGGGGACACGGGACACTCAACAGCGTAAAGGAGCAACTTACTTATCATCTTGGGGAAAACAGCAGGAGTGCCATTTGTAACACAGTTTAATTGCATCTTATCCTTTGGAGGCATTAGATTAACAATAACACTGGTTAGACATGTCCCTAAGGTAACAGTGTGATCGCTTCATTTTACATGCGCCCTTACATTAACAAGGGCAAAAGGTTGGTATAAGGACATGTGACAGTGGACGCATCAGCACAATGTACCTACAAGGAGGCATAAAGTGGTGATGCCGAGCTTGTTCACGCTATGTGAGGGCAGCAAACCTAATCCTGGAGACTTTTTACTATGTGAGGGCAGCAAATCTAATCCTGGAGACCTTTTACTATGTGAGGGCAGCAAATCTAATCATGAGACCTTTTACTATGTGAGGGCAGCAAATCTAATCCGAGACCTTTTACTATGTGAGGCAGCAAATCTAATCCTGAGACCTTTTACTATGTGAGGGCAGCAAATCTAATCACAGAGACCTTTTACTATGTGATGGCAGCAAATCTAATCCTGGACATACTCTGTTGACTTGTCCACCAGCCGCCACTTTCTATCCTTTTTCAACCAATAATAGATCCGTTCCTTATCCGGTTTGTCTGCGTTTTCCCATTATTTCCCTTTTCAACCAAGAGACCGGTGGGGTATCCGGTCTCTACTACTTCCACCATATTATTTCCTCTTTCAATCAAGTCCTAGATTCATGCTACAACTTTCCCCCCTTTCTTCGTTGTTTGAACAAAGCCCTAGATTCAAATGCATGAAGTAGCTTTACCTCTAATAATACTAAAAATTTAGGTGGCTTTGGAAGAGCTGATGGGAGTAGAAAAAGATGCACATGCAGACACGTGGGGAGCTGGGGCGAGTAGAGCAAGGCAGCTTTGAAGAACTTATACGAGGTCGCCGGGATGTCGGCGGCAGGTCGGATCTGCGGACAATCTGGCGGGGAGGAAGAAGGGTCGGAGGACCTCCCGAGCCGCGCTGTGTTGGAGAGAACGGCATGGGCGGAGGATCGGGCCCCTCCGGCAGCTGTGGGTTTCCTCCTCGGCGGTGATGACCGCGTGAATGATGCACCTTTAGTCCTCTACACACACGGCCGAAGGATCCGGCGGATCTGTGACCAGCGGTGAGCGGAGAGAAAATGTCGCTACCGCTGTCTTGTTTATATCTGGAGAGGATGAGAGAATGAAGAGCAACCCTAGTAAAGCAAGCGCTCGGGCCCTGCGTCCATATATAGTGGAGTGATTATCTTTTTTCTCTCCACAACAAGCATTTCAATTTGTGTACGTGGCATTAAAGAAAAGAAACTCTCTATTTAAGGTGACTACTCTACGACTCCTACTTACTACTACAGTACTACCTCCGTCCTAGTTTATAGGTCCCTTTTATAGTTTGTGCCAAATTTTGACCAAAGATTTAACTAACAAAATGTTAATGCATGTCAAGAAAAATTATCTCATTGGATTCGTATTTGAACATAGTTTTGAAAAATATAATTTTTGGTGACATGCGTGAACATTTTCTTAGTTTAATCTATGGTCAAAATTTGGCACTAAATAATGGGGACCAATAAACCCGACGAGAGGAAGTATTGTTTAATTGTGCTCCGCCCTCCATTCATTGAACAACCCCACGGGTGAATAAACATCTGATAAATCTGTATTTATATAGAACGAACAAGCTCGAACTATTTTCGCGTAGTTAAAAGTTGAGGCGGGGCTTTTCCCGGCGTCTGTGGCGGTTTTGGGTAGGCGGTTTGACAGAGAGGCGAGGAGGGTGGCGAGTGGGGCTGTGCAATTTGTGGCGTTCTTCTGGAAAGACTTGTGATGTGACCACTCACTATAGTCATGAATTACTGGCGCTACGACCGGGTGATACCCCCTTCGTTCCGCGCTCTAATCTGGTGCATGACACGTCGACCCGGATGCTGACTCTCCCACATGTCGGAGTAGTAAGAAGGAGCAAAGAATGATGCGGTATATATACTACTCCCTCCGTTCCAAAATATAAGTCTTTGGAGAGATTTCACTATGGACCACATACGGAGAAAAATGAGTGAATCTACACATAAAATGCATCTATATACATTTGTATGTGGTCCACGGTGAAATATCTACGAAGACTTATATTTAGGAACGGAGGAGTACTACTCAGTCGGGAGGAGTGCGAACCACGGCAGCCAGTGAACCAGCCGTGCGAACCACGGTAGCCAGTGAACCAGCAGTAGAAAACAATGTGGTGATATGGCCATAAAAACAATGTGCTACGGTCCACCTTGTAGCATGTAAATAACACTCCTCTTTGTTTGGATCCACGAGTTAGAGCTAGTTTGGGTTGAAATAGCCTCAAATTATCGAAACAAGAGGGGTTAGTTTGAGCTAGTTTGCTCTAACCCAGCTAAAAAACTAGCCCGGTGGAGAGGTTCTAATTGGGTTAGTTATCCTCGGGCCCACTAAAGAGAACTAAAAAATCTCACCTGCCCGCACTGGATCGCTCCCTAAAAAATCTCACCTGCCCGCACTTTGGATCGCTCCCCCTCTCGCACGACTCCTCTCTGTTCCCCATAGGGCCGCCCGCCCAAGCGCCTTCGCCCTCTCTCTCCTCGGCCGCCCTCTCCTTCCGGCCTCCGCCGCCCTACTCGGCCGCCCTCTCCCTCCGACCTTGAAGGTCGCCCGCTCCCCTTCACGGTCGTTTTCTCCCTCTCATGTGTGCTTGTGGCGCATCTACCGGGGAGGCCGCGAGAGGGTGAGTTTGTTCGTTCCTTCTCATCTCACGGCCATATCATTGATCTTGCTTGCTCTAGCGCTAATTCTGATTTGGAAAAGTAGATCTGATCAAACTTGCTATAGATTTGTGGTGCACGCATGGAATTGTTTGATGCTGCTTGAGGAGGTAATAAATCTTTCTAGAGGCCCAAAGATTGAGGTCACCTTTCTAGGTATTTCAATTTCAGGCTTGCATTATTTGTAGAGGCCCAAAGATTGAGTTCACCTTTCTAGGTATTTCAATTTCAGGCTTGCATTGTTTCTAGAGGCCCAAAGATTCAGTTCACCTTTCTAGGTATTTGAGTTTCAGAGCTTGCATTATTTCTAGAGGCCCAAAGATTGAGTTCACCTTTCTAGGTATTTCAGTTTAGAGCTTGCATTATTTCTAGAGGCCCAAAGATTGAGTTCACCTTTCTAGGTATTTCAGTTTAAGGCTTGCATTATTTCTAGAGGCCCAAAGATTGAGTTCACCTTTCTAGGTATTTAAGTTTCGAGCTTGCATTATTTCTAGAGGCCCAAAGATTGAGTTCACCTTTCTAGGTATTTCAGTTTCAGAGCTTGCATTATTTCTAGAGGCCCAAAGATTGAGTTCACCTTTCTAGGTATTTAAGTTTCAGCTTGCATTATTTCTAGAGGCCCAAAGATTGAGTTCACCTTTCTAGGTATTTCAGTTTCAGAGCTTGCATTATTTCTAGAGGCCCAAAGATTGAGTTCACCTTTCTAGGTATTTTAGTTCTGAGCTTGCATTATTTCTAGAGGCCCAAAGATTAAGTTCCCGATCGTGACAGCGGCCACTGCTACCCATGCGGTGTCGACCTCAACTTGCAAGGGCAGCGTCGGAGGGTTCGGGGCTTGGGCTCTCTGAGCCTTCCTCGAGGCGGCGATGGTGAGCTCCTCCTCGGTGCGTGAGGGCTCGGGCTCCCTCCCTATCGTGAATGACTTCCATGATGAGTTAGCTCATTCTTTGTTTCATGAAGTGTTTTTTATTTTGTGAAGCTTGATTGATGACTTGTATGTTTAAGTGGGATATCTCATTTGTATGGAAAAAGTAAAAATTATCATGTTTTGCATGCTTGATTTGTATAGATGGTTCGTTTATGTCAATTGTGGCGGGAGGAGGCCACGGAAGAGCCGCCACACCAAGAGGTGCTTGGATCCAAGGGACTTATTTTAGTCGACTAAAAATAGGGTCCAAAGTAGTCAAATGATTGAGATAGAGCATTTATTGTCAATCTAAACCTGCCATCCATACACCTCTTTGGTTTAGAGTTAGTTCAGGGTTAGAATCTAACTCTAACCTCTAAATGAGCTAGAGTTCTCCTCCTCTCGGTTCATCGCCATCATACTTTCCCCATTCCTGTGTTTTCAGTATCCTGCGAATCAAAGAGACCCTTTTTTCGGGAAAAATCAAAGAGGCCCTTGGACTGGTTTAGGTCCGGTCATTTTTTATAAACGTGTTATGTCCAAAATTTAATGAACGTGCTCCGGTTTCCACGAAAATAATCCGGTTTCATGTAGTAATTCATTGATTTATTTATTCTTCTGCGGGGGGTTTGCATGTAATTCGTGAGGTCTGAAATGTAAAGTACCCCGGCATATGCTCCGAGTCGTGCATGCACTACGACCCAGATGCTCTATGTCCCACATGTCGGCGAATGGGAGCACGTGGAAATAGCCTAGGAGTACATATAGGAGGATAAATGCGTGAAAAAATATGTACTGTGAAGCGTAGCCGCGGTTCGAAAAGGAGACCTAAAGTGATGACAGCTATAGGTCGCACGCACCCAACTAGTGGTACTAGACATACGACTAATTTTCCCTCAAAAAAAGAGGCACGAGTGCTCAGTACTCCTATTCTATAAACACGAGTCCCATCTGACAACAGCGTCCGTGCTACAGCTAGCTCTCCTCCCTCGTTTCTCTCTTCTAATTCTAAACTCGGCCGGCCTTGGTGGGTGGGGTGGGTTTGCTCAATCATGACCCCACCTCACGGTGAAAATGTTCTGTTGGAATAAAAATGCCATATACTCCCTCCGTTCATAAATATAAGCCTTTTTAGATACTAGTTCAAATGGAATACAACATACAGATGTATGAAGACATAGTTTAGAGTGTAGATTCACTCATTTTGCTCCGTATGTAGTAGTCACTTGCTGGAATCTTTAGAAAGACTTATATTTGGGAGCGGAGGAGTACTATACTAATAAAACATTAAGGCCACGAGGCGATGCAGTGCTGGTTACAGGAGGCAAGAAGAAGAGATGCATCCATCGGCGGCGTCCACCTCCTCGACTCGAGTATGCCGCCCACGAGCAGCGCCTAAGTAGCAGCGGCTTTCGTGGCCAGGTCGGCGTGCTTCGAACAATGGCGTCCAAAGATTCCAGCCCGTTGGAAGAAGGCCAACGTCTTTCTGTCCTCGCTTGCCTTGTAGTGGCCTATGTAGACGATTTCCTCATAGACGTGGATGTGCGGTCGGCGGTTTCTTGCATGGCGGCGCTGCTTGCGGCGGCGTGGCCTCGAGTGCACATTCTTCGTCATGACCTCCGGCACCTGCGAGGCCACGGGGCTTGAAAGAGTTCGTCACCATGTAGGCCGATGAGGGTGGCAGGCAATGAGGAGCACTGGTGCGCGCTGGCTGGAGCGATCGACGACAAGGTCGTCGCGGCGCTTCTTGACGGCGGTGAACTTGCGGATGGAGTTGACCATCATGTCGACCATGTGAGAGGCAAAGCCGGCGTCGGCGAGGGCTCGATGCTGCGGTCGCCAACACCGTCTGGAAGCGCTGCTGCGGTGCGGGGCGCGCAGGCGGCGCCTTGGATGATTTAGCACAGCCATTGCCGCTCGCGTCCATCGCCTCCATAGGTGCTTGTGGCTTCGGTCACTTGGTCTTGGATTGGAGTGAGCAGTGTTGCGCAGAGACTTGGAAGTAGATGGATTGGAGTGGTGGGGCGCCTTTATTATATGAGAGTCCAAACTCTGTTGCATTCACATCGTGTTGGCTCTAGTCTGCTTCTCCAATTAATTCCCTCTGCATGTAATTGAGGATGCATCATTGACCGTTCAACGTCTCGGGAACCGCTACCCTCTTCCTCCTTGGCATTCAAGCACCTATGGACCCGTCGACGACGAGGTGCCTATGGTGACTTCGTAAATTTCAAGATGATAGTGCCGTGCGTGTGTGCGTTCATAGGGGTGAGTGTATGCGCGTGTATATGCGCTTGCGTCATCTTGTGTCAAAAAACAACGTAAATGCGTGTCAAAAAGAGACTAGTCAGTATACTCAATATTGTGCACCTCGGAGAGGAAAACGATAGAACTAGTATGTATTTATTTACGGTGCAGATTCACTCATTTTGCTCCATATGTACTCCGTCTCGGTGTAGTCTAGTCACTTGTTGAAATATCTAGAAGGGCAAATACTCCTTTACGGTTTACTGAGGCTATACTAGCAAGTAGTTGTATGTACTAGTACAATAGTGGGCTCACATAGCAATTTTGTCTCATGCAAGAGCACTGGCTATATCGTGCTCAATGTTCGTAGCTGCAGCGTTCGGTTTTGCGGCTCTTCGACTCTTGAACAATGATGTTACTACTACTGCTTCTACATTGTCGAATCCACTGCTGCATGTCCGTCCACCGCAAGCGGGACGAATAGCTTGTTGTTGAAGTACTACTAAGCAAAAGTATGTCCTTGTTTGCGAGAAACAGCGCGCATGGGCGAGGGAGAAGGCGTGTAGTATAATCAAGCTTCTCATCATTCTACGAGTTGAGGCGACACATCATAGCACTGGCCCCACATGCTTGCCTCTAAACTTGGCTGAAAGACCCGCAATGTACAATATATTTGCTGCAAGCTCTAACATTTACCCACCACAAATTAAAATATATGTGGCAGTATGCATCGTTACGATCACGAGGCGAGAGTCCCCTTTTGAAAAAAAACAAATTAAAATATATATTCCTGTCTTGACCAGATGAGCGTGCAAACTACAATCACCGGGGTGACAGTAGGGCGAAGACTATTTTAATTTAAAAAAAACTTGAGGCGGCCACATAGCATGGAGCCGACCCCAGCGATTTTAAGCTTACAGGCACGGTACCGCTATCTAGACTACTCTACACATGAAACTGCCACACGGCGTCCGGGCTGCGCTTGGCTCTTCGCCTCTTGGAAGTCGAACAATGATGGTGTACTACTGCCTTTGGAGGAGTACTACGATGCGCTTCGGCCATCGACACCGATTGAACTGCTGCATGTCCACAGCGTGCGGAGGGAGGCGTGTGGCAGCTTCTCCTATTCTTGCCAGCCACCACGCTCATGGGCGAGGAGGGGCGCTCTGTCTTTGCGTGTATGACAGGTGGGCCCGGCAGTGTGTGGCCAACCTGTCATACACCCAAAGGCAGGTGCGATTAAGTCCGCGAGGAGAGGATAATCAAACTTCTCGTTGATGTACGAGTTGACGCGACACATCAAAGCACTTCACTCGATATATTTCAATAATTTGCATTTACCGATGCATTAATTACAACGCATGCATGCATGCCATGACTCTTCTTTTGATATTACTTGCATGTGTTTATTTAATGCACCTTGAAGTAGTACTTCCTCCGTTCCTAAATTATAAGTCTTTGTTGGGATTCCATTATGAATTACATACGGATGTATATAGATGCATTTTAAGTGTGGATTCATTCATTTTGCTCCATATGTAGTCCACCTAGTGAAATCTCTATAAAGACTTAATCCCTCCATTTGGAATTAGGCTGGTCATAGTGGGGAGTAACTTAGACTAGTAACATGCATACGTTACTAGTCTATGTTACAACCTCTATAGTGCATAGTATCATAGATTAGTAGTATCATAGATGGTCCCATTTATTGCCATGCATGACACATAGTAGCACCATATTTATTATGTTACGGTATCTACCTATGTTACTATAACCATCTCTCTCTCTTCTTTAATTGCCTGCCACATAAGAATGTTTGCGAGTCCCGAGTGCATCATACTACTTATGTTACTCCCACTATGGCCAGCCTTACTTGTCGCGAAAATGGATGTATCTAGACGTATTTTAGTTCTAGATACATCCATTTCAAAGACAAGTAATTCCGAACGGAGGGAGTACATTTAGGAACGGAGGGAGTATAAAATATGTGACGGTAAGCTTTGTAATACCCCCGCCCAAGTCGAGAGATGATTGTGCACGAGGAGGGCGAGATCATGCAGACCGAACAGGAACATGACCCGACGATGGAGCTCTCTAAGGTCTCAATGGAACTCACCGTGCTCCACTGCCCCTTGTGCCTCCGCCCCTTCACGCCTCCAGTGTATGAGGTTCGAATACACCTCGTCCGTTCGGTTAATTGAGCAAGGTGCATGTTTCTTGATTGATGTGCTGTTGGATTGATTTCTGCAATGCAAGGGAGGGCATCTGGGCTGCGCGGACTGCCGCGTCGGCGCCCGGGAACCAGCGGCGATGCGGAAGTCTGCCGCAAGGTGGCTTTGGCGTCGGAACACGGCGGTGGACTCCGTCCTTTCGTCGGTGAGGTGGAGTGCCCGCACGAAGGCTGTGGGCTCTCGTCACTTACCACAAGCTCGCCGATCACCGGGCGTGTGTCGCTCGCGCCACAAATGCCCTGTGCCCGTCTACGGCTACGAAGGCCCGCCGCCGGCGCTCTACCACTACATCAGCACCGCGCATCCCATGCCCGTGCACAGGATTCTGTACGGCAAGGTGCTCCAGCTGCAAGTGCCACTATCGGAGCCATGGCTCTTGCTGTTCATGGAGGAGGACCGCCGCGCGTTTTTCTTGGTCGGCGGCGTGCTCGACATCGGCGCGCCTATCGCCGTGTCGGTCGTCTACATCAGAGCGGGGGCATCCCCACTGCCGCACTACTTGGCCAAGCTGTGGGCGAACGGCCCGCCGGGGGAGCCCAAAGGCACGACCGACACCGTCAAGGTGGAAATGGAGGTGACAAGCAGCAAGGATCCCGGCGACGTCGACGTGCAGGAGCTGACCTTCTTGACAGTTCCGCCCAAGCTGCTGGCGGGGCTAAGCTTGTGTCCCTCCACATTCAGATTGACAAGCTCACGTCCTAAATGTTTCGACAGTGCCTTATGTTTATCTTAGTAATATGCTAATATAGGGATTACCTTGGTCTACTTTAGCTTAAGAAATGGTGGGTTTTGGTGGCGATGCAGCAATTACTTGACATCGGATCAAGAATTTCCAACAGTTGAGCGGATATTTTGTGTCATTGAATATAAAGTTCCTTTGGGTAAGAAGTACTACTTGTCATCAAAATGGATAAAAGGAGATGTATGTAGGCGTATTTTAGTTCTAGATCGTCCTTTTATCCATTTGATGACAAGCACTCCTCCGTTCCACAATACATGCCTTCCATTTGTCAAAATATAGATGTATCTAGACATGTTTTAGTATATAGGTACATCCATGATAGAGCCAATCGGATGGTTGAGAACACTACAATTAAGTAGCTACAGATCGTGTGTGACTCCCGGATCACGAGGCCGGGGTCATCATCCTCCTTTTCGAGAAAAAACAGACACGTGTGTGAGAGGGCGAGTGTGTGCGTGCACCTCTTCTCTTCTGTATAACATACTACTAAACTCAGAGTACAAGTTTTTGTGGGTGGCACGATGGTGCGTGTGAGAAGTCCCAAGAGATAGGTTTAATGCGTCGAAAAAGGACTAGCCTAGAGCTGCATGCGGGCTATTCTGTCGAAGGCCCCATTAACCGTAAGATATGTATACGACGGTGCCAGTTATTGCACGTACACAGCAGTACTCCCTCCTTTCCGGTTTATGGTGAGTGGTGGAATATTTTTTGTAGTTTGCAAAAGCACCTAATTAATGCTCTTGTTTTTCTCAAAAAATTATGTTTATCAATGCATTAATTGCAATGCATGCATGCATAAAGTACATGCATTGGTCAATTTTCTCTTAATACTTGCATGCAATGATTTAATGCACCTTGGAATCTGAACATGTTTGGGGAACAACCAAATTGACCCTTATAAAATGGAAAAACTAAAATTTTGAGATAAGCCCTATAAAACCAGAAAGGAGGGAGTAGAAAAAGAAGTACTCCATCCGGGAATAGTGCCGCACTTCGAAACTAGAACCGTCAATAAATTTTGAGATTGGATCTCGTCACATTCCAAATTACTCCACGCTATATTGAATTGCAAACCTGTTCACACCGATCACAACCTAAACGGTTTCCCACTTAGGTGCGTATTAGTACCACGCTATATTGAATTCCAAACCTGTTCACACCGATCACAACCTAGACGGTTTCCCACTCAGGAGCGTATTAGTACTCGGTTATAAATACTAGTATGCCAAGATGACTGCACATTCCTCCTCAACTCCTCATCCACAAAAACAAACAAGTCATTCAGCATCCTTCCCTTGCGTTTGCCATGGCCAGCGTGAGTTCTGGGTCGAGAGATTGCCACCAGGGAGAGGCGAGCATGGAAGCGGAAGCACGAGAGATGTCCCGCCTTGCTGCGAGAGCAGCCGACATGTCCCGTCGCGGGGAAGTAGCAGCACAGAGGTCCCGTCGCGCCGCTGAAGCAGCACGGAGGTCCCGCCGCACCGTCGATGCAGCAGACTGGTTCGGCCACGCCGCGGAAGCAGCAGAGATGTCCCGCCGCGCCACGAATGCAGTAGAGATGTCCCGCGCGCGCGCGCTCGGGAAAATTTCTCGCGGCGGCGGCGGCGATTACGGCGCATGCATGCGATCGTCCATAGCCAGATGGATCAGATCTCCGGCTTTGCGAGGTTGCAGGACGACGTGAAAGCCTCATTTGAACAGGCTACCAACGTCATCCGGCAACTAAGGGAGGGCAATGAGAGGCTCGGGGCGGCGCGACCTCTTGAGGGAGAAGATCGTCCAAGTGCGAGACCAGCGAGGAGGAGACCAGTGCCTTGTTGAAGAGGACCGGCGTCATCGTCAAGAAACTTATGGGCGAGAATGACATGCTCCGCAACGGCGCCAAAGGCTGGTGGAGGAATCCATGGATGTTCTCAAGCAGCGTCTTGAGGACACGAAAAAGCTCATCGCCGCTTCGCCGCGGAGACTAGTTCCATGACTGCAAACAACGCATCAAGAAAGTAGAGATCAGCGAGCCAGATCCTTGTCTTCCTTCTTCTTTTGCCCTTGTGTATTTCGGGCGTAGCCGCATGTGGCTTTTCTAATTATATTTCTAATTATGTAAGACAATTAATTGTACTTATCTTTTTGTTGAAGATCAATGTTTTTTTTTGAAAGCTGTGGAAGATCAATGTTGCGAGGCTGGAATGAAGAAAACTCTTGCTATGGCGACCCTGGCGTTGCTGTTCTTCTAGTTGCTGCTGGGCTTCCTTCAATTTCCTGGTTTCTTTTGATGTAATAATCGGTTTAGGATGCAGATTGTGTCGTCGGTTGTGAAATGTTGGGTTCTAGCACGGATGTTTGGCCTTTGTTGGCCTCTTGGAATGTTGCGATTTCAATCTAGTATGTAGCTTTTAGTCCTTCGTGTTAGGCTGGAGTTGTGTTGAACTTCTTGTGAATTGTGGTGGTTTTCAGTAATGAAAATCGGAAGGGGCAAGCCCTTCTTTGATCAAAAAAAATAAAAATCGTCCTTATATATTCATCAGTCTTGCTATAAGTCACAGTAGATGCTATATAGGTCCGTCGGATCTTACATCAAGATCCGTGCTTTCAGATTTTCTTTTTTCTCTCTTAAATCTCAGTCGAGTGAGACATAGCCACGCCATTAAACAGAGGCTCGGGCGCCATTAATGGAGACCTTGGGAGAGAGGTGGACGGCAGATGGAGGTCAAAGGGCTCTCCTCCCGATAAGCACGCGCAGGGGTCTGATCGCATGCCTCTCGTACTCAAATAGCTACCCTGCACGGCGCCTCCTAGCTAATAAAAAATGGGGACACGTGGCGGCACGTAAATGGTACTAGTAAGTAGAACGCCCACGGTTTCAATAATACTTGTGTTTCCGATTGTAACGTGACAGCACTTGTTCCAAAATGACTTTGTTGATTGTTAATGTGTGCGCCTTTGCAAATCGGACTGCAAATTTACCACAGCATGTTGGTGCCATGTCATGGCACCAAGCCAAGTTTCATTATTTTCATGTGTGTTTTGGATTTACAGGAATTAAAAAACTAAGTTTCTCAATGTTTCCAACCCAGCCACGACGCCCAGAATTTTGAATTTCATTCCCATTTCTTGCATGGAACCTAGAAATTTATCCGAGGACACACATGTGATTTTTCAACCAACTTTGGTGCCTTTGGAACATGTGCTTGTATTTCAAATTTGAATTATGCACACAAAGGTGACACATTCCCTCTGAGAACCACGAGCCTTCTTGAGAGAAGCTCCAATTTGCAAGAAGCTTATACCAAAATTTGTTCCTATTCAGCCAATTTTTTTACCACGGCATGGTACTACCATGACATGACACCATGCCAAGTTTAATGATTTTAAAACCAAGTTTCTCAATGTTCTCGACCGAGCCACGATGCCCAGATGTTTGAATCTTATTCTCATTTTTGCATGGGAGTAGAAATTCACCCGAGGACACAAATGTGATTTTCAACCAACTTTGGTGCAGGGAGCACGTGCTTGTAGTTCAAATTTGAATTATGCACATTAAATGACCAAAACTCAATTAATGTGTAAATAAGGCCAAACGAAGCGGAATAATTCCAAAATTTAACAGGGCACTCATGTAGTTCTATGTTGCCTTTGTAAATAAACTCAAGGGGACAACGTATATCGTTTCGCACTCAAAGGTGACACGTTCCTCTCGTAACCACGAGCCTTCTTGAGAGAAGCTTGGTTTGCAAGAAGCTTATACCAAAATATGTTCCTATTCGGCCATTTTTTACCACAACATGGTAGTACCATGACATGACATCCATGCCAAGTTTCATGATTTTCAGACGTGTTTTGGATTTACAAGAATTTTAAAACCAAGTTTCTCAATGTTCTCGGCTGAGCCACGATGCCCAGATGTTTTAATTTTATTCTCATTTCTTGCATGGGACCTAGAAATTCACCCGAGGACACAAATGTGATTTTTCAACCAACTTTGGTGCACGAGAGCATGTGCTTGTAGTTCAAATTTGACTTATGCACATTAAATGACCAGAAACTCAATTAATGTATAAAAACGACAAACGAACCCGGAATAATTCCAAAATTTAACAGGGCACTAATGTAGTTCTATGTTGCCTTTGTTAAGAAACTCAAGGGGGGGGGCAGCGTATATCGTTTCACACTCAAAGGTGGCACGTTCCCTCTTAGAACCACGAGCTTCCAAATCGGCCCAATTTTTTACCACAACATGTTAGTGCCATGACATGACACCATGCCAAGTTTCATGATTTCCAGCCGAGTTTTGGATTTACATGAATTTAAAATCTAAGTTTCTCGATGTTCTCGGCAGAGTCATGGCCTTGATGTTTGAATTTCATTCTCTTTCCATGGGACCTAGAAATTCAACCAAGGACACACATGTGATTTTTCAACCCACTTTGGTGCACGGAGCATGTGCATGCAATTCATATTTAGATTATGCACATTAAAAGTCCGAAACTCAATTAATGTATAAAAGGCCAAATGAACCCGAAATAATTCCAAAATTTAACAGGCACTCATATAGTTCTATGTTGCCTCTGTAAATAAAATCAGGGGGGAGGCAGCGTATATCGTTTTGCACACAAAGGTGACACGTTCCCTCTCGGAACCACGAGGCTTGTTGAGAGAATCTCTTGTTTTGCAAGAGGCTTATACCAAAGCTTGTCCCAATTCAGCCAAAAATTATACGTATGAAAACAGGGTTTAGATTATCCCGAACATCTCGCTACCTAGACCAATAATGTACTATGATTTGAATTCAACATAAAATGGATACATATATTTTAATTGGAGAGCGTATGGTACATGTAGTTCAAAGTGAAATATGATTACTGTTATATGCATGTCTTTTTGTTATCAAGATAATATTTAAATTATTGTATAACTTGACAACAATCATATTCAAATAAGGAAAATTGATTCAAATTTAGTCCATATGGTAGCGACAATATATATGTTCACATGGTGGAGTAAAATGTTCATATATGATGGAAGATCAAAATGTACGACTACATCAATTATAAACCGCAAGGTCACCTAATGATATATTCAAATTCAACATAACATGGATTCAAAATTGAAATTGAGATCATGGCATCTCTAATCATATAAAAGGGACATTACTCTTTCTTTGGTGGGAATTGATTTGTTTTTGTTGTTGTTGAGGGAAGTGCGAATCGATTTGGTACTGTGCAGGGTAATCTTGTTCTCCCGATTTTTTTTACATTTTTCTTGTAGTTTTTCAATGGCATCTATAGCAATATAGTAAAAGGGGACATGACTCTCTTGTGTCTTGTATGATTTTTTTACACGTTAAGTTTGTCCTTCCGAACAAGGAATCCGCACCTTGTTATCCCGAAATTTTCAAGCTCGAGTATCTTTTGTCTCACCTGCTTTGAAACTCCCGCTTCTTCAACCCGCGCGCCTTTGTTATCCTGAAATTTGGGCGCGAGAACTCCCTCCTCATCCAAATCGCTCCCGCAGCCCGCATACACGAAATCCCCTTCTACCCTCACCGAAATGAAGCTCCACGTCGCGGTGTCAAAACCGGTGGGGTACGCTGTAACTTACCCTACATTTCGACAAGCGCGTCCCTAAGCTTGGCTCCCCCTCCCTTCCCCCCACCCATTCAGACACCGAGGCCGCCAAAACCCGCGAAACCCCACGCTCCTCCGTCGGCCTCCCGACCGCCGCCCAGCCGGAGACTCTTCCCGACTCGTCGTCCACCGCAACAGCTCGCCGTCCCTCATCCACCGCACCGGATGAGGATCCATTGTCGATCTCGTCGTCCCGCCGGATCAGGCGCCCCGTCCTCCACCTCCAAGGAGCTGCCCCGACCTTCGCCTCGTCTATCGTGCCACCTCAATCCCCACAGTGCCGTCTTGACCTGCCCCACCGGAACCGCAACACCCTCACCAATTCCTCCGATGAAGCCGAGGCCAACTCAGTGCCACCAAGGAGGTTCTGCACTCATCGCTGCATTTTATCTTTTATTTGATCTCACGGGGCTGCCGGTGCTCGATATCGAGCAGACATGGCGTCTCCATCGACGGCGCCGTCGCCGGCCACATCATCCACGACGTCTCTCCCCCATGTCGTTGCTTCCTCGGCGGCGACTTCCACAACGGCAGTAGCTGCAGCTGCTCCGGCTCTCGCTCGCGCGGCTCGTTTCTGTTCTTCGCGTCGATGCATCGCTGCTGCTGCTCGCTTTCGTTCGTGCTGCTGCTCTGCTCTTGCTCTCGCTTGCGCTGCTGCTGCTGCACGACCTCCGGCAGCTACAGGAGGTGCTGCTTTAGCACTCGCTCGAGGTGCTACTGCACGACTTGCTCTCTGCTAGTGCGTTCCCTCCTCGAGCGTCTGCTGATTTAGATCACTGCTTCTCTGCTACTAGTGCTCGAACGCCCTAAACATCTATTGCAATGCTCTGTTACTAGTGCAATCAGTTTCGACTGTAAAATTCAGTTTCGACTGTGAAGTTCATTTTCTTCAGTTAAGTTCAGAGTGAACAATACTTACAACATCTGTCGGAGCGGCCGTGGCGCGGCTGATGCGTTTTACATCTAGCACTTTTTGGTGATGTATTTTACATCATCTATTGCGGATGATATTAGGGTCCCACTTCAGATTAAAGTTGTCTGTCTTGTCATGCTTCAGCCTCGTCGTTGGACACCTTAGCGGAGCTGCTCCAACGACGGAACCGTCCATCACAGCGGAGCAGCACCCTCGGCGCCGTTTCCAGAGGCCTCGGATCTTCTTCCCCACCTCCGACAGTCACACCAGCATCATCACCATCCTCCACGTCCAACCCAATGATGTTGAGGTCCACGAGGCTATGCCAAAGAGGTTGTACACTCGTCGCATCACTTTGTTTCTCCATTCCTCTGTTCTTCCAATTCATGTGAGCCAAACACCCCGGTTGACTGAAATCCTATGTTTCCAAATGCTCTGTTTTGCATGTGCATTCCTATCCTATTCCTGTGTTTTTCCTGTCCCTGCGTTTATAGAATCCTCCAATTCTAAGGAGCCCTTACAGATTTACTTCATTTTTAGATTGGCGTCAAAGAAAACTCTGTGTTATGTCCTGCTCCTGCCGTGCCATCATCCACCCCACCTGAGGGACGCGGATCGCCTAACGTGCCGTGGCGTC
>CM038682.1:612714874-613035670 GCA_021605205.1 Aegilops longissima | reverse complement strand
AGATGCACTTACAAAGTGCATTCCTCAATGGTAAGCTTGAGGAAGAAGTATATGTTGCTCAACCCTGTGTTTTGAAGATCCAAAGAATCCCGACAAAGTCTTCAGACTCAACAAGGCCCTCTATGGCCTCAAACAGTTCCTACTATGGTATGATACATTGAAGGAATTTTCAGAAGAATGGCTTCACACCCGCCCACTCGACCCTACTCTCTTTACTAAATCATATGATGGTGAACTGTTTGTGTGCCAAATATATGTTGATGATATTATCTTTGGCTGCATCGACCAACGTTATAGTGATGAATTTGCCTATATGATGAGTGAAGAATATCAAATGTCTATGATGGGAGAATTGAAATTCTTCTTAGGTCTTCAAATTCAACAACACAATGGCATATTCATATCTCTGGGAAATACCTCAAAGATGTCCTCAAGAAATTCGCATGCAAGATTGCAAAGGCTAAAATTCCTATGCCCACAAATGGCCATCTATGCAATCGATGAAAATGGTATTGACTTGGATCACAAGGTATACCACTCCATGATTGGTGCTCTATTGTACTTATGTGCATCTAGGCTAGATATAATGCTTAGTGTTTGCATGTGTGCCCAATTTCAAGCTATATCAAGGAATCACACCATAAGGTCATGGAAGCATATTGTTCGATATCTAGCTCACACACCAACACTAGGATTATGGTAACCCAAGGGCTCTACTTATGATCTCATTGATATTCTCGACTCGACTATGTCGGGTGATCGTGGACCGCAAGTCAACATCTGGTACTTGTCATTTCCTGATTTATCTTTGGTCCGTTGGTCCTCGAAGAAATGTAACTGCGATCACCGCTCAATCGCGAAGCCGAGTACATTGTCTGCCGGGCTCTTGTTGTGCTCAATTGTGTGGATGAAGCAAACTCTCAAGGACTACGGCATCAACGTGAAGAATGTGCCTCTCATCGTGACAATGAGAGTGCCATCAAGATTGCTCACAACCCAGCTTCAGCACTCAAGACAAAGCACATTCAGATTCGCCATCATTTTCTTCGTGATCCCGTGTTGAAGGGCTTACATCTTCATCGAGCATGTGAAGACTCAAGAATAGCTAGCCGATATCTTCACAAAGCCCTTGGATGAGAAGAGATTTAGCAAGTTATGTGAGCTAAATATCTTAGAATCTTTGAATGTTCTTTTGAAAAGGACACGATCCCGACACTTTGTGCAAAATTGATGACTTAGATGTGCAACACATGAAGAAACGCTTTTCTTCAATCAATGAAGAATAACACTCTAAGTGTGAAGAAATTAATGAAGAATTTGATTCTCGTAACCCTACGACAATTGTATGCGTGTCTGGAAATCATCATTCTTATACTGTGGGTCACGCCACCACCAAAATTGAAAATCTTCAATTTGAGTTTTTTTCTCAGCTTTTGAAATTCTTCGCTTTTTCATATTCTTCAACTTTGCAAAATCTTCACTGCTTCCGTTGTTCTTTCATTGACTATATATATATATATATATATATATATATATATATATATATATATATATATATATATATATATATATATATATGTTTATGTCTTCTACAACATTCACTTATGGCTATTTCTTCAAGTTGCTTTTTCGCTAAGTGAATGTGATCGGACCCTTCCCTCTATGCTATACTCAACCCAATCTATTCACAAATTCTTCATGTGCGTTCTATTTGAAACTCGCTCAAAATCTTCATTGTGTCCTTGTCACCAAGAAATTGCGAACGAACTTTTAACTTATCTTATCCAAATTTTCGCTTGCCACCAAACCGCTCCGCATCCCACGATAAACTTATCTATTCACCCACGATCTAACACAATCTCCACTTTTCAAGACGTAAGTGACACATGTCAAGTTTAATGAGAAGGGTCAGCACGCTCATTCAAAAATCTTCGGTGAACGGTTTTCACCGTATATATACCCCTCTCCCTTCCTCACTTCTTTTCTACCGACCGCCTCTCCTCGATCGAGCTTCTCAAACCCTAGTCTACCGCTACTCCATCATCACCGTGAGGAAGAGCTTCACCGCCGAACTCGCCAGCTGTCAGATTCAGCTGCCGATCATGAAATCTTCACTCCGCCAGAAGTTGTCTTCCTCCGCCGAAGTTAGGGCGTGGGAGATCTGAATCGACGAACTCTAATCTACACTTCTCAGTTGTCGTGTTCTTCAGTTCTGTAATTAAAAGTTACTTTTATTACTCGCTTGATTCTCAAACCTTCCTCGAAAATCTTCAAAGGTGTTTATTCTTCAAATCTTCACACATATGAACACCTCAAACGAAATATGCTCTTGATTCGCTTTCTAAGCAATGATTATTTCTTCAAGATTCCTCAATTATGTGGATCCTCGATCTATACAACTCGAACCTAAGACAAAGATCGCTTAGTGAAATTCTTCAAGGCTCATCTCGTCAAATTCCTCAAACTAGTTCTTTTTGAAAATCTTCTAAGAACGATATGACCTCTCCAAATTCCTCGCAACTATACTCTGTTCATTGTGTACTCATGTCCGTGCCGAATCACTAGGTTCTCATCAACTTAACTCATTTGCAGCGCTCTCGAAGAAAAGTTGCATACTTCTTCAGAGAATTCGATTGTTCAAATTCTCACCAAGAATATGGCGTAAGGAAAGAAGCCACAGTAAAGGAGGAAAGGGCCCGAGGTCATGACTGCTTTTGAGATACCCGAGACATATACGCCGACTATTGCACACCGATGAAGCCAAGTTTGGTAAGGAAAATGAAAAATCAGCGCATAAAAGCGATTCGAAGATTGAAAGGAGATGGGCAAGGAATGGATGGAGTATGATATGTTGCTCCAAAGTACATGAAGAAATTCAGACCGAATCCTCCATGCCCAAGAGCTCCATTGGCACCCGGCCAAGAAGATGACCCCACCAAGATCAAGCTGCAGGAGGACTTTCCAAGAATGGGCCAAGCGCCAAGCCAAGTTGGCGAGACAAGCCAAAGAAGCAAGTGAGGAAATTCAATGAAGACTCTGCCATCGCCGCTGCGCCA
Source organism: Aegilops longissima (assembly GCA_021605205.1). Lineage (NCBI taxonomy): Eukaryota > Viridiplantae > Streptophyta > Magnoliopsida > Poales > Poaceae > Aegilops > Aegilops longissima. Next base: position 613,032,614 of record CM038682.1, on the reverse strand, counting down.
CCGAGGCCCCTGCTCAGCCCAAGATCAATGGCAAAGAAGCCAACGACAAGCCAAGTGCTTCACCAACAAGGCCCTCACGGCCAAAATCCTCAAAGAATGCCCCTCACGGCCGTAATCTTCAATGCCCTCACGACCAGCCTCATGCTGCCGCCCCGCCTTCCAAATCCTCATCCCTACAAAGTCCTCAAGCAGCTCCTCCAAAGTCCTCAAAGACTGCATCCGCCACGTGCAAAGGACTGCAGGCATCTCCATTGCCTCCGTGTCTCAAAGAAGTTCCTCACTGCACCAAATTCTTCATCAGCCCCACTCAACAAGACTAAGGCAACGCTGGATTTAGGTCCCTGACGAGTCCAAGAAGAAACAGTTGCTTTTCACGTACATCCGATGATGATGAACTTGCGTAAATCATCGAGACCGGCTGTTAAGGTCATAGAGCCAAAGGCACACCCAGCTACGCTTTTGATCCCAAGAAAATCCTCGACTACATTGATCTCCGGCACAAGGATCCAGACACCCCTATGCCTGATTTTCATCTGACAGCTGGCCAAAGTCACATGCTGACTCATTTGATCCAAGAGGAGAAATGGAAATTTGAGAAGGCCAGAGAGATCAAGAAATCGCAGTACAGAAAAGAGAAACTGTTGAAGAAAAATGTTGTCAAGATGACAACTGAAGAACTTGTAAAGATGGAGGCTGACATCAAAGCCCTCAGCGACAAATTTGACTCATACTATGCTGACCGGAAAGGAGCCAAAGTCAGATTTGTTAATCTGACAAAGAAGTTCACAAATGTTGCAGCCCCGACGCAACAAGAAATTCCTCAGCCGAGCCTCCGCTTCAACTCTCAAAGAACATGCTAGCACTGACATGATTTTCAGCCCTCAAGAAAATGCTAGTTCCAGGCCTGATGACTCCATTCCATTACCGAAGAAATTGCCGTGGCATCCACTAGTGGTGCGCTCAAGAAATCAAGAAGTCGTGGCAACCGATCATTTGCGCTCGAGGAAATTCAACCAGATTCCTCACCCTCTCATGCCTACACCAACTCCAATCCTTCCATCTCAAGCATTCGATGTGAAGAAGACCAAGGCTGCAGAGTGAGCTGCAAAGTAGAAAAGGAAAGCATCACTGCTTCAAATTCTTCACTTCAAGAAAATGAAGCCTATGACAAGCTCTTTCAAAATCCAATCGATGCTGTTCCAATTTCCTCCATTCCATCAAAGGACCTTGTTCTTTTGGTGAAGAGTATGAGATCCCAAGCTGATCAGATGAAGAAAATCATTCGCCGCTTCACGAAAGCAGATTGATGAAGAAATTGAAGTGGATGCAATCCTTCAACACCAATCATTTCTCGCTTATGCCTCAGCTTCATAGTCAAGAGGCTGGTGTTGAGGAAATTGAAGACGAAGACGGATATTGGATGCACCACGCCTGTCATGAACGGCGACTTTTGGGAAAGTTAGCATCCCACCTCCACTCTTCACCCCAATCCAACAAATTCTCGCCCCTCGCACTAACGGTTCAAATGGGCTCAAGAAACTCATCCCCACTCATCCGCATGAAGAAATACCAGCCACTAGTGTCAAGAACCTCGCCGTCACGATCCTATGAACACGACATCGATATGAAGAGGAACCAGAAATTCTCAGCTCAAGAACCTGAGATTACGATTCTGAGGTCGTGATGCATCTCATCGACACTCCATCGCCAAAGCCAAAGAATCCATTCTCAACGGGCAAAAGTTCAAGGCTGAAGATTTCTTCGCGAGCATGTATTCTTCACGACTACACCCATATGACTCTCGCTCGCATAAGGAAGAGGCATTTCGACTACTAGTCAAGCCAACTCTATTCCTTTGTGCTATTCAACAAAGACAAAGTCTTCGATCATGCACATATTCCTCACGTGGACATGGAATCTCCGCCGTGCTTCGAGCCACCCTCGCTTTTCCTCGGTGTTCTTCACGAGCAAGAATTAAGCTTAGGGATGCCCCGATACGCTCCAACGTATCTATAATTTTGATTGCTCCATGCTATATTATCTACTGTTTTGGACAATATTGGGCTTTATTTTCCACTTTTACATTATTTTTTGACTAACCTATTAACCGGAGGCCCAACCTGCAATTGTTGCTTTTTGCCTATTTCGTAGTTTTGCGTAAAAGGAATATCAAAATGAGTCCAAACGGAATGAAACCTTCGAACGTGATTTTCTCACCGAACGTGATCCAGAGACTTGGACCCTAAGTCAAGGAAGCTTCGAGGAGGGCATTACAGGGGCCGCACCACCCTGTGGCGCGCCTCCACCCTCATGGGCCCCATGTTGCTCCACCGACGCATTCTTCCTCCTATATATACCTCACGCACTTCAAACGATCGATAAAACCAAAACCTAATTCCACCGCCGCAACCTTCTCGAGACTGACGAGATCCCATCTTGGGGCCTGTTCGAGTCTCCACGGGAGGGGCATCCACCACGGAGGGCTTCTACATCATCACCATAGCCCTCCGATGAGGTGAGAGAAGTTTACCTCGACCTTCGGGTCCATAGTTAGTAGCTAGATGGCTTTCTCTCTTTTGGATCTCAATACAATGTTCTCCTCTTGTGTAGATCTATTCGATGTAATCTTCTTTTCGCGGTGTGTTTGTTGAGACCGCTGAATTGTGGGTTTATGATCAAGATAATCTATGAACAATATTTGAATCTTCTATGAATTATTTTATGTATGATTGGTTATCTTTGCAAGTCTCTTCGAATTATCAGTTTGGCTTGGCCAACTAGATTAGTTTTTCTTGCAATAGGAGAAGTGCTTAGCTTTGGGTTCAATCTTGTGGTGTCCTTTCCCAGTGACAGTAGGGGCAGCAAGGCTGTAAGTGCATCTAGTGCCCCTTAGTGATTTTGGTGTATTGAAGACTTATAGGTTAAGGGACTAATGTGTTTATGAGTGTACACAAGTCTATAAGTCTATGAGGAGTTTGATATTTACAGAGAAAGTCGACTTCTAAAAATGAAGTTCTTCGATCAAGACTTTGATATTCTCAAGACTTTCTCAAGACTTTGAAAGTGAAGAAATTGGTGTGACCTTGAAGACTTGGTTTTCATTTGAGGAACATGAAGCGTGAAGACTTTTGTTTTCGTAGTTTCGCTTTCTTTTCTTGAGTCATAGGAAACACCATAATCGTTAAAGGGGGTCAAGGAAATACTAAGGAAAAATTTCCATGTGATGCTCAACTCAAAATCCTACACCTACCAATCCTTCGAGTGAAGCCTTTGAAATCTCATACAACTCACCAATTTCTTCAAAGGATGAGATGAAGTTCTTCCGTCACGAGGAATTTGTTTTGACCGAGGAGTTAGGAATTCGCCAAAGGCAGATTGCCACACAAGAAGGAACATGATAGCCCCGAGGAATTTGAGAGTCAATTTCCTCGATCGCTGTCGTGTCGCGCCACCTGTCCCAAAATATCTTATCCACCTAACGGTCATATCATTGAAGGGCATTTATGTCTTATCATGTCGGGTTGCTCCCTAGGCTATAAATAGTCAGCCTCACAACCACTAGCTGGTTGGCTGCCCGAGAGAACTTGACACTTGTCATTTGAGAGCAACCCATCCTCCGAGGACTTTGAGCGAAAATTATCGAGTGAGGAAAACCCAAACCCAAACACCTACAAACCCAAAGTGATTGAGCATCATCAAGAGATTGATCCTGCGTGATCCGACGCTTGTTACCTTTGAAGACTGTGCTTTTCCAGACGGTTAGGCGCCATGGTCTAGAGCATCCAAGAGGAATTGTGGATCGCCGAGTGACCAAGTCTGTGAAGGTTTGAAGTCGCTCAAGACTTACCACGAGTGATTAGACGAGGTCTGTGTGATGTTAGTTCAAGGAGAATACGGTGAGGACTTGGTGTCCTCGAGCTGCGTGCTCAGCGGGTCGGGTGTCCGGACTGTGTCCTCGAGTTTAAATACTCACCGCCCAACCAGACGCATAAGAGACAGCAGCTTGAACTGGTCTACCAAATCATTGTCTTCACCAACCTAATCGTTCTATTTCCTCAACTCTTTCATTTCCTCATTATCGTGTTGAGTGTTCATTCATATATGTGTTTGAAGACTTTGATCAAGACTTTCTCAATTTCCCCGCTCAATTCTTCATTTGTTTGTCTTCATCTTGTGCTATCCTGTGTTTACGCTTTTCTCAGACTCTTCGATTGTCTTCATTTCATCATGATGACCATGCCCGATTCTCTTATGCTTACTTGAGTACTTATTATGCAGTAAGTAGTTCTTCACTTAGGAATTTCCTCACCGAAAATTCCTCATTGAAGAATTCATAAAAATCGCCTATTCACCCCCCTCTAGTCGATATAACGCACTTTCAAAGGCACGTATTGTATTGTTGCCATCGAGGATAACAAGATGGGGTTTTTATCATATTGCATGAATTTATCCCTCTACATCATGTCATCTTGCTTAAAGCGTTACTCTGTTTTCTTGAACTTCATACTCTAGATGCATGCTGGATAGCGGTCGATGAGTGGAGTAATAGTAGTAGATGCAGTGGAGTCCATCTACTTGTCTCTGATGTGATGCCTATATACATGATCATACCTAGATATTCTCATAACTATGCTCAATTCTCCAATTGCTCAACAAGAATTGCTCACCCACCGTAGAATACTTATGCTCTTGAGAGAAGCCACTAGTGAAACCTATGGCCCCCGGTCTATCTCCATCATATTAATCTTCCATCACTTTATTTATTGCCTTTGCTTTTTTACTTTCCTTTTATTTTACTTCTGCATCTTTATCATAAAAATACCAAAAATATTATCTATCATCTCTATCGATCTCACTGTAAGTGACCGTGAAGGGATTGACAACCCCTAGTCGCTGGTTGCGAGGAGTTATTTGCTTTGTGTAGGTACGAGGGACTCACAGTAGCCTCCTACCGGATTGATACCTTGGTTCTCAAAAACTAAGAGAAATACTTACGCTACTTTGCTGCATCATCCTTTCCTCTTCAAGGAAATCCAACGCAGTGGTCAAGAGGTAGCAGAGCGCCCCTCGGGCTGTATCATTTTCAGGCCATGTGGGCCTGTCCCTGCGGCATGCATCCTTTTGCATCTTTAGCTTACTCTGCTGGGGGCGCCCCTTGGGCTGCATCATCCCCAAGCCGCTTGGGTCCAACCCAGTGGCGTGTATCGTTCCTGCATTTACCTAAGCTAATTCGCTTTCCATGCATAATCTATCTATGACTATCACCTGCTTGATTATCGCCCACCATGGGAGTTGCTCACGCTGGCACGACGCTTGTGCTCGGATCCGTCCCTGACAAATCCGAGTGCTCGAGCTCTGGCTCGTGGCACGCCCCGCGCACGTCATCCCACCAGGCCCTCAGTGCCTTCATCTTCTTGCGGAGCGACCTACGGCGGACCGGCAATCGTAATGGCAGCCTTTGTCCCTCCTCGCGCTAACCTGCAGGAACTTCCCGAGGATGACAAGAGAATGCGGTACCACGGCCCTCTTCTCCCGTGTGATTGTCTTGCTAAAGGGGGGCCCCGAGCATCGCGACCAGAGCTTCTATCGTTCTCCAGCCCTCACCGGCTCCTTGACCACGCATCGCGACCGCATACCAACAAGCGGCCGAGCTTGCTCGAGGGCCGAGACCGAGGATGTAGAGCACCGAAGAGCATGGAGAAGAGGGGAGGCTCGCGGCTAATCTGGCGCCACGATCACGACCACGAAATGGGCGGCGATCACAAGGAACCGACCTCGACCGCCAAGATAAGTTTCGCATCCGGTCAACCAATCGCTATGGCATAGGATTCTCACTTGTCAGAGTCCGGCGGCAACGCCGCTTCACTTTCCTACCTTCCGTGGCCGCTATGCTGCTAAAGGGGACCTCCCGAGCATCGCTACCAGAGCTCTTATCGACCTCGGCCGCCACCTCCCCGGCCTTGACCACGATCGCGACCGGCATACCAGCGGACGGCTGCAACCTGCCCGGGACCGGACCACAACAGAGCATCAAGCCGTCGTGAGGATGGTAAGGGGAAACCGAGCTGAAACAGGGCGAGCACTTGCATATCTTCATAATAAGGACAGTATCAACAAAAGGCACTACAGACCCTTTACACGCCCCCGCCGGGTTTGTCTTGATTCCTCACAGGAAACAAAAGAAGGGAGCTTCTAGGGGTCCTATCTACGCACGCTGGCACGGCCAACGCTATCATCAACAGTGGGCCTCAGGAGGCCGGCGCCAACCCCATCCAGATCAGCGACGGCGGCGGCGTGATGCTGCGGCCCTGCTCCGGGCATGGCGAGAGCTCGGGGGCATGTAGCTGTCGTCGCTCGTCTCTGGAGTCTCGTGGGGCTCGGGAGAGTCGCTGGACTCCCAAGCGGCGTCGCTGCTGCTTGATGAGCCGCTCGCGAGGCGGGTGGCCAGCCCGGCTCCTGCCGCGACACTGTCAAGGCGGCCCTCTCTGGGGCAGCATTCCAAGCGACGGCCTTCCGCGTCGAAGACCTTGAAGAACATCATGGAGGCGCCATCGTACTCGCAGTGGATCACGAGGGCGCCCTCCGTACGGCAAACCAGGGCGACCTCACCCCAGCCATGGGTCATGAAGATTTTGCCCGGACAAACGACTTCGACCTCCGCTCCAGTCGCCGGGGCATCGCAGTCGGTGTGTTGCAGCCAAAGCTCAAGGTGCCCCCTCGGCGGCATCTCGGTGGAGAAGAAATGCGGGAAGCGGATCCAGGTGCGCGGAGGCATCACCGCCCACATCACGAGTTCGCGCGAGGAGTCCGTGGTGTGTGCTCCTGGGGCGATGGCGTGCGTGACCGCAGCGCGGCGACCATGGTTGCGGCGTGGGTGGCGCTGCCCACCGCCTCTTCCTCCTGAGCCCTCGGTATGGGCGTACGGAGGCAGCGGATACCCGGGAGGAGGCCGCTCGCACCAAGGCCTTGTCACCTCCAGCCTCTCGACTACGTCACGGCAGGGGACCGACCTCTTCTTCGGTGGAAGTGGCCCGGGCTCGTCGCGAGGGGTCTTTCCTTTCTCCGCGGCAGAGAACCTTCGGATCGGTGCCATTGGAGTAGCTACTAGCAATGGAGCAAAGGAGATGGAGCAAGCGGAACGGGAAGAGATGGGCGACGGGGGCTCCGCCCCCTCCTCATTTATAGCAGGAGAACGCCAACCGGCGATCCCCACGATCACAGGTAATGATGGTTTTTCCTTGCATGTAGTAGGGACTCGTCAAGTCGGACGGTTGCCGAGGCAGCATGAGTGTGACGCCCCCGATTCAATCGTACACTAATCATGCACGCAAATGTCTACGATCAAGATCAGGGACTCACGGGAAGATATCATAACACAACTCTAAAAACATAAATAAGTCATACAAGCATCATAATACAAGCCAGGGGCCTCGAGGGCTCAATACAAGTGCTCGGTCATAGATGAGTCAATGGAAGCAACAATATCTCAAGACAGACATAAGTTAAACAAGTTTGCCTTAATAAGGCTAGCACAAACTAGGATACAGATCGAAGAGGCGATGCCTCCCGCCTAGGATCCTCCTAAACTACTCCCGGTCGCCGCCGCCTGCACGTAGTAGTAGGCACCTCCAGGTAGGAGTCGCCGACGACGGTGGCGCCTGCCCCTGGTTCGGCATCCAGTTGCTACAACCAAGTAGAAGGGAAAGGGGGAAAGAGGGAGAAAAGCAACCGTGAGTACTCATCCAAAGTACTGCAAGCAAGGAGCTACACTACATATGCATGGGTATATGTAAAGGGCCATATCGGTGGACCGAATCAAGAATGCCGTAATAAGAGGGGATAGCTAATCCCGTCCGGGTTCACGCTCGTGCCACCTCCATCTTGGCAAAGATGTAGAAGAGAGTAGATGGTAAGTTCACCAAGTAGCATCACATAGCATAAACTCACCGGCGATCCCTCCTCGTTCCTCGTTAGAAAGCTTATCACCGGTTTTATCCGCACTTGGAAGGGTGTGTTTTATTAAGTATCCGGTTCTAGTTGTCATAAGGTCAAGGTACAACTCCCACCGTCTCCATCAAGATCACGCTATTCAATAGATAAACTTCCCTGCAGGGTGCACCACATAACCCAACACGCTTGATCCCATTTGGCTGACACACTTTCCGGTCATGCCCGCCTCTAAGATCAACACGCCGCAGCCCCACCTAGGCACAACAGAGAGGTCAAGACGCCGGTCTAAATCCTATGGCGCAGGGTTCGGGCCCATCGCCCATTGCACACCTGCATGTTATGCGGGCGGTTGGAAGCGACCTAGCCTAGCAAGCATTCCACCCAATCCGCACGCGCCGCCGGGCCGACGCCAAGAAGGCTTCGGCCGATACCACGATGTCGAAAGTGCCCATAACTGCTCCCGCGTAGTTGGTTAGTGCGATAGGCGATGGGCCGACTCGATCAAGTACCAAGATCTCATTAAGCGTGTTATTATGAAGTAACATGAACGCCGACAAGGGCCAGCCCACCTCACACCTAGTTGGTCTCAACTTGCCCCGTTGTTCGCCACAAAGTAACATTCGGGGCCGTCGGGAACCTGTGCCCACCTCTACCGGGATGGAGCCACCGCCCTTCAACCCCATCTCCGAGCAATATCATAAGTAATGTAACAAAGATAAAGTATAGATCATATGCCCGTGATCACCTCCTCAAGTGATCACGCCCAAAGAGTATAGCATGGCGGAGACGGACAAGAGTGTAGGGCCAACGATGGAATACTAGCATCCTATACTAAGCATTTAGGATTGCGTAAGGGTAACAATCAGTAGCAACAATGACAAAGGCTATGCAGCATAATAGGATTAACGGAAAGCAAGAATATGCTACACTACTCTAATGTAAGCAGTATAGAGAAGAATAGGCGATATCTGGTGATCAAGGGGGGGGGGCTTGCCTGGAAGCTCTGTTGCACAACAAGAAGGGTCTTCGGTGACGTAGTCATACTCGGTGGCATCAGCGCCGGTCTCGGGGTCTACCGGGGAAGAAGAGGGGGGAAGAAACGGTAAAAAAGAGGGGGGAAGAAACGGTAAATACGGAGCAAACAAAGCATCACAAAACATAACGAGGCAATATGAGGTGCTAGGTATGCCCTAACGCGGTAGGAGGTGATACCGACGAAGGGGGGAAACATCCGGGAAAGTATTCCCGGTTTTTCGCGTTTTAGAACAGTTGAACCGGAGGGAGAAAGTTGCGAGTTTGCTATGCTAGGGATGTGGCGGACGAACATGTTGTGTATTCGGATTCGTCTCGTCGTTCTGAGCAAATTTCATGTACAAAGTATTTTCATCCGAGTTACGGATTATTTTATATTAATTTTCAAAGTTTTTAACCGATTTCTGAAATTCTTGACTTAATTTTAATTATATAAAGAACAGGCAGGATCTACTATGTGTACCCACTAGGGTGCTAGCCCAGGTGTATGACCAGTGGGGTCAGGGGTTTGGGTTGACTGTTGACCAGTCAATGTAGACTGTTGACCAGTCAATGTAGACTATTGACCAGTCAATGTAGACTATTGACCAGTCAATGTTGACTGGTCAACAGGGTCCATGGACCCACATGTAAGTGTCAAAGGGGTAAAATAATTAGTCTAAACTAATTTAAACTAGTGGGGCCACATGTCGTTGATGATAAACTGAATTAAAGGTTTAATTAGCAGGAGGATTAGTACTAACTATATTATGCTAATCAAATCTGCCGGTCAACAGGGGGGTTTCCATACGCACGCTGCTGGGAGGCGGGCAGCCATTGGTTACGCGCCCGGCCAACAACAAGCAAAAAACGGCCATGTTTGGGGGGCCGATTGACGTGGTGCGACATGGTGTAGCTGTGCGGGCTGCGACGACGACGGGCGCGCTGTAGGCGGACTCGAGGCGGCGCTGGCAAGAGCGCGCGGTTGGCTACCGCAGGATAGCAGGCAGGGGGGCGAGCTGGGCGAGGCTAAGGCAAAGCCTAGGTCGGGCGGCTGCGCAGCGGCGGTCGGCGACGTGGGGCTAGGCGCGGGCGGTAGCGGGAGCAAAGCGGCGGGAGCAATGGCGGGAGGCGAAGCGCTAGCGCGACAGTGGCAAGGCAAAGGCAGGCGGCGGCGCGCGCCTCGGGCGATGTAGGCGTGGCCCCGCGCAAGGGCGCGTGCGTGGGTGGCTGGCGAGGGCACAACCAGGAACACGTGGGCGTGCACGCGGATGAGAGGTTTCGGCCATGGCGCTTGAGCTCGTGGGGATGACGATACGGCAACAAATCGATGGAGTAAAGGTCGGGAATCGGAGGAGGTGCTCACCTCGATGCTCGTGGACGAGGTTGGGAGGCCGGGGGTGGCCGGGACGCGACGAATTTGACGGTGAGATGTGGCGGCTGTGAGCGAAGACGACATCGATGGCGAGTATACGCGGCCTCCTAGCTCGAGCCGATGCTTTTAGTCAAAGCAGGGGAAGGTGGCGCAGCTCCTGGACGCCTTGGCGCGATGAGGGGAGGTCGACGGCCGCGGGATCGATGAGGTGGCGGCGGCGGTGTCTCAGGCCCGAGCGAATCTGAGAGGGGGAGGGGCGAGCGAGTGGTGAGTGGGGGAGACAGGGGCAAGTGGGAGTGGCGCAAGTGGGGGGGGGGAGAGAGCCCGAGGCGCCGGGGCATCCTTATCCCCCACCGAGGCGTCCCCGATGAAGTGGTCGGGTGGGAGCACGCCCTCGGTCGTGTACAGTAGGAGGAAGACGACCGAGGGGTGGGGCTGGGCCTGCTGGTGGTTCTGGTGGGCCAAGGCCCAGTGGGGCAGGGGGATTTCCTTTCTTTAATTTTGTTTTACTTTTCTTTTCTCTTTTTGTTTATAATTTATTTTATTTTAGTTTTATGAAATATCAATTTAGCACCTAATTAGTATCATCAATATAGGCCCCTGCCAAACCTAGTTTGTAGCCAAAATATATCAGTTTAATATGTTCCTAATTTCAAAAGCAATTAAATTATTATTTTAGCCACTGTTTTTGATTAGTCTAGGGTAGTCAAGCATTTTACAAAAATGTTGTTTCTCTACCAATATTACTAACTAATTATTTGTCACATCCAGAACATTTTGGTTTTAATATTCGAAAACTTTTATTGCTGAACTTGAATTTGAATTTTGAATCCGAACGGGATTGAATCATCGCGAGATTAACAATCGTAATCGTGGTGACGTGGCATTGTTAGCAGAGATTGATGTAGCTTAATTATTCGGGTGTCACAATTCTCCTCCACTACAAGAAATCTCGTCCCGAGATTTAGGACCGGTTATAAGGGGGAAGGGATCTGGTTACGAAATTCTAACGATTCTTCTCGGTCAGAGTTGCTCTTCTCGAAGAGGTCGATCTATTACATTGACGTCTTCATTCCTATGCTCCAGTCATCATGATGAAGCCAGCATCCTTTCTTCAGGATCTCCATCGTACTTACGACAGAGTAAGGGGGGTATTCCGGAAGAACGGACCTCTGCAAGGTTGATTATCTGGTCGATAACATCGGGGAAGGTGGAGGAAAGTAATTCTCGAATTGAAACTTAAGGAAATACCAAGAGCAAAGTAAGGAGGTATCATGGGAAGTTTCGAGCAGGCAGGCAATCATTCGATGCCTGAAACAGGGCATGAGAGGGGCTCAAAGCAATGGGAATAAGTAATGTGTCTGATACTAGAATTGATGATCTCTCGGAAGGTGGCTCGTGAATTACATACAAGCCATGCTCGAGAAATAACTTTGGAGACAGGGATATACAGAAGAGTCAGGTTTTGATCCTGTGGAACTGTGGGTTATGGGGCCACCATGTGGGTTAAAGGTAGAAGGAGCGGTGACATCTTGCACGGTCATGAAAGCAAGGCATGTCAGAGGGTAGTCCGTCAGTTATGTTGGCAACAAAGTCGGTACCAAGGGCAAGGGACGAAGAGAACCATTTTCCTGCTCGTTGAAACGAGGCGGACCAATAGGCAAAGTTCTCGTCCATCGGTGGTTACCGGAATGTCATCAACAATAGTAACAGGGTCTTACTGGCAGAGTTGTACACCGAGGTGTTTGCACAAGCAGGGAATTAATACTGCTTATATCATATAGGTCATAGAAAGGGTTTAAACAAACCAATGGAAAGGGAAAAGTGTCTATCAGATTTAATCAGAACAATGGAAAGAAAACGTGTTTAAACACATAATTCAGGGGTATATCCTTCCCAAGGACAAGCAGAGCATGATATCCATGACAGGATATAATGTAGAAAACTCTTTAGGTAGGGGAGAGAAATTTCATGATATTACCCATACATTGGTGTTTGGATAGTTGAGCAAGAAACATTTAGCATTGGGCTTCAAATGTTCTTGTTGAAAATCGGAGTACCACAAACATGCTTTGAGATAGCATCGACATGGTCATCAAGTAAGGGGCAAAATTTGGATGCACAAAGGATCCATCAGGAACAACTTGTAGAATAAGTTTTACAATTTCCTCATGGAAGAATGGATATCCTTGCTAAAAAGGAAATTATAACAATAGGTTCTCTGGTCAGGTGTGCTAGGCATGACATCACCTTACCGAGTCATATAAAGACCAATGTTATAACTCTTGGGAATATGTTCCAACCATCATATCTGACCAAGATTCAGATCTGATTGGTGTTAGGATACCTCAGACTCAAGATGCCTGAGAAGAAAAGGCGTGACACAATTTGATGAGATGACATTGTAAGATTCTTGGGAAATGAGCTATGAGAGCGAGTTATGAACAAGGGTTCATCATTAAGCCAAGGAGAGGATGAGGAGGTGGCTGATGGACTCAGTGACAATTCATCGAGATTTCCCTAAAGAATTGATTTCCACAATTATGTGAACAAGGAGATAACATTTGTCAGATCAAATGATGTAATGATGCATGCATGAGGAAAACATACGCAAGTAAACATTGGTTGAAAGGTGCATCCAAAATATGGGCTTAGGTAGCATGATCGATGTTAGAATGGTGATTCAATAATCAATAGTCCAAGAATGAACGGCCGACCATTAACTTCAAAGCAATAGGGTTGCTAGAAGGGCAGAATCCAAACAGCACCGTTCACTTGTTGGTACCCCGGTTGGAATCAACACGAGGACCAAGGAATGAACGGAGATGGCAGGAAGTATCACTTGTACTAAGAATTCATAAGAGGTGGTGAAATTCTCACAACATTCTTGACATAAAAGATGGTAATACCCCAAGGTAAAGAAGAACTATTGCTGGATAGCAAGGATCTCAAGGTATAACACAAAGCACGAACAAGTTTGTGTTGAACGAAAGGCAATAAAGTGGTCGATGATAACACGAATCATCGAGAGCAAAGGGTGGTATTTCTCATCAAGAATTCAATAGATATCTTGGAAGAGCTCAGAATGTTGATGATGTTCACGACACATTTGTCGCGCATGAAGATGTAATCGATCGGTGACAACATCAAGTCAAAGGAATGATGAGGCGAAAGGTTATTGGAACCAAGGGTATGACACAAACTCGAAATCAAGCTTGGTGTTCAAGGCGAAATGATTGGACGAGGAAGATCGGCATAAGGTTATCTCATCGTCCAAAATTGTGCTACGGGAAGAAGGACCAGGTAGCACAGTTTAAAATTCTGGCACAATAATGAATATAGTTGATCAGGCTAGGAATGACGTGATGGAGTATTAAAATCCTCAACAACAAAGTACTAGAAGGTACTTAATTGTAGTGCGGATTCGATTCACTAATCGGCGTTCTCGATTGACGACAACCCAGAACCCGTGGAGTGATTATGACGGGGAAAGGTACCGCTTCATCAGAAATTCATAAGATGAAGTGCAATGGGTTGATATCCTTGAGATACCAGGGGGTAATACTCAAAGGTAGAACAAAAAAAAAGGTTGGGCAGGCGTACTGATCTGCAGAAGACAAGTACTTTAACTTGTCCGAGAAATAGAATCAAAGGAGAACAATCATGGTCAGATCGACGGTTCCAATGGATCAATTCACAGATTCCAGATGAAACTTATTAAGGAAATAGTTATTATTACTAGAAGCTTCCATGATAGGATCTACATCGTGTCCATGGGCATGAACACAAAGTTCAAGGTCGACTCCCACTTCTCTAATGCATAACCTTTCATTCACTTCTCGCCTTCAACGAAGTTGTGTTGAAATTTTATATGACATAACAATAGTAGAGTATGACCCGTAGTAGTTTCCGGGTTCACACAGACTAGAGAAGGCATATGTCCAACCCATCGGGGCCTCTTAGAAACATATACCAGAAACTTCAGGAGTAAATAGCACAAGCTCGATAGCAAAACATGGTTGACAAAGCAGAGGATACAATTTACCAAAGGCATTATGTATCCGAGAAAAGACTCACAAGGTTATCGAATATGAAGGACGGTGTCGAATAAAATCCAACAAAGGATCTGGTGGTCCACAAGGAATCTGATGTGAGCATCGGTACTCAACCAGAAGAAGGAAAAAGGTAAGGAGATCAGACCATAGAAACAACTGACTAATTTAAGCTCAAATGCAAAGGAATTATGAGTTCCAAATCAAGGGATCAGAAGCAAACACTCTGATCAAGGATGGATAAGTTGAGTAGGCTTAGGGATACAATCAACGACAATTGATTAGTCGAGAACCAGCTCCTGTTCAAAATGACATCTGAGCCGGAAGGGTGAATTCTAGGATTCGGCTAAGGAATGCGAGCATCCTCAACATATTGAATCAATGGACTTAAAATGATAAAGACAAGGGATGCCAATAAGATTATTAGACTTATGCGATTAACCATAATGCAAGCAAGCAAGAATTTCAAGAGCAACAGGCTGCTCAGGATTTTTGAAAGATCGAATGGTATTTCGAAGTATTTTGCAAAACACATGAACAACTGGGAATGAGCGAATACTCGATAAATGCGAGGAATGTATCTGTAGGGGTATTCATGCGGCAAGATCTGTAAGGTGGTAAACTCAAAGGATTCTTGGGACAACGGAGAGTATTTCGGGGCATCTTGTAATAACAAGAGTGACGGGAAATGATTGTATGAATGGCAAGTGTATGCAGCTTTCCATATGGGTTGATGGTGGAAGGAAATCGCAAATGCGATGGCACAAAGTCTCAAGAGAACATCGTAGAATAACTTCAGAATCTTCTGGTGCAGCAGGCGATCATCTGCAATAAGGGGCTCTCCTGGAGAAAGTTGTTACGAGAACCTAATGTTAGAGTTGTAGCAAATTCATTTAACCCGAAGAGAAGAGAGATTAGAGTCCCAGAGTATAGATGATTAATAAAAGATCCTAATATTACCCAATGGCGACGTGGGCCCATGGGCCGCACAGCCAAGTTAGTAAAACAATTTTCATCGACTAGACTCAACTTCGGCTAAAGAGTGTGGAAGGGGGATTCCTACAGGCAGTCGGCTCTGATACCAACTTGTGACGCCCCCGATTCAATCGTGCACTAATCATGCACGCAAACGTGTATGATCAAGATCAGGGACTCACGGGAAGATATCACAACACAACTCTAAAAACATAAACAAGTCATACAAGCCAGGGGCCTCGAGGGCTCGAATACAAGTGCTCGATCATAGACGAGTCCGCGGAAGCAATAATATTTGAGTACAGCCAAAAGTTAAACAAGTTTGCCTTAAGAAGGCTAGACAAACTAGGATACAGATCGAAAGAGGCGCATGCCTCCTGCCTGGGATCCTCCTAAACTACTCTTGGCCGTCGTCAGCGGCCTGCACGTAGTAGTAGGCACCTCTAGTGTGGTAGGAGTCGTAAATCGACGGTGGCGCCTGCTCTGGTTCGTGATCTCGTTGCGCAAACCAAGTAGAAGGGAAAGGGGGAAAAGAGGGAGAAAAGCAACCGTGAGTACTCATCCAAAGTACTCGCAAGCAAGGAGCTACACTACATATGCATGTGTATATGTGTAAAGGGTCATATCGGTGGACTGATGTAGCGACCAGACCTCAAATACCGATCTCTCGTGCTTCAGGTGTCATCCTCGGATCAAGAATGCCGACACGCACAAGATTTGAAGAATTTATAACAGAGTAGCAATCACACACTTATTACATCGAATGTCTCAAGAGAGAACTTATTACGATAAATATGGCTTAAGGCCATCTAAAAACGATAACAGCGGAAGGCTTGGAAGATAAGCGAGTCCATCAACTCCAACGACATCACTGAGTATTGAACCACGACCTAAAGGCACCTTACTCGTCGTCTGAAAAGTCTGCAACATGAATGTTGCAGCCCGAAAACGGGTCAACACATGGAATATGCTGGCAATGTAACACATAGAGAGTAATATGAAATATAATGCTATACTACATGCATATATGGCTGGTGGAAAGCTCTATGGTTACAATTTTGCGTAAAGCCAAATTTTCCCTACTGCAAAGGAATAAATTTTATTTAACCATCATGGTGGTTGTTAAACATTGAGAATGGTTGACAGCATTCTCAATCCCAATTAAGCATCATCATTAAAACCCAACAATATTAATTAAAGTAACATGATGAGATTTACATGATAATCCAAGTACTAGATACTCAAGATGTCCATAACCGGGGACACGGCTAACCATGATTAGTTTATACACTCTACAGAGGTTTGCGCACTTTTCCCCATAAGACTCGATCTCCTCCGTTGGGATTCTCGCACTACATGGTGTTTGAGAAACGGATGACCGAGACATAGTCTTTCAGAAGTGCTAGCACCTAACGATCGGGTAGACCGTTACACCTACTTTCCCCTACATCTGCTAGTCTACCACTGTAAGAGTTCACACGACTTAATCAACTATGCTAGAGCCCATAGTAGCTTGTGGCTGCACACGGAAGTTTCTAGCATGAATAATCTCATGATCCCTTTGAGCCTGGGTGGCGGTCCATAAAGGCAATCCTGGAATACCCAGGTACCTCAATCCACCCAGATGTGTATTAAAGTTGCCACCTTAAATAAACCATTAATTAACAATCTCACATCTGTCATGGATACACTCACCCAATCCACGTCTACTAGCATAGCATGGCAATATAAGCAAACGTAGAAGTAACTCCCAAGGGTTTGACAATAAAACAGGTAATAGGTACTACCTCATCTACTTTCCCAAAACCCACAATTTAATTAGATCCTAATCATGCAATGTTTGAGGATTGATCTAATGCATGAAACTGGGTATGTAAGGGAATATGATCAAAGTGTTACTTGCCTTGCTGATGATCCGTGAAACCTAGCAATTCGAAGTAGCAAGCGGCGCACTCCGGGTACTCTATCGCAAACAAACAAGCATACAATAAGTACTCATCTAATGCACAGGGAAAACTCAAATAAAATATCTAACCGGAAAGTTCATCTTAAGAACTCCGGTTTGCAAAAAGAATCGAAACAAACGAAGCAACGAAAAACAAATAGCGAAAGAAACAAGCTTCGTTTACTAATCTGGACCTAAGTCAAATTTTACAGAAGCAAAAACTTGTTTGAGTTGGTTAAACGGAAATAGGGTTTCGAGACAAAACTCTAGGCGCTTGAATCGCCTGATTCCCATAAACGAGCGAAAAGATAAACTAAAACGAAAATCGGATCAAAAATCGCGATCACAAATAATCGCGGAAAAATCCGAGAAAAAGAAAAACTGACGAACGGATTAACGAACGAACATTTGTTAACTGAAACTAAACGGTGAATTCGTCCGTTAAAACGAACAACCGAGCGAACACTCGCTAAATAAATAAACCGATCTAACAAAATAAAAAAACCTAGGGTTTTCAGAAAAAAAACCAGAGCGGTTTTCTCCGAAAAACCAGTGGCGGACGGCGCGGCTACCTCTTCGGACTCCGGCGGGGCTCGGGGCTCCGGGGGTGGGGCGGGCGTCAGCGGCGGCGGCATGGAGGCAGGAGGAGGTGCGGTGGCGGGGTGGCGGCGGCGACGCTTATTTATGAGGGGGCGGCAATGACTTGGGAAAGGGGCGTCGGGTTGGGGTCGGCCTCGGGGCGTGCCCGGCGGGACTCGGGCGGCGCGGCGGCGCTGGCTGGCCTGGCTCGGCTGGGCCTTCGTCCTAGTCTGGCGCGGTTCTCTTTTTTTTAAACAAATTCCCGCCGAACAAAAAAAAATTATAGAAAATAAAATAAAATTCTAAAAATGCCAAAATAAATTTTCACCGCCTAAATAAAATATTTAGAACGAGATGAACATTTCCTTGGCCCTAAAATGCAATTTTGAAAACATGCAATTTTTCCTAAATTCAAATAAAATAGCCAAAAACTCCGAAATAAAATCTTATTTGATTTTTTATTAAACTTTAAATATTTCTTTATTTTGGGAATGTCATTTTATTCCCTCTCTCAAATATTTATAATAGAAATTATTGAAGATAAAATAAATAAAATCAAATGATCCTATTTTCAAAATGTGAGAAAACTTAAATATGATAATAACGAAATTCCCAACTCTCTCCGTGGGTCCTTGAGTTGCGTAAAATTTCTAGGATCGAGCCAAAAGCAAGAAAATATGATATGCAATGGTGATCTAGTGTATAACATTCCAAATTGAAAATTTGGGATGTTACAAACCTACCCCCCTTAAGATGAATCTCGCCCTCGAGATTCGGGTTGGCTAGAAAATAGGTGAGGGTGGTCCTTCAGCAGATCTTCCTCTCGCTCCCAGGTGGCTTCATCCTCGCTGTGGTGGCTCCACTGAACTTTGTAAAACTTGATAACCTTGCTGCAGTGACTCGGCTGGCATATTCGAGAATCTTAACTGGTTTCTCCTCATAGGTCAAATCACTATCCAACTGAATCGCTTCCAGCGGCACTGTATCTCTTAGCGGTATATCAGCCATTTCTGCGTGGCACTTCTTCAACTGGGAAACATGGAACACGTCGTGAACTCCTGACAATCCTTCGGGCAACTCCAACTTGTAAGCAACTTCTCCCATACGTTCCAAAACTTTGTATGGTCCCACAAAACGTGGCGCTAATTTTTCCTTAACTCCAAAGCGCTTAACTCCTCGAAGTGGGGATACACGAAGATAGACTCTATCTCCGACTTCAGACACTGTCTCCTTGCGCTTAGAATCTGCATAGCTCTTCTACGCCTTCTGTTGCCATGTTGACTATGACGTCACCCACGACAGTCATCTCAGACTACCCATGGCGGCGGGTCCCCCACCGAGAGATGCCCGGGCGGCTCGGCCTCCCGATCGGCTCGAGGCATGGCCGGCTCCCCATAGCCGGCTGCTTCCTGTCTCAAGGAGGCTCATTAAGGAGACAATACAAAGTGAGGCTACAGAATGCCGCCAAGGCGGCGGCATCAGTAGCCATGCTTCCCGACAAAGCCTCGCCATCGATCGAGGCAACAAGAATCAGCCTCCGACAAAGCCCTCAACGATGGGGCCACTGTCGACCAGAAGCCGGCAGCGCGGGCCCACTAGTCGGCGGGCCAGCCGCATGCGGAGAAGCCATGGATGAAGACAATCGACGGCTAGGGCCCACACCTAGCCGGATTACCATTGTACCCCCGGGGGGTAGGCCTATATAAACCCCCCGGGGCGCCCATGCAAAGGGTTGGACTCTGATAGTTTTGGCCACCACGTAGAGGGAAGAGGAGAGCTAGCCGTGCCCTTCTTCTTCCTCACCCCGAACAACTCGAGGAGCCTCTTGTAGCTCTTGTTCATTTAGTGATCATGCGGAGACCCCGCAGAGCAGCAGTAGGGGTGTTATCTCCACGGAGAGCCCCGAAGCTGGGTAAGATTCGCCGGCGGCATGTCTTCGCCATCCTGCTTCTAGGCACCGGCGACGCCTTATTGGCTCCCACTATGATTAGCCACCCGCTGGCATATGTCGCACCAACCACCCGACATTTGGCGCCCACCATGGGGCCAGTGCACCGTCGTCCGGAGACTGCTCGACGGGAACCTCTTCTCCCCGCGAAAGCATAGCCAGCCCGGCACGCTCGATGGCGCTTGCCCCGGCAAGGCCGCGAGGTGTCACCGACGCTTTGCATGGCAAGCTGCCTCGCCGACCTTCTTGGCGGCACGATCTCCAGACGAGCCCGCGTCCGACGCTGGCACCGCTGCCTCGAGAGCCATCTCGTCGCCTCCTCGACCAACTCCACGCCTCCAGCCGAGCCATTGTGGACTTGGAGTCGGTTATTCCACCGACCCGATGCTTGTCGACTCCGACACGGCATCGCTCGACGCCTTCCCCACCAACGTTGTCATCTTCAACGACCCGCTTCCCCAAGCCGACAGCTACGGCAGGGCCATCACCGAGGTGCTGGTCATCAGCCACGGCGGCCCTCGGCGAACGCCACGACACCCATCGCAGCGGCGCAAAGACGACCTGTCCGCCTCTCCCGGCCGACGCCGACGCCGAGGCGCTGGAGGCACGCCGCCGCCCACGCGAGGGCCGGAGGATAGCCTCCCGAGATGCCTCGCCGAGGCTCACCAGCCTGAAGTCGATCAAGCGCCGCCGCACGCCGCCTCCCGGCCGAGCCGACTCGGCATCGTTAATAAACGCGCGCAGCTATCGCCGACATGTCGGGCGTGGACTGCCCGTCCACGCCATGCCCTCGAGAACTCTGCGTGCCGCCCAGCGTCAGAAGAGCTGAACGGGCTAGGGCCCGACGAGCTTCTACATGGCAAGACGCATTCAGCGGTTAATCGGCGCGCGCAGCAGCAGCAAGAAGACAGCGCCCGCGCCGAAAGCCTTCCCCCGCGCCGAGAGCACGGCGCAACGTCACGCACGCCGACTGCGGGCAACGCCACGCCACGACAAGAAAAGGAGCCGCTGCCGCCGAAGCGAACCGGATCTCCATCGAAGCGCGACGCCGGTCGCCCTCGAGCCGTGGAACGGCGAGGCAACCTGCCCCCTCCTCCACCTCGCGGGGAAAGATATCCCACCCCGCCGCCTGTCACGCATCCGACTCTCAACGGCCGACTTGGCCGCCGCGAAGGAGTCGGCGAAAACGACGTCCGCCACCGGATCGACCGCCTGGCGCGATCCCTGGCGTTGGAAGACGAAGACGATGTCGGGCCACATTGCTTCGGCCCCCGCATCCGCGACGAGCCCTTCCCCAAAGGGTTCTCGCTCCCGAGATACGCCTAAAGTACAACGGCTCCGTGAAGCCGAGGATTGGCTGATCGACTACTCGACCGCCGTCAAGATCGCAATGGCAACAGCGCTGTCGTCGGAAATATGTGCCCCTCATGCTCCGTGGCACGCGCGAACTCGCTCAACAGCCTCAAGCCGTACAGCATCAACAGCTGGCTAGACTTCACCGCCTTCATCCACAACTTCACCAAGACCTGCAAGCGGCTCCCAAGCCCGTGCAACTCTCCTTGTGCGCATAAGGACCCACCGAGTCGACTCGCGACTACCTCACGCTACTGGGCCGAGCCCGCAACTCCCGCGAGGGGTGCACGAGGTTCAAGCGATAGAGTACTTCACCGCCGGTGCCAAAAGGCACCCTCCTCAAGCACAAGCTCCTCTGCGACGAGCCAGCTACCTCGATGAGCTACTCACATCGCCGATAAGTATGCCACTGCCGACTCCTCAATGAAGACCGGCTCGGTAGACGCCGGGGAAAGTAATCAGCCCGGCTGCTAAAACGCCGGTGGCGACTCTAGCCGACGCCTGCGTACCAAAGACGACAACAAGCGCAAGGGCTCAATGCCGCCTCGCTACCGGCGGTGGCCACCGTTGAAGACGAGCAACTCAAGAGCGGCCCGCCCAAGAAGCCGAAGGGCGGCAGGCCGCTTGGCAGCCGCTTTCTCTTTAACAGCCCTTGACGCCGTGCAAGTTCCACAACGCGAAGCCGCCTAACCATACAACCCGAAGTGCCATCGCTCACCCGAATCACCAGATGGCGGGCTGGTGCCGCCCGCCGGACAGCCACCTCGGCTCCCCAACAGCCGCCGCTGACCAGCAGCTGGAACTGGCCCAAGACGAAGTTCTCCACGAGCACGCCGCCTACGCTGCTTTCACGAGCCAGCCAAGACCGGCGCAGGGCGCCAGCAAGACCAAGAAGTCAATGCGGTTGCTTCCAACAACCCCGAATTCATGCACTGGTCGAGAGGTTTATCACCGAGCCGGGCCGACCACCCAGCGGTGATGCTGCTCCCGCCTCCTATGCCTTGGTTTTGAAGCGATTCTAGCAACGGACAAAGCTTGCTGCCTGATTCTCCCGAGATAATTGATAGACCACGGGAGCAGCATCAACATCCTGCATCGGATACCATGGATAAGTTGAACATCAAGGCTAAGCACCTCATGCCAAGCCGGACCGTGTTCCATGGCATTGTACCCGCCTGTCCTGCTCACCCATCGGCAAGATCAAGATAGATGTTCTTCGGAGACAAGGATCACTTCCGCCGAGAAGCAATCTGGTTTGAAGTGGTGGACCTCGAGAGCCCTTACCATGCGTTACTTGGCTGGCCTGCTCTGGCCAAGTTCATGGCTGTACCCCACTATGCCAACCTCAAGATGAAGATGCCGAGTACCAAGGGCATCATCACCATAACCGCGACTACAAGAAGTCCACCGAAAAGGCCGCAGCTGCAGCCGGCTGGCCGAGTCCCTCGTAGTCGCCGAAGAGAAGAAGATGTTGGACCGGGTCGTGGCCATGGCCGGCAAGCAGCCTGCCCTGTCTCCCGACCCCAAGGAGTGTGATGCCCAAGGTTCCTTCCAGCCGCTAAGGAAACAAAGAAGATACCCTGGACCCAGAGCACCCGGAGAGGTTTGCCGTCATTGGGGCAAACCTGACACTAAATAGGAAAGCGAGCTCGTCGATTTCCTCCGTGAGAATCGGGACATCTTCGCATGGTCCCCCAAGGACATGCCGGGTGTTCCGAAGGATTTCGCCGAGCACAAGCTACACGTCCGATCAGACGCCAAGCCAGTCAAGCAGCCCCTCCACCGACTATCCGGAGGAGAAGAGAAGGATCGGGAGAAGAGATAGCCCGCTCTTGGCAGCCGGCTTCATCATGGAGGTTTTCTTCCAGAGTGGCTCGCCAACCCGGTCCTCGTCTTCAAGAAGAACAACAAGTGGCGATGTGTATAGATTACACAAGCCTCAACAAGGCCTGCCCCAAAGATCCCTTGCCTTACCTAAGATTGATCAAGTAATAGACTCCACACCGGATGCGAGCTGTTGAGTTTCTTGATGCCTACTCGGCTACCACCAGATAAAGTTGGACCCGGCCGATCGCTGAAGACCGCCTTCATCACGCCATTCGAGCTTACACACCGACGATGACATTCGGCTTGAGAAATGCCGTGCCACCTTTCAGCGCTGCATGCGTAAATGCCTCCTCAAGCAACTCGGTAGAAATGCCCACATCTATGTAGACGATATCATGGTGAAGACGGAGAGGCGCAACACCTTGCTGGAAGACCTCAAGGAAACCTTTGAGTACCTGCGCCGGTTTCAGATCAAGCTCAACCCCGAGAAATACGTGTTCGAGTCCCACCGCCAGCTCCTAGGCTTCCGGTCTCCGAACGCTGCATTGAATGCAACCCTGTGAAGATCAAGGCCATTGAGAGAATGGAGATTCTCACCAAGCTGCGCGACGTCCAGAAGTTTACCGGGTGCCTGGTCTCCCTGAACCGCTTCATCAGCCGGCTGGGAGAAAAGGCACTCCCCCTCTACCGACTCATGAAGAAAAGCACTCATTTTGAGTGGAACGATCAAGCCGACCAAGCCTTCCACGAGCTGAAGAAGATGCTGGCCACGCCGCCTGTCTTGGCGGCGCCGACTAAGAAAGAGCCCATGCTCCTTTATAACGCCGCCACCACCGGTGGTCAAGACCGCCATTATAGTCCAACGCCTAAGAGGGCCGAGCTCAACCGGTCCAGAGGCCGGTCTACTACTTGCGAAGTACTATCCGCCTCAAAGCGTAACTACCCATTGACACAGAAGATGTGCTACGCGGTACTTCGCCGCCAAGAAGCTGAAGCCCTACTTTCAAGAGCACTCCATCACGGTCGTATGCACCGCCCCGCTCGCCGAGATCATAGGCAGCCGGGACGCATCCGGCCGGGTGGCAAAATGGGCCATTGAGCTAGCCCCCTACACGATCTTCTACCAGCCTTGCACCGCCATCAAGTCTCAAGCATTGGCCGACTTCCTCGTCGACTGGGCCGAGACCCAGTACCTGCCACCGGCTCCAGACTCCACTCATTGGCGGATGCACTTCGACGGGTCCAAGATGCGCACCGGTTTGGGAGCCGGCATCGTCCTCACCTCTCCCAAGGAGCTCGGCATCCGCCGGATCCTGTGCTATGGCGACTTAAAATTGGTGGCCCACCAGTCATCTGGCGACTGGGACGCCAAGGATGCAAACATGGCGAGCTATCGCTTCTCGCTCAAAGAAATCGCTGGCTACTTTGAAGGATGCGAGTTCCTCCATGTGCCACGGCCAACAACGAGCAAGCGATGCCCCGCACGGATAGGCTCAACCCAACAAGCTATACCAACCGTGTCTCTCTCAATGCCTCCTCGCCGCCTATCGCCGCTCTGTAATCCGACTCCATCTTCGTGCCGCCTAACCCCGATGCACTGGATCCGCTTGGGGAGCAAAGCAGGTGCCCGGGACTTCGGTAGGCGGCTCGGGACTGCCATAGTCGCATCTGCCCGGGGACTTATAACCCGCCCGGACTACGTAGTCGGCCCGGGATCTGCTCCAACGCCCAGCGGGCGCCAGCTCCAGCTCTTCACCACCCAGCCCACCCCCTGGTTGCAGTAGCCGTGTTGACTATAGAAGAAGTCACAGCTCCATCATGGGCTCAGCCCATCCTCAACTTCCTGATAAACAGAGAACTGCCGACTGATGAGATCGTGGCAAGACAAGTCCAACGCCGAGTCGGCGCGTATACAATTGCCAACAGAGAGCTCGTCAGGCGTAGTGTCACCGAGTCTTCCAAGCCAAGGCCGATCCGAGAAGGGCGAGTAATCTCAAAGACATTCACTACAAGCATGCGCCACCACGCAGCCTCAAGATCCTCGCTGCCAAGGCTTTCCGCCATGGTTTCTTTTGGGCGACCGCTTGGACCATGCCAAAGAGTTGGTCAAACATCGCAAGGCTGCCAAGTCTTCAGCCCAAGCAACACATGCCGCTTCAGAACTCAAGACCATTCCCTCACCGGCCTTTTGCAGTCCTGGGATTGGACATGGGCCCATTCAAGACGGCGCTGGGCATGACACATTTACTTATCGCCGTGGATAAATTCACCAAATGGATCGGGTTAAGCCGATCAAGAAGCTGAATGGGCCGATCGCAGTGACATTCATCGCAGACATCACAACTCGATGCGGCGTACACACAAGATCATCACCGATAACGGCACGAATTTTGCCAAGGGAGCATTGGCACGCTTTTGCCGACGCAGGCATCCGATTGGACCTAGCGTCCGCTGCTCACCCACAGTCAAACGGCTGTTGAGCAAGCTAACGGCCTCATCCTTTTCGCATCAAGCCCCGGCTGGTCGTGTTACTTGGAACGCTCGCCGCCGTTGGCTCGATGAGCTGCCGCCGCCCTCTCGAGTCTGCAGACTACTCCAAACAAGTCAACCGGCTTCACCCCTTTCTTCCTTGTATATGGCGCCGAGGCTGTCATCCCAACTGACATCAAGTTCGATTCACCGGTGACCATGTACATGGAAGCAGAGGCCAAAGAAGCACGAGAAGACGACGTCGACCTGGAAGAAAGCCGCTGTTAGCCCTCACCGGTCTGCCATCTACCAGCAGGGTTTGCGCCACTACCATAGCCGGAAGGTCAAGCCAAGATCCTTTCAAGAGGGCGACCTTGTGCTCCGGCCGATCCAAATAACAGCCGCCAAAGACAAGCTCTCGGCCCCTTGGGAAGGTCCCTTCATCGTCAGCAGAGCATTGGGAAACAACTCCTACTACCTAATCGGCGCGCAGAAGCCGAAGGCACGAAAGAGAGATGATTCAGGCAAGGAGTCGGAACGACCATGGAACACCAACCTCCTCCGAAGATTTTACAGTTAAAATGCTGTATGGATCACGCTACCTTTTGTACTAGTATGAGACAATGGGCCCCCCGAGGAGCACACGGGGACTGCCACCCTTTATCTATGAATGACGAGTATCATGCCTATGATTTTTTCATTTCACCTTTTTTTTCGTCCGGCACCGGGTTCGACTAGTCGGCCGGGGATCGGCCGCCTTTGAGTTATATTTAAGTTCCACCGCATCAGACAAGTAGTGTGCCAAGACCCAAGCCCTCTTCTTGTCAAAAAGCCGCAGCTCAAGAACCGATTGTCCGGCCGGCAAGAGTCAAAGGCAAGAAAGGATGCCCACACAAAATGGCTAAGGACTAACGAACTTATATAACAAAAGCCGGCTTCCTCCCATTGCCGACCGGCTACCAGATAGTCCGGCTGGCCGCTTCCATTTAACCCCGCCACAATCCAACAAAGTTTATACTTGCCTTCCCACAACAGCTGTTCTCCCTACCGCAGATCGCAGAGCAAACTGCTCGCTCTAGGAAGGCGGCAATCAAGGGAAGGCAGCAAAGGAAACAACCTAAGGATAAAAGCAAACTCGAATGGAAGCCAAACACATGCATAATTATATTTACACAAAGCCTTTGAAAGGCCGGCATTCAACATAGTCTCAATACACCCTGGGGTGGAACTGCAAAGTTAATAAAATTTGTTCAAAGAGCAAAATAAGAAAAGCAAGAGCGGCAGCAGGTCAAGCCAGCCGAGCAACAAAGTAGCCGGGCAGGTCGGCGGAGGCGGCAGCGGGTCGGAGGAGTGGCCGGTCAAGTAGTCTCGGCGGATCTTCACCTCGGCAAAGGGCGGCGCTGCTGCGTGCCTCATTGCTAGAGGCACGATCAGCCGGTTGGCTGGTCACTTCGCCGTCTGGGCGCGGGCGTCTTCGCCGCCTCCTCCTCGCCGCCTTCGCTTCATCGCTAGAAGCGATCTCCTCTGCCGAGTCCTCACCTTCGCCGGTTCAGCTCAACCATTCTCCGGCCGGGCGACTCCACCGTCGCTCACTTCAGAGCGAAGACGCTGGTGTCGGTGTACTCGTGATAGCCGAGGCACGCTGATGATAGCCGGCCGCACCGCCACCAGCTCGCCAGCCTCCCTGCCTCCAAGTGCTCACCGGGCGCAGGTTCAACCCAGATACCAGTGCCCGGACGAACTCCGCGTTCGCCCGGCCGACCGAGCAGCGGAGGCCTTCCATGCCTCGGCTGCCAACCGCAACCTCCAAAGAAGTCGGCAGTCCGACCGGGGTACGGGGATCACCTCGCCGCCGTAGAGCGCCAACACTTGCGCCTCCGGTACGCTGGCCGGGCGAGCATGCGGTGAGCCGCTGCAGCCGAGCCTCGATCGCCAAGAGCTGCCTCGAGTGTCCGGCCGGCATCTGGCGCGATTGTAACCCCTTCTTGCCGCGCGCCTCGCTGTGGACCTCGGCGGTTTGGCTGGCAGCGACGGAGTAGCCGGGAAGTAGTCTGCGTGAAGAACACGAAAGCGGCACAAAAATCAGAAGACGAACAAGAGGGCAAGGAGAAAGCAAAGGAGTGAGAAGAGGAAGGCAGCCACCGCCGATCGATCCTCCACCCGCCCATAACCTTCGGCCAACGCTTGCCTTGCTTCGCCCAGCCAGCCGCCTCGGTCTCGAACTCGCCTTAAGGGCGGCCTTGTTGTCTGCGCCTTCTTCAGGGCGCTGGTGGTTTCCTCCTGGTCGGCCAACCTCTTGGCCAGCGGTCGCTTCCTGGGCCAAGGCGGCGATCTCGGCTCCCTTGGCGCGAAGAGCGGTCTGGGCCTCGCCTAGATGCCCCCACAAGTCGACGTTAGCTCCTGCAAGCATAAAGAGAAAAGAAAAAAGCAGTAAGGGAAAAGTCGTTCGAAGATCCGACCATTGCTCAAAGAGCCGCCCAATCTCGGGACTACACTCAGCATGGTACGTGACGCGCCCCACTTGAGATAGAAGAAACCAAGTTCTTACTCCGGCTATTCGTCAGATCGACGGCCTTCTGGCTCAGCTCTTGGGCCTGGGAGTTGAAGGCGGCCGCGCGAAGATTGTGGTACTCCTGAAAATCAGATGGAGTGTGTATAAGAACAAGATTGCTATCAAAGCCTGCCAAGAAGTTTCAAGCCGCCTGCTCAGCAGCCGACTCGAAACTCGGGATTACACCCAAGGGTGAGCTGACGCGCCTTACGGAAGAAACCAAAGAAGAAATTGATCAAAGAAGACTCACCGGACGATCGCGGCCAGAGCTGGAACTCCTGGGTGTATCGCTGCACAATCCGCCCGAGCTCGAAGCGGCGCCGACCTCCCCGCCGCCTGCTCAGCTCGGGCTGTCCCGCCATTGGGTGTCCACTCAGAGGTGCCTGCGCTGGCCGCCTCCAGGTCCTGTGCCGTCGAGCTGGCACCCGCAGCCCTTTACAGCTCCGGCATCGAGGACGCTTCTCCCACGCGCTGGCGAGGCACGGACTGCACCACGAGATCCGCCCCCGCCGCCGACTCGCCCTCGGCCGGCTGCCCAGGTGCTGCGGCAGGTCGGCCGCCTTGGCCTGCTCCAGTCGGCGCCGACTGCGGCACCTCCCCCAAGATCGTCACATCATCCTCCATCCTCTCCATCACCGGCTGGTCGCAGTCGGGTTCCTCCGACAGAGGTACAGGGACGTCGGGAGCCACGGCGCGAAGTGGAATGACGAGCTGCGGAGGCTGGTTACGCAAAGCCTCCGCCTCCCTCTCCATGGCCGTGGCCTCTGCCTGGGCCTTGGCCGCCGCGTCGGCCTGCGCCTCGGCCGACTTCTCCACTGCCTCCTGGGCGGCCCTCTGCTCCATCGCTTCCCGCTCCTCCCGAGCCTCCCGCGCGTTCCGCTCCGTTGCCTCCATGAGGTCGGGGCGGGGATCCACTCGGCGAGAGCTCGAGGACCCTCCCGTCGGCGTGACTATGGAGGCGGCGTCAACCCGCTCAAGGGAAAGCGGCGCCCTGTTCAACAAGACAAGAAGACGGCTCAGATGAGCCTCAACTAAATAAGACAACAGAAATGCAAGACACACGGCACTTACGCCGAAACCGCTTGTGGCTGCTTCACCACCTTGCGGAAGCGGGCCGCCTTCGCTGCCGCCTCGTCTCGCTTGGTGGCCGCCACGAGCTCTTGGGTTTCTTCGGCGGGCCGACAAAGAGACCGGCGCGCCCGACGCTTCAAGCGCCACCCGAAGCAGTTGGCGTGGCGGAAGGCCCGCGCCATGGCGATCGGCCGCCGGCCGGCGGCGCAGGGACGGCTTCGGCTTCGCCTCCTCCGCCAATCTCGGCCGCCGTAAGGTCGAGGCCGCCGCCTCTCCGCCGGTTGCGACTACGGCGTTGCCCATGGCGGCCGCCCCAGATCCGGCTCGTCGGTCGCCCACGGCGCGGTCGGCCATCGCGAATCGGCGCCCGCCCGCGGCTCGGGCGCCGACGAAGAAGAGGGCTCTGCCCAAGGACAAAGCCGGTTAGTCAAGAGTCGGCTGTCGAACCCGGCGACAAAAGAAGAAGAGAACGAAGAAAAACTTACCACAGGCGGCGGGTTGGCCCGAGAGTATGGCGCCTTGTGATACTGCCACTCCACGCTGAGTTTGCAGTTGGAGATATAGTTCACCATGTAAGATACCTCATCGCGAGGCATCTCCCTGGTGCTCAGCCGGCATGGGTCGAAGCGGCCGCTCATCTGGCATATCATGTGCGGTCGGCTCTGGAGCGGGAGCACCCTGCGCTCCACGAAGGCGGCCACCAAGTCGGCCCCCACCAAACCCTCCGACTGGACCATCACTTGGAGCCGGGTGACGGCGGCGTTCCCGGCCAAGGTGAGCGACCGGGCTCGGAGGACCAAGACGCCGCCTTGTAGCGGCGGCCAGCTACGTAAGCCGCAGGTTGAGGTAGTCGCTTTGCGCCGCAACGCTCTTCACGAGAAGTACGATCACGCCAAAGCTTCACCGATTGATCAGCGGATAGGCGGAAAAGGGTTGTTGTCGGTCGCCCTCCGCTACGGCGATGAAGGCGCCGCAGGGGCAGGCACGCCATGAGACAAAGGCCGAAGCTTGCATCGAAGAACTCCCCCCAGCGCTCGAGGATGGGGAGGACGCCAAGGAAACCTTCGCACAGAGTGACGAAGGCCGACAATAGCATCACCTTGTTGGGCGTGATGTGATGCGGCTAAAGATGATAGAAGTCTAAGAACGAGCGGAAGAACCCGCTCGCCGGCAGGCCGAGGCCGCGCAGGCAGTGCGAGTGGAAGATGACCAGCTCGCCCTCCTCCGGCGCCGGCGAAATCTCCGTCTCCGGCGTGAGGCGGGTCTTCACGAGGTCCTCGCTCGATAACCGCCGCGTCCGGCGGAGCCAATCGATGTGATCTTCGTGGACGTTGGAGCTATCACACGAGCTCCACAACGCCATGAGAGCAAGTGGAATGGAAGTGCCGCGGCGGCGGAGAGCACGGCCACCCGACGAAGAAACCGCGACGAGCCAAGAAAACTCACAAGCGAACGGCGCGGTGGCGAAAAGGGCAAGCAGCGGGGAAGCGGAGGAAGAAAGCGATGAAGGAGAAGGGCGAGGTGAGCGCAGTGAGCCTCGCCGCCCTCCCCTACTTATAGGCTCGGGCGGCGGAGCCGAGGAGGCGAGGCATGGGGAACGGGATTAATCGCGCCTCCCCCCCACGTCCCACGATTATGGCGCCCTAAAGGCGTGTTGTAACCGCCGCGGGAAGACGTGCAGTCCATTTGGGCCGCAGGGAATCCGCGCGTGGGCCGAGGCATAGGCTTGGTAGGTTCGGCCGCGGCGACGCCCCGCACAAGGGCTGGCAGGCTTTTTGGGCCACGTGGCACACAAGGTGACGCGCGGTCAACGCACAAGCCAGCTCGTGTTCCCCCCTTCTAACTACGGAGCTCCCCGAAGACGGCGCACCCGTTCAAGGCCGGCTCCTAGCTGCCTGCTTCCCAGGATAGGAAGCTGATCGAGCTTCGTCCTCCTTCAACCTCGGCTCAATCAGCTTCGGGACTACTGTCGGAGTAATGACCACGGGTAGCCTAGCCGCTCCCGGGCTTCAAAAATTGCAAGCCAATCAAGCCAATCAAGTCATCCAACACCCAAAACGTTGGGTCGCCTTCCCCCAACCGGCTCTCACCCAAGCCGGCTGTCAGGAGGCGACCTGGCCCCAAGACTCATAGAAGAAAGCCACAAGAGGGCCGGCTTCCAAGGAGCCGGCTACCAGAGGGCCGACTCCAAGGAGCCGCCATTTCGCAGCGTGCCAAGGCCGCACCTCGAATCTGCACTTAACGGTGACGAGAGGCGTGGCTACAAAGAAGCCTCGCCACCCCGCATCCCGGAGCACGCAGGCTCTACAAGCAGCGCCGTGACGGGTAGCCATCACCCGTCCGGGCGCAAGATCGCTGCCATGTTGACTATGACGCCACCCACGACAAAGTCTGTCAGACTACCAGCAGCGGCGGGTCCCCTGGCCGTAGAGATGCCCGAGGCGGCTTGGCCTCCCCAATGTCGGCTGAGGCATGGCCGCTCCCCATAGCCGCCTGCTCTCTCTCAAGGAAGCGCCTCATTGAGGAGAAAAGACGGCGAGGCTACAGCATCGCCGCCAAGGAGGCGACACAGAGCCATGCTTACCCCGACAAAGCCCTCGCTATCGATCGAGGCAACAAAGAACCAGCCTCGACAAAGCCCTCAACGGTGGGGCCACTGTCGACCAGAAGCCGGCAGTCGGCGGGGCCCACTAGTCGGCGGGTTTCAGCGGCCGGGCGGAGCCGGGCGGATGAAGACACTGACGGCTAGGGCCCAAACCTAGCCGGATTAACATTGTACCCCCGGGGGGTAGGCCTATATAAACCCCCCGGGGCGCCCATGCAAAGGGTTGGACTCTGATAGTTTTAGCCACCACGTAGAGGGAAGAGGAGAGCTAGCCGTGCCCTTCTTCTTCCTCACCCCGAACAGCTCGAGGAGCCTCTTGTAGCTCTTGTTCATTTAGTGATCATGCGGAGACCCCGCAGAGCAGCAGTAGGGGTGTTATCTCCACGGAGAGCCCCGAAGCTGGGTAAGATTCGCCGGCGTGCATGTCTTCGCCTCATCCCGTTTCGAGGCACCGGCGACGTCTTATTGGCTCCCACTATGATTAGCCACCCGTTGGCATATGTCGCACCAACCACCCGACAGCTGCTAACTCCAAATCATGTGTAGCATAATTCATCTCATGGGGCTTAAGCTGTCGTGAAGCATACGAAACAACTCTTCCCTCCTGCATAAGCACTGCTCCAAGTCCTCGACGTGAAGCGTCGCAATATACCTCGTAATCTTTGCTCGATCCGCGTAATCAACACCGGTGATGTAACCAAACGCTTTTAACTCCCGAAACTGGCCTCACATTCTTCACCCATTTGAACTTGGTATCCTTCTTCAACAACTCCGCCTTGGGCTTCGCAATCTTCGAGAAATTCTCAATGAATCTTCGTAGTATCCTCGCCACCAAGAAAACTCGGATCTCTCCAACTGTCGTTGGTGCTTCCCGCTTGTCACAAAGGACAACCTTGGTGGGATCTACTGCTATACCTTCTCCGGATATAAGGTGTCCGAGGAATCCAACTTCCTTCAACCAAAACTCAAGTTTGCTGAACTTGCCATATAACTGATGTTCTCTGAGCTTCTCAAGTACTAAACGCAAATGCTCCTTATGCTCCTCTTCATTCTTCGAGTAAACCAAAATATCATCAATGAACACCACGACGAACTTATCCAAAAACTCCATAAACACCTTGTTCATCATGTTCATGAAATAGGCAAGTGCGTTAGTCAGACCAAATGACATAACGGTATACTCATACAGCCCATACCTAGTGGTAAAAGCCGTCTTAGGTATATCCTGCTCTCGAATCTTTAACTGATGGTATCCTGATCGCAAATCAATCTTGGAAAATACATTAGCTCCTTGCAATTGGTCAAACAAATCGTTGATCATCGCCAACGTGTACTTATTCTTGATAGTTACTTCATTCAATCCATGATAATCAACAACCATTCTCAATGATCCATCCTTCTTCTCCACTAGAAGTACTGGCGATCCCCAAGGTGAAGAACTTGGGCGAATAAAACCTTTATCCAGTAACTCCTTAATCTGCTTCTTAATTTCCTCCAAATCTTGTGCGGGCATCCGGTACGGTCTCTTAGATATCGGCCCTATGACCGCAAAAGCTCAATCAAAACTCAATGTCTCTATCCGTGGCATACCGCAACTCTTCCGAAATACGCCGTGGAAATCCTTCACCACCGGTACTTCCTCCCGCACAACTCCCGATAAGGAATTTACTTGAGTCCTCTTCGCTCATGCCGTGACACATACTTGATTCTTCTTCCTTCGGGTGGTAAGCAAAATCGACTTATCGCGCAATCGATGTTTCCTCCATACATCGATAGCCAATCCATACCTAGAATCACGTCCAAACCTTGCGATTCCAGAATGATTAAATCCGTGGGGAAAACATGCCTACCTATGCTCAATGGCACTTGAAAACATCCTTGACTAGCCATATACTCCACTCCTGGTGAGCTTACTAACATAGGTGTTCTAAGAACCTTGGTGGGCAGTTTATACTTATCCACAAATCCCCGTGATATGTATGTATGCGATGCACCAGTATCAAAAAGAACGATCGCCGTAAATGACTTAACCAAAAACTTACCTATTACTGCATCTGGCTGGGCTTCAACCTCCTCCACGTTAACGTGGTTCACCCGCCCCCGCTGAAAGGGTTCGCTTCTTCCCGAGCTTCCATTGCCATTTCCATTCGGGCTTCGTGACATTCATTGGTATAATGTCCATTTTCCGACATTTAAAGCAAGTGACTTGGCTCAGTCTCTCTTAGCTGGGGTTGACGGGTTGGTACGGTTCGTCTGCTGCTTCCTCCATTCCCTGCTACCATTCTTGGAGCCATTATGATTATGCGAATTCCTCCTCCATGGGTATGCTGAAAATGTCCTCCGGTTTCGGGTAAAGCGTAGCTTCACGAGCTCCGAATTGTACTTCCCTTGTCCATACTTCCTCTTGCGGTTTTCAATCTGCTGTTGCTTCCTTCAATCATAAGAGCACGATCTACCAACTCCTGGTAGTTGTTGAAAGTTGCTACCATCAATTGCATGCTCAGCTCATCATTCATCCTTCTAGAAATTTCTCATGCTTAGCTGCATCTCAGTAGCAACATCATCTCGGGACATAACATGCTAACTTACTAAAGTCCTCCGTGACACCGCCTACAAGCAGGCCCCCTCCTGGCGTAAGTTGCAAAACTCACGATTCTTCATGGCCATAGCTCCCGTTGAAACATGGGCAGACGGAAAGCTTGTTCAAACCGGTCCCATGTGACAAAGGTCAATAGGGTGTGTGGTGTGTAATTCTCCCACCATGATGCTGCTGGTCTATCGTCGATGTGCGCAAAACGCACTCTCTCGCATCTTTGCATCCTGTATTGGTCAACTCCTCGCCAACCTTATGGAGCCAATCATCCGCAATAATCGGCTCGGTGCTACTAGAAAACGCCATGGATTCAGCCTCAAGAAACGGGTCAAATGGTCAACAGTGTGGTGGTGGTGGGGGTTGTTGTTGTTGTTGTTGTTGTTGTTGTTGTTGTTGTTGCCTTGGTTCTGTATTAGTGCTTGCATCAAGACATTCTCTGCTGATCAACCGAGTGATCTCCTACGGAAAACAAATCTGTGTCGCGTCCCGAGGCATCCGAGGGTTTTAGAAAAGATGAGAATATAGAATAGAATGAGGTCTAGAAAGAAAACACTACCCATATGCACATGAGACAAATGCAAACAAAATCACTTCATTCAATTCAAACAAAGGCATACAACAGTCTATCTATCGTTACAAAAGTGCTCGGACTATACTAGATACATGGGGAAATACTACTACCGTTATGGTGGTCAACTAGAAAACTGTCCGATGAAGACTCCATGATATCCACTCCACTTCATCAACATAGTCATCATCGCCGTCGTGCGGTCCGAGTCGTTGTCGCCGATGATGATATAGTTATTCGGCAAGTGGAATCATCATCTCCTCCTCTGGCGCTGGGTCTCCCATGAAAACTCCTAGCTTCCCCGGTGAGGTCGCCATTCTTCTCCACTAACACTTCGATTTCCTCCATATAATCTTCACGTAGCTTTGAGTTCTTCTTCCAGCTCGTGATCTTGGTCAAGGCCTTCGCAGATCCATCATGCATGCACATCCGGTTCTCCGGCGCCGAATGTGCTGGTTTAACTCCCGGATAAAAGCTGCGATTGATCTATCCTTCCGGTGCCGATCATCTCCCATTGCTCATCTCGGCGCCCACAAATCTGGTATATAGTATCCTTGAGATCATTGCGTAAACCTCCAATACGCCCCATGGTGATGTGGGCTGCCATGCTCTTTCCTAGACTCCAGTGTTGGTGCATCAAAGGAAAACTCTATGGGCTCCGTGGATCATGTGAACGTCCTTCCTGGAACCTGAGCTTGAATCATCCAGCGCTCCTCTTCGGGTAAAGTGGCGTTGTAGGTCCCGGTGAAGTTTGGTACTCCAATGTTCAGGTATCTAGTGACTTCCTTCAAGTGACGTCCAAAGGGTGTATCATCCTCCGGTTGCGTGAACTTGTTCCTTGCATCCGCAATCCTAAAAGAGTAGAAAAGATGAGGAGTCGGAAATGAGAAGAAAGAGTAGTGATCTAGGGCTTTAGCTTAGTGGTAGTGTCCTACAGTCAGTGTGTTCTCTGATACCATCTTGTAGCGACCAGACCTCAAACAGTCTGATCTATGTGCTTTAGTGTCATCCCTGGATCAGAAATGCTGACACACACAGTACTTGAAGAATTTATAACAGAGTAGCAATCACACACTTATTACATCGAATGTCTCAAGAGAGAACTTATTACAATAAATATGGCTTAAGGCCATCTAAAAATGATAACAACGGAAGGCTTGGAAGATAAGCGAGTCCATCAACTCCAACGGCATCACTGAGTATAGAACCACGACCTAAAGGCACCTTACTCGTCATCTGAAAAGTCTGCAACATGAACGTTGCAGCCCGAAAACAGGTCAGCACATGGAATATGCTGGCAATGTAACACATAGAGAGTAATATGAAAGAGTAATGCTATACTACATGCATATATGTCTGGTGGAAAGCTCTATGGTTACAATTTTGCGTAAAGCCAATTTTTCCCTACTACAAAGGAATACATTTTATTTAACCATCATGGTGGTTGTTAAACATTGAGAATGGTTGACAGCATTCTTAATCCCAATTAAGCATCATCATTAAAACCCAACAATATTAATTAAAGTAACATGATGAGATTCACATGATAATCCAAGTACTAGATACTCAAGATGTCCATAACCGGGGACACGGCTAACCATGATTAGTTTATACACTCTGTAGAGGTTTGCACACTTTTCCCCACAAGACTCGATCTCCTACGTTGGGATTCTCGCACTACATGGTGTTTGAGAAACGGATGACCGAGACATAGTCTTTCAGAAGCGCTAGCACCTTACGATCGGGTAGACCGTTACACCTACTTTCCCTACATCTGCTAGTCTACCACCGTAAGAGTTCGCGACGACTTAATCAACTATGCTAGAGCCCATAGTAGCTTGTGGCTGCACACGGAAGTTTCTAGCATGAATAATCTCATGATCCCTTTGAGCCTGGGTGGCGGTCCATAAAGAAAAGCAGGCAATCCTGGAATACCCAGGTACCTCAATCCACCCAGATGTGTATTAAAGTTGCCACCTTAAATAAACCATTAATTAACAATCTCATATCTGTCATGGATACACTCACACCCAATCCACGTCTACTAGCATAGCATGGCAATATAAGCAAACGTAGAAGTAACTCCCAAGGGTTTTACAATAAAACAAGTAATAGGTACTACCTCATCTACTTTCCCAAAACCCACAATTTAATTAGATCCTAATCATGCAATGTTTGTGGATTGATCTAATGCATAAAACTGGGTATGTAAGGGAATATGATCAAAGTGTTACTTGCCTTGTCGATGATCCGTGAAACCTAGCGATTCAAGTAGCAAGCGCGCACTCCGTACTCTATCGCAAACAAACAAGCATACAATAAGTACTCATCTAATGCACAGGGAAAACTCAAATAAAAGATCTAACCAGAAAGTTCAATTTAAGAACTCCGGTTTGCAAAAAGAATCGAAACAAACGAAGCAACGAAAAACAAACAGCAAAAGAAACAAGCTTCGTTTACTAATCTGGACCTAAGTCAAATTTTACAGAAGCAAAAACTTCTTTGAGTTGGTTAAATGGAAAGAGGGTTTCGAGACGAAAGTCTAGGCGCTTGAATCGCCTGATTCTGATAAACGAGCGAAAAGATACACTAAAACGAAAATCGGATCAGAAATCGCGATCAGAAATAATCACAGAAAAATCCGAGAAAAAGAAAAATTGACGAACGGATTAAGAAATGAACGTTGGTTAACTGAAACTAAATAGTGAATTCTTCCGTTAAAACAAACGAACGTGCGAACGCTCGCTAAATAAATAAACCGAATAAACAAATCTAACAAAATAAAAAACCTAGGTTTTCGTAAAAACGGATCGGTTTTCTCCGAAAAACCGGAGGCGGACGGCGCGGATACCTCACCGGACTCAGTGGGCTGAGGGCTCCGTGGGTGGGCAGCGGCGGCGGGGCAACAAGCAAGCGGCAGGCTGGAGGCGGGCGGGTGCGGTGGCGTGAGGCGGCGACGCTATTTATGAGGGGAGAGGGGTGGCAGCGACTTGGGGAAGGTGGCACCGGGTCGGGGTCCACCTCGGGAGGCGTGCCCCGGCCGGACTCGGTGGCGGCGGCGGTGCGGTCTCCCGCGAGGAGGCGGCGGCGGGCGCGGTTCTCTCTTTTTTAAACAGATTCCCGCCGAACAAGAAAAAATTCTAGAAAAGAAAATAAAATTCTAAAATTGCCAAAATAAATTTTCACCGCCTAAATAAAATATTTAGAACGAGATGAACATTTCCTTGGCCTTAAAATGCAGTTTTGAAAACGTGCAATTTTTCCTAAATTCAAATAAAATAGCCAAAACCTCCGAAATAAAATCTTATTTGATTTTTTTATTAAACCTTCAACATTTCTTTATTTTGGGAAAGTCATTTTATTCCCTCTCTCAAATATTTATAATAGAAATTATTGAAGATAAAATAAATAAAATCAAATGATCCTACACGGGATTGATGTTAAACCTAAATAATTGTTATTTGGTGTTTATGCTGAGCATAGACATGATTGGATTATGTCTATCGCAATACGGTTATTCATTTAAGGAGAATAATGGTTACTCGCTTATTTGAATAATACCTTCAATGGTCTTGCACCTAAAATGAATGGTTTATTGAATCTCGATCGTAGTGATACACATGTTCATGCCAAAAGATATAAGATAGTAATGATAGTACCACCTACTTGTGGCAATCGCCATTTGAGTCATATTGGTATAAAACCCATGAAGAAGCTCCATGTTGATGGATCTTTGGACTCGCTCGTTTTTTGAAAAGTTTGAGACATGCAAATCATACCACATGGGCAAGATGACTGAAAAGCCTCGTTTTCAGTAAGATGGAACAACAAAGCAACTTGTTGGAAGTAATACATTTTGATGTGTGCAATCCAATGAGTGCTGAAGCACACAGTGAATATCGTTATGCTCTTACTTCACAGATGATTTGAGTAGATTCTGAGTATATTTACTTGATGAAACACGAATCTGAATTATTGAAAGGTTCAAGCAATTTCAGAGTGAAGTTGCAGATCATCGTGGCAAGAGGATAAAATGTCTATGATATGATCATAGAGATGAATATGTGAGTTATGAGTTTGGTACACAATTAAGACCTTGTGTAAATTGTTTCTAATACCGCCTGGAACACCATAGTGTGATGGTGTGTCCGAACATCATAAATGCACCCTATTGGATATGGTGCATACCATGATGTCTCTTATCGAATTACCACTATCGTTTATGGGTTAGGCATTAGAGACAACCGCATTCACTTTAAATAGGGTACCACGCAATTCGCTGAGATGACACCGTATGAACTATGGTTTGGAGAAACCTGTTGTTGTTTCTAAAAGTTTGGGGCTGCGACGCTTATGTGAAAAAGTTTCAGGCTGATAAGTTCGAACCCAAAGCGGATAAATGCATCTTCATAGGACACCCAAAAATAGTTGGGTATACCTCCTATCTCAGATCCGGAAGCAAAAGGGATTATCTCTAGAATCGGGTCCTTTCTCGAGGAAAAGTTTCTCTTGAAAGAATTGAGGGGAGGATGGTGGAGACTTGATGAGGTTATTGAACCATCACTTCAACTAGTGTGTAGCAGGCACGTGAAGTTGTTCCTATGGCGCCTACACCAATTGAAGTGGAAGTCGATGATAGTGATCATGAAATTTCAGATCAAGTCACTACCAAACCTCGTGGGTCGACAAGGATGCGTACTACTTCAGAGTGGTACGTAATCCTGTCTTAGAGGTCATGTTGCTAGACAACAATGAACCTACGAGCTATGGAGAAGCCATGGTGGGCCCGGATTCCGATGAATGGCTCGAGGCCATAAAATCCGAGAGAGGATCCATGTATGAAAACAAAGTATAGACTTTGGAAGAACTACTCGATGGTCGTAAGGCTGTTGAGTATAGATGGATTTTAAAAGGAAGACGGACAATGATGGTAAGTGTCACCATTAAGAAAGCTCGACTTGTCGCTAAGATGTTTTCCGAGTTCAAGGAGTTGACTACGATGAGTTTCTCACTCGTAGCGATGCTAAGAGTCTGTTGGAATTATATTAGCAGTTACTGCATTATTTATGAAATCTTGCGATAGGATGTCAAAACATTGTTTCCTCGACGATTTTCTTGAGCAAAGGTTGTATGTGATACAACCGTAAGGTTTTGTCAATCTGAAAGATGCTAACAGTATGCAAAGCTCCAAGAATCCTTCTAAGGACTGGAGTAAGCATCTCGGAGATGGAATATACGCTTTGATGAGATGATCAAAGATTTGGGGTTTATACAAAGTTTATGAGAAACTTGTATTTCCAAACAAGTGAGTGGGAGCACTATAGAATTTCTGATGAGTATATGTTGTTAACATATTATTGATCAGAAATGCTGTAGAATTTCTAGAAATCATATAGGGTTATTTGAAAAGTGTTTTTCAATGGAAGACCTGGATTAAGCTACTTGAACATTGAGCATCAAGATCTATAAGGATAGATAAAAAACGCTTAATAGTACTTTCAAATGAATACATACCATGACAAGATTTTGAAGGAGTTCAAAATAGATCAGCAAAGAAGGAGTTCTTGGCTGTGTTATAAGGTGTGAGTATTGAGTAAGACTCAAGACCTGACCATGGCGGAAGAGAGAGAAAGGACGAAGGTCGTCCCCCATGCTTCAGACGTAGGCTCTACCGTATGCTATGCTGAGTACCGCACCTGAAATGTGCCTTGCCACGAGTCAGTCAAGGGGTACAAGAGTGATCCAGGAATGGATCACATGACAACGGTCAAACTTAACCTTAGTAACTAGTGGACTAAGGAATTTTCTTGATTATGGAGGTGGTAAAAGAGTTCGTCGTAAAGGGTTACATCTATGCAAACTTTGACACTAATCCGGATGACTCTGAGTAGTAAACCGGATTCGTATAGTAGAGCAGTTATTTGGAATAGTTCCAAGTAGCGCATGGTAGCTGCATGTAGGATATGAAATAGAGATTTGTAAAGCACACACGGATCTGAAAGGTTCAGACCTGTTGACTAATAACCTCTCTCACAAGCGAGATATGATCAAACCCCATGGGTGTTGGATTCATTACAATCACATAGTGATGTGAACTAGATTATTGAGTCTAGTGCAAGTGGGAGACTGTTGGAAATATGCCCTAGAGGCAATAATAAAATGGTTATTATTATATTTCCTTGTTGATGATAATTGTCTATTGTTCATGCTATAATTGTATTAACTGGAAACTGTAATACATGTGTGAATACATATACCACAACATGTCCCTAGTGAGCCTCTAGTTGACTAGCTCATTGATCAATAGATGGTTATGGTTTCTGACCATGGACATTGGATGTCATTGATAACGGATCACATCATTAGGAGAATGATGTGATGGACAAGACCCAATCCTAAGCATAGCACAAGGTCGTAGTTCGCTTGCTAAAAGCTTTTCTAATGTCAAGTATCGCTTCCTTAGACCATGAGATTGTGCAACTCCGGATACCGTAGGAATGCTTTGGGTGTGCCAAACGTCACAAGGTAACCGGGTGGCTATAAATATGCACTACGGTATCTCCGAAAGTGTCTGCTGGGTTGGCACTAATCAAGATCGGATTTGTCACTCCGTGTGACGGAGAGGTATCTCTGGGCCCACTCAAGAATGCATCATCATAA
Organism: Aegilops longissima; assembly: GCA_021605205.1. NCBI lineage: Eukaryota > Viridiplantae > Streptophyta > Magnoliopsida > Poales > Poaceae > Aegilops > Aegilops longissima. Next base: position 612,991,082 of record CM038682.1, on the reverse strand, counting down.
TGAGCTCAATGTGACTAAGTAGTTAGTCACGGATCATGCATAACGGAACGAGTAAAGTGATTTGCGGTAACGAGATTGAACGAGGTATTGGGATACCGCCGATCGAATCTCGGGCAAGTAACGCATCGATTGACAAAGGGAATTGTATACGGATTGCTTGAATCCTTGACATCGTGGTTCATCCGATGAGATCATCGTGTAACATGTGGGAGCCAACATGGGTATCCAGATCCCGCTGTTGGTTATTGGCCGAGAGTTGTCTCGGTCATGTCTCGCATGATTCCCGAACCCGTAGGGTCTACACACTTAAGGTTCGTGACGCAAGAGTTGTTATGGGAATTAGTGTGCAGTTACCGAATGTTGTTCGAGTCCTGATGAGATCCCGGACGTCACGAGGAGTTCCGGAATGGTCCGGAGGTAAAGATTTATATATGGGAAGTCCTATTTTGGCCACCGCAAAATGTTCAGGATTTTTCGGTATTATACCAGGAAGGTTCTAGAAGGTTCTGGAGTGGGGCCCACCTGCATGGGGGACCCACATGAATGTGGGTAGTGGGGGCAAGGCCCCACACCCCTGGTCAAGGCGCACCAAGATCCCCCCTTGGAAGGAATAAGATCATATCCCCCGAAGGGATAAGATCAAGATCCCTAAAAAAGGGGGATAACAATCGATGGGGAAGGAAATGATGGGATTTCTTTCCTTCCACCTTTGCCAACGCCCCAATGGACTTGGAGGGAAAGAAACCAGCCCCCTCCACCCCTATATATAGTGGGGAGGTGCATGGGAGCTTCACCCCTTGCCCCTGGCGCAGCCCTCTCCCTCCCCAAAACCTCCTCCTCCTCCGTAGTGCTTGGCGAAGCCCTGCCGGAGAACTGCAAGGTCCACCACCACGCCATCGTGCTACCGGAGCTCTCCCTCAACTTCTCCTCTCCCCTTGCTGGATCAAGAAGGAGGAGACGTCCCCGGGCTGTATATGTGTTGAACGCGGAGGCGCCGTCCGTTCGGCGCTAGATCGGATCTTCCGCGATTTGAATCGCTGCGAGTACGACTCCATCATTCGCGTTCTGGTAACGCTTCCGCTTAGCGATCTTCAAAGGTATGAAGATGCACTCACCTCTCTCTCGTTGCTAGAATCTCCTAGATTGATCTTGGTGACTCGTAGGAAAATTTTGAATTATTGCTACGTTCCCCAACAGTGGCATCATGAGCTAGGTCTATTGCGTAGATTCTATGCACGAGTAGAACACAAGTTGTTGTGGGCGTTGATTTTGTTCAATATGCTTACTGTTACTAGTACTATTTTGTTTCGACGGTATTGTGGGATGAAGCGGCCCGGACCGACCTTACACGTACACTTACATGAGACAGGTTCCACCGTCTGACATGCACTTGTTGCATAAGGTGGCTAGCGGGTGCCAGTCTCTCCCACTTTAGTCAGATCGGATTAGATGAAAAGGGTCCTTATGAAGGGTAAATAGCATTAGCATATCACGTTGTGGTTTTGGCGTAGGTAAGAAACGTTCTTGCTAGAAACCTATAGCAGCCACGTAAAAACTTGCAACAACAATTAGAGGACGTCTAACTTGTTTTTGCAGCATATGCCGTGTGATGTGATATGGCCAAGAAGGATGTGACGAATGAAATATATGTGATGTATGAGACTGATCATATTCTTGTAATAGGAATCACGACTTGCATGTCGATGAGTATGACAACCGGCAGGAGCCATAGGAGTTGTCTTTATTTATTGTATGACCTGCGTGTCACTGAATAACGCCATGTAATTGCTTTACTTCATTGCTAAACCGCTAGCCATAATAGTAGAAGTAATAGCTGGCGAGACAACTTCATGGAGACACGATGATGGAGATCATGATGATGGAGATCATGGTGTCATGCCGGTGACGATGATGATCATGGAGCCCCGAAGATGGAGATCAAAAGGAGCAAAGTGATATTGGCCATATCATGTCACTATTTGATTGCATGTGATGTTTATCATGTTTATGCATCTTATTTGCTTAGAACGACGGTAGTAAATAAAATGATCCCTCATAATAATTTCAAGAAAGTGTTCCCCTAACTGTGCAACCGCTATGTAAAGTTCGTTGTTTCAAGCACCACGCGATGATCGGGTGTGATAGATTCTAACATTCACATACAACGGGTGTAAGCCAGATTTACACACGCAAAACACTTAGGTTGACTTGACGAGCCTAGCATGTACAGACATGGCCTCGGAACACAAGAGACCGAAAGGTCGAACATGAGTCGTATAGTGGATACGATCAACATGAAGATGTTCACCGATGATGACTAGTCCGTCTCACGTGATGATCGGACACGGCCTAGTTGACTCGGATCATGTATCACTTAGATGACTAGAGGGATGTCTATCTGAGTGGGAGTTCATAAGATGAACTTAATTATCCTGAACATAGTCAAAAGGTTTTTGCAAATTATGTCATAGCTCGCGCTCTAGTTCTACTGTTTTAGATATGTTCCTAGAGAATATTTAGTTGAAAGTTAATAGTAGCAATTATGCGTACTGGGTCCGTAAACCGAGGATCGTCCTCATTGCTGCGTAGAAGGCTTATGTCCTTAATGCACCGCTCGGTGTGCTGAACCTCGAACGTTGTCTGTGGATGTTGCAAACATCTGACATACACGTTTTGATAACTACGTGATAGTTCAGTAATGTTAAACGGTTTAGAATTGAGGCACCAAGACGCATTTCAAACGTCATGAACATATGAGATGTTTCAGGGTTGAAATTGGGATTTCAGGCTCGTGCCCACATCAAGAGGTATAAGACCTCCAACGAGTTTCTTAGCCTGCAAACTAAGGGAGAAAAGCTCAATCGTTGAGCTTGTGCTCAGATTGTCTGAGTACAACAATCACTTGAATCAAGTGGGAGTTAATCTTCCAGATGAGATGGTGATGTTTCTCCAAAGTCATTGCCACCAAGCTGCTAGAGCTTCGTGATGAACTATAACATATCAGGGATACATATGATGATCCTTGAAATATTCGCGATGTTTGACGCTGCGAAAGTAGAAATCAAGAAGGAGCATCAATTGTTGATGGTTAGTGAAACCACTAGTTTCAAGAAGGGCAAGGGCAAGAAGGGGTACTTCATGAAATGGCAAAACAGTTGCTGCTCTAGTGAAGAAACCCAAGGTTGTACCCAAACGCGAGACTAAGTCCTTCTGTAATAAGGGGAACAGCCACTGGAGCAGAATTACCCTAGATACTTGGTAGATAAGAAGACTGGCAAGGTCGACAGAAGTATATTAGATATACATTATATTAATGTGTACTTTACTAGTACTCCTAGTAGCACCATGTCAATAGATACCGGTTCGGTTGCTAAGTGTTAGTAACTCGAAATAAAAGGCTACGGAATAAACGGAGACTAGCTAAAGGCGAGGTGACGATATGTGTTGGAAGTATTTCCAAGGTTGATGTGATCAAACATCGCACGCTCCCTCTACCATCGGGATCGATGTTAAACCTAAATAATTGTTATTTGGTGTTTGCGTTGAGCATAGACATGATTGGATTATGTCTATCGCAATACGGTTATTCATTTAAGGAGAATAATGGTTACTCTGTTTATTTGAATAATACCTTCAATGGTCTTGCACCTAAAATGAATGGTTTATTGAATCTCGATCGTAGTGATACACATGTTCATGCCAAAAGATATAAGATAGTAATGATAGTACCACCTACTTGTGGCACTGCCATTTGAGTCATATTGGTATAAAACGCATGAAGAAGCTCCATGTTGATGGATCTTTGGACTCGCTCGTTTTTTGAAAAGTTTGAGACATGCAAATCATACCACATGGGCAAGATGACTGAAAAGCCTCGTTTTCAGTAAGATGGAACAACAAAGCAACTTGTTGGAAGTAATACATTTTGATGTGTGCAATCCAATGAGTGCTGAAGCACACAGTGAATATCGTTATGCTCTTACTTCACAGATGATTTGATTAGATTCTGAGTATATTTACTTGATGAAACACGAGTCTGAATTATTGAAAGGTTCAAGCAATTTCAGAGTGAAGTTGCAGATCATCGTGGCAAGAGGATAAAATGTCTATGATATGATCATAGAGATGAATATGTGAGTTATGAGTTTGGTACACAATTAAGACCTTGTGTAAATTGTTTCTAATACCGCCTGGAACACCATAGTGTGATGGTGTGTCCGAACATCATAAATGCACCCTATTGGATATGGTGCATACCATGATGTCTCTTATCGAATTACCACTATCGTTTATGGGTTAGGCATTAGAGACAACCGCATTCACTTTAAATAGGGTACCACGCAATTCCGTTGAGATGACACCGTATGAACTATGGTTTGGAGAAACCTAAGTTGTTGTTTCTTAAAAGTTTGGGGCTGCGACGCTTATGTGGAAAAGTTTCAGGCTGATAAGTTCGAACCCAAAGCGGATAAATGCATCTTCATAGGACACCCAAAAATAGTTGGGTATACCTCCTATCTCAGATCCGGAAGCAAAAGGGATTGTCTCTAGAATCGGGTCCTTTCTCGAGGAAAAGTTTCTCTTGAAAGAATTGAGTGGGAGGATGGTGGAGACTTGATGAGGTTACTGAACCATCACTTCAACTAGTGTGTAGCAGGGCACAGGAAGTTGTTCCTATGGCGCCTACACCAATTGAAGTGGAAGCTGATGATAGTGATCATGAAATTTCAGATCAAGTCACTACCAAACCTCGTAGGTCGACAAGGATGCGTACTACTTCAGAGTGGTACGTAATCCTGTCTTAGAGGTCATGTTGCTAGACAACAATGAACCTACGAGCTATGGAGAAGCCATGGTGGGCCCGGATTCCGATGAATGGCTCGAGGCCATAAAATCCGAGAGAGGATCCATGTATGAAAACAAAGTATAGACTTTGGAAGAACTACTCGATGGTCGTAAGGCTGTTGAGTATAGATGGATTTTAAAAGGAAGACGGACAATGATGGTAAGTGTCACCATTAAGAAAGCTCGACTTGTCGCTAAGATGTTTTCCGAGAAGTTCAAGGAGTTGACTACGATGAGACTTTCTCACTCGTAGCGATGCTAAGAGTCTGTTGGAATTATATTAGCAGCATCGCATTATTTATGAAATCTTGCAGATAGGATGTCAAAACATTGTTTCCTCGACGATTTTCTTGAGGAAAGGTTGTAAGTGATACAACCAGAAGGTTTTGTCAATCCTGAAAGATGCTAACAAGTATGCAAAGCTCCAGTAATACTTCTAAGGACTGGAGTAAGCATCTCGGAGAAGGAATATACGCTTTGATGAGATGATCAAATATTTGGGGTTTATACAAAGTTTATGAGAAACTTGTATTTCCAAAGAAGTGAGTGGGAGCACTATAGAATTTTAGATGAGTGTATGTTGTTAACATATTGTGGATCAGAAATGCTGTAGAATTTCTAGAAAGCATATAGGGTTATTTGAAAAGTGTTTTTCAATGGAAAACCTGGATTAAGTTACTTTAACATTGAGCATCGAGATCTATAAGGATAGATCAAAAACGCTTAATAGTACTTTCAAATGAATACATACCGTGACAAGATTTTGAAGGAGTTCAAAATAGATCAGCAAAGAAGGAGTTCTTGGCTGTGTTATAAGGTGTGAGTATTGAGTAAGACTCAAGACCGACCACGGCGAAGAGAGAGAAAGGACGAAGGTCGCCCCCATGCTTCGACGTAGGCTCTACAAAGATGCTATGCTGAGTACCGACTGAAATGTGCCTTGCCATGAGTTAGTCATAGGTACAAGAGTGATCCAGGAATGGATCACATGACAACGGTCAAACTTAACCTTAGTAACTAGTGGACTAAGGAATTTTCTCGATTATGGAGGTGGTAAAAGAGTTCGTTGTAAAGGGTTACGTCTATGCAAACTTTGACACTAATCCGGATGACTCTGAGTAGTAAACCGGATTCGTATAGTAGAGCAGTTATTTGGAATAGTTCCAAGTAGCGCGTGGTAGCTGCATGTAGGATATGAAATAGAGATTTGTAAAGCACACACGGATCTGAAAGTTTCGCACTGCTGACTAATAACCTCTCACAAGCTTAGATATGATCAAACCCCATGGGTGTTGGATTCATTACAATCACATAGTGATGTGAACTAGATTATTGAGTCTAGTGCAAGTGGGAGACTGTTGGAAATATGCCCTAGAGGCAATAATAAAATGGTTATTATTATATTTCCTTGTTGATGATAATTGTCTATTGTTCATGCTATAATTGTATTAACTGGAAACTGTAATACATGTGTGAATACATATACCACAACATGTCCCTAGTGAGCCTCTAGTTGACTAGCTCATTGATCAATAGATGGTTATGGTTTCCTGACCATGGACATTGGATGTCATTGATAACGGGATCACATCATTAGGTGAATGATGTGATGGACAAGTCCCAATCCTAAGCATAGCACAAGGTCGTGTAGTTCGTTTGCTAAAAGCTTTTCTAATGTCAAGTATCGTTTCCTTAGACCATGAGATTGTGCAACTCCCGGATACCGTAGGAATGCTTTGGGTGTGCCAAACGTCACAGTGTAACTGGGTGGCTATAAAGGTGCACTACGGGTATCTCTGAAAGTGTCTGTTGGGTTGGCACGAATCAAGACTGGGATTTGTCACTCCGTGTGACGGAGAGGTATCTCTGGGCCCACTCTGTAATGCATCATCATAATGAGCTCAATGTGACTAAGTAGTTAGTCACAGGATCATGCATAACAGAAGGAGTAAAGTGACTTGCCAGTAACGAGATTGAACGAGGTATTGGGATACCGACGATCGAATCTCGGGCAAGTAACGTACCGATTGACAAAGGGAATTGTATACGGGATTGCTTGAATCCTTGACATCGTGGTTCATCCAATGAGATTATCGTGTAACATGTGGGAGCCAACATGGGTATCCAGGTCCTGCTGTTGGTTATTGGCCAGAGAGTTGTCTCGGTCATGTCTGCATGATTCCCGAACCCGTAGGGTCTACACACTTAAGGTTCGGTGACGCAAGAGTTGTTATGGGAATTAGTGTGCAGTTACCGAATGTTGTTCGGAGTCCCGGATGAGATCCCGGACGTCACGAGGAGTTCCGGAATGGTCCGGAGGTAAAGATTTATATATGGGAAGTCCTATTTTGGCCACCGCAAAATGTTCGGGATTTTTCGGTATTGTACCGGGAAGGTTCTAGAAGGTTCCGGAGTGGGGCCCACCTGCATGGGGGACCCACATGAATGTGGGTAGTGGGGGAAAGGCCCCACACCCCTGGTCAAGGCGCACCAAGATCCCCCCTTGGAAGGAATAAGATCATATCCCCCGTAGGGATAAGATCAAGATCCCTAAAAAAGGGGGATAACAATCGGTGGGGAAGGAAATGATGGGATTTCTTTCCTTCCACCTTTGCCAACGCCCCAATGGACTTGGAGGGAAAGAAACCAGCCCCCTCCATCCCTATATATAGTGGGGAGGTGCATGGGAGCTTCACCCCTTGCCCCTGGCGCAGCCCTCTCCCTCCCCAAAACCTCCTCCTCCTCCGTAGTGCTTGGCGAAGCCCTGCCGAAGAACTGCAAGCTCCACCACCACGTCGTCGTGCTGCCGGAGCTCTCCGTCAACTTCTCCTCTCCCATTGCTGGATCAAGAAGGAGGAGACGCCCCCAGGCTGTACGTGTGTTGAACGCGGAGGCGCCGTCCGTTTGGCGCTAGATCGGATCTTCCGCGATTTGAATCGCCGCGAGTACGACTCCATCATCCACGTTCAGGTAACGCTTCTGCTTAGCGATCTTCAAAGGTATGAAGAGATGCACTCCCCTCTCTCTCGTTGCTAGAATCTCCTAGATTGATCTTGGTGACTCATAGGAAAATTTTGAATTATTGCAACGTTCCCCAACAGATCGGAAATGAACTCTTTCCTCCAGACTCCTTCATTTGCTGCTTCCGAAGCAGCTATGTACTCCGCTTCGCATGTAGATCCCGCCACGACGCTTTTTTTAGAATTGCACCAACTTACAGCTCCACCATTTAATAAAAACACGTATCCGGTTTGTGATTTAGAATCGTCCGGATCAGTGTCAAAGCTTATATCGACGTAACCATTTAAGACTAGCTCTTTGTCACCTCCATAAACGAGAAACATATCCTTAGTCCTTTTTAGGTATTTCAGGATATTCTTGACCGCTGTCCAGTGATCCACTCCTGGATTACTTTGGTACCAGCCTGCCAAGCTTATTGCTAAGCATACGTCAGGTCTGGTACATAGCATTGCATACATGATAGAGCCTATGGCTGAAGCATAGGGAACATCTTTCATTTTCTCTCTATCTTCTGCTGTGGTCGGGCATTGAGTCTGACTCAACTTCACACCTTGTAACACGGGCAAGAACCCTTTCTTTGCCTGATCCATTTTGAACTTTTTCAAAACTTTATCAAGGTATGTGCTTTGTGAATGTCCAATTGCTGCCTTGATCTATCTCTATAGATCTTGATGCCCAATATGTAAGCAGCTTCACCGAGGTCTTTCATTGAAAAACTTTTATTCAAGTATCCCTTTATGCCATCCAGAAATTCTATATCATTTCCAGTTTACAATATGTCATCTACATATAATATCAGAAATGGTACAGAGCTCCCACTCACTTTCTTGTAAATACATGCTTCTCCAAAAGTCTGTATAAAACCATATGCTTTGATCACACTATAAAAGCGTTTATTCCAACTCCGAGATGCTTGCACCAGTCCATAAATGGATCGCTGGAGCTTGCACACTTTGTCAGCACCTTTAGGACCGACAAAACCTTCCGGTTGCATCATATTCAACTCTTCTTCCAGAAATCCATTCAGGAATGCAGTTTTGACATCCATTTGCCAAATTTCATAATCATAAAATGCGGCAATTGCTAACATGATTCGAACCGACTTAAGCATCGCTACAGGTGAGAAAGTCTCATCGTAGTCAACCCCTTGAACTATCGAAAACCTTTCGCAACAAGTCGAGCTTTGTAGACAGTTACATTACCATCAGCGCCAATCTTCTTCTTGAAGATCCATTTATTTTCTATGGCTTGCCGATCATCGGGCAAGTCAACCAAAGTCCATACTTTGTTCTCATACATGGATCCCATCTCAGATTTCATGGCCTCAAGCCATTTTGAGGAATCTGGGCTCATCATCGATTCCTCATAGTTCGTAGGTTCGCCATGGTCGAGTAACATGACTTCCACAACAGGATTACCGTACCACTCTGGTGCGGATCTTACTCTGGTAGACCTACGAGGTTCGGTAGTAACTTGATCTGAAGTTTCATGATCAATATCATTAGCTTCCTCACTGATTGGTGTACTTGTCACAGGAACCGGTTCTTGTGATGAACTACTATCCAATAAGGGAGTAGGTACAGTTACCTCATCAAGTTCTACTTTCCTCCCACTCACTTCTTTCGAGAAAAACTCCTTTTCTAGAAAGGATCCGAATTTAGCAACAGAAATCTTGCCCTCAGATCTGTGATAGAAGGTGTACCCAATAGTCTCTTTTGGGTATCCTATGATGACACATTTGTCCGATTTGGGTTCGAGCTTATCTGGTTGAAGTTTCTTCACATAAGCATCGCATCCCCAAACTTTAAGAAATGACAACTTTGGTTTCTTGCCAAACCACAGTTCATAAGGCGTCGTCTCAACGGATTTTGATGGTGCCCTATTTAACGTGAATGCGGCCGCTTCTAAAGCATAACCCCAAAACGATAGCGTAAATCAGTAAGAGACATCATAGATCACACCATATCTAGTAAAGTACGACTACGATGTTCGGACACACCATTTCGTTGTGGTGTTCCGTGTGGCGTGAGTTGCGAAACTATTCCGCATTGCTTCAAATGTAAACCAAACTCGTAACTCAAATATTCTCCTCCACGATCAAATCATAGAAATTTTATTTTCTTGTTACGATGATTTTCCACTTCACTCTGAAATTCTTTGAACTTTTCAAATGTTTCAGACTTGTGTTTCATCAAATAGATATACCCATATCTTCTCAAATCATCTGTGAATGTGAGAAAATAACGATACCCGCCGCGAGCCTCAATATTCATTGGACCACATACATTAGTATGTATGATTTCCAACAAATTAGTTGCTCGCTCCATAGTTCCGGAGAACGGCGTTTTAGTCATCTTGCCCATGAGGCACGGTTCGCAAGTACCAAGTGATTCATAATCAAGTGATTCCAGAAGTCCATAGTATGGAGTTTCTTCATGGGCTTTACACCAATATGACCCAAACGGCAGTGCCACAAATAAGTTGCACTATCATTATCAACTCTGCATCTTTTGGCTTCAACATTATGAATATGTTTATCACTACTATCGAGATTCAATAAAAATAGACCACTCTTCAAGGGTGCATGACCATAAAAGATATTACTCATATAAATAGAACAACCATTATTCTCTGATTTAAATGAATAACCGTCTCGCATCAAACAAGATCTAGATATAATGTTCATGCTTAACGCTGGCACGAAATAACAATTATTTAGGTCTAAAACTAATCCCGATGGTAGATGTAGAGGTAGCGTGTCGACCAGCGATCACATCGACTTTGGAACCATTTCCCACGCGCATCGCCACCTCGCCCTTAGCCAATCTTCGCTTAATCCGTAGTCCTGCTTTGAGTTGCAAATATTAGCAACAGAGCCAAGATTAAATACCTGTGCTATCATGAGCATTAGTAAGGTACACATCAATAACATGTATATCACATATACCTTTGTTCACCTTGCCATCCTTCTTATCCGCCAAATACTTGGGGCAGTTCCGCTCAAAGGTCCGCATCGCTTGCAATAGAAGCACTCGATTGTCGCTTAGGTCCAGACTTGGGTTTTTCTCCCGAGCAGCAACTTGCTTGCTGTTCTTCTTGAAGTTCCCTTCTTCTTCCCTTTGCCCTTTTCTTGAAACTAGTGGTCTTATTGACCATCAACACTTGATGCTCCTTCTTGATTTCTACCTCCACAGCCTTTAGCATTGTAAGAGCTCGGAATAGTCTTGTCCATCCCTTGCATATTATAATTCATCACGAAGCTCTTGTAGCTTGGTGGCGTGATTGAAGAATTCTCATCAATGACACTATCATCGTGAAGATTAACTCCAGCTTGAATCAAGTGATTATTATACCCGCACATTTTGAGTATATGTTCACCGATGTAACTATTCTCCTCCATCTTACAGCTATAGAACTTATTGAGGCTTCATATCTCTCAATCCGGCATTTACTTGAAATATTAACTTCAACTCCCGTAACATCTCATATGCTCCATGACGCTCAAAACGTCGTTGAAGACCCGGTTCTAAACCGTAAAGCATGGCACACTCGAACTATTGATTAGTCATCGCTTTGCTTTGCCGACGCTCTTAACGCCGCTGGCCAGATCTGCAGAAGCTTCGCACCCAGCGGTGCTTCCAGGATTTAATTCTTCCGTGCAGCAACAAGGATAATCCTCAAATTACGGACCCAATCCGTGTAGTTGCTACCATCATCTTTCAACTTAGCTTTCTCAAGGAACGCATTAAAATTCAACGGAACAACAAAGACGAGCCATCTATATACAACAAACATAGACAAGCAAAATACTATCAGTACTAAGTTCATGATAAATTTAAGTTCAGTTAATCATATTACTAAAGAACTCCCACTTAGACGTACATCTCTCTAGTCATCTAAGTGATCACGTGATCCAAATCAACTAAACCATGTCCGATCATCACGTGAGATGGACTAGTTTCAATGGTGAACATCACTATGTTGATCATATCTACTATATGATTCACGCTCGACCTTTCGGTCTCCCTGCTCCGAGGCCATATCTCAGATATGCTAGGCTCGTCAAGTTTAACTCGAGTATTCAGCGTGTGCAACTGTTTTGCACCCGCTGTATTTGAACGTAGAGCATATCACACCCGATCATCACTCGTGTCTCAAAGACGAAGAACTTTTGCAACGGTGCATACTTAGGGAGAACACTTCTTGATAATTAGTGAGAGATCGCCTTAAAATGCTACCGTCAATCAAAGCAAGATAAGATGCATAAAGGATAAACATCACATGCAATCTATATAAGTGATATGATATGGCCATCATCATCTTGTGCTTGTGATTCCATCTCAAGCACCGTGGTGATCAAGATCGCCACCGCGCGACACCTTGATCTCCATCGTAGCATCGTTGTCGCCTCGCCAATCTTATGCTTCTACGACTATCGCTACCGCTTAGTGATAAAGTAAAGCATTACAGTATGCATCGCATTGCATACAATAAAGCGACAACCATATGGCTCTCGCCAGCTTGTCGATAACTCGTTACAAAACATGATCATCTCATACAATAAAATATATCATCACGCCTTGACCATATCACATCACAACATGCCCTGCAAAAACAAGTTAGACGCCCTCTACTTTGTTGTTGAAAGTTTTACGTGGCTGCTACGGGCTTAGCAAGAACCGTTTACCTATGCATCAAAACCACAACGATAGTTCGTCAAGTTAGTGCTGTTTTAACCTTCGCAAGGATCGGGCGAGCCACACTCGTTCAACTAAAGTTGAGAAACCGACACCGCTAGCCACCTCAAAGGCAAAGCACGCCGGAGAACTGGCTCGCGTAAGCGTGACGCGTAATGTCGGTCCGGCCGCTTCATCCAACAATACCGTCGAACCAAAGTATGACATGCTGGTAAGCAGTATGACTTGTATCGCCCACAACTCACTTGTGTTCTACTCGTGCATATAACATCTACGCATAAAACCAGGCTCGGATGCCACTGTTGGGGAATGTAGTAATTTCAGAAAAATTCCTACGCACACGCAAGATCATGGTGATGCATAGCAACGAGAGGGAAGAGTGTTGTCCACGTACCCTCGTAGAACGAAAGCGGAAGCGTTATAACAACGCGGTTGATGTAGTCATACGTCTTCACGGCCCGACCGATCAAGCATCGAAACTACGGCACCTCCGAGTTCTAGCACACGTTAAGCTCGATGACGTTCCCCAGACTCCGATCCAGCAAAGTGTCGGGGAAGAGTTCCGTCAGCACGACGGCGTGGTGACGATCTTGATGTTCTACCGTCGCATGGCTTCGCCTAAGCACTGCTACAATAATATCGAGGACTATGGTGGAGGGGGGCACCGCACACGGCTAAGAGATCTCAAGGATCAATTGTTGTGTCTAGAGGTGCCCCCTGCCCCCAGATATAAAGGAGCAAGGGGGGTGCAGCCGGCCATAGGAGGAGGGCGCTGAGGAGTCCTACTCCCACCGGAGTAGGACTCCTCCTTTTCCTAGTTGGATTAGGACTTGGGGGGAGGAGGAGAGAGGAAAGGAAAGGGGGGGCGCCGCCTCCTGTCCAATTAGGACTTGGGGGAGGGCGCGGCTGCCCCTTGGCCGCCTCCTCTTCCTCCACTTGGGCCCATAAGGCCCAATAGCCCCGGGGTTCCAGAACCCTCCAGCATCTCTAAAATCACTATTTCACCCTAACACTTCCGATATCCAAACATAGGATTCCAATATATCAATCTTCATGTCTCAGCCATTTCGAGACTCCTCGTCGCGTCCGTGATCATATCCGGGACTCCGAACAAACTTCGGTACATCAAAACTCATAAAATCATAATATAACTGCCATCGAAACCTTAAGCGTGCGGACCCTACGAGTTCGAGAACTATGTAGACATGACCTAGAACTGTTTCCGGTCAATAACCAATAGCGGAACCTGGATGCTCATATTGGCTCCTACATATTCTACGAAGATCTTTATCGGTCAAACCGCATAACAACATACGTTGTTCCCTTTGTCATCGGTTTGTTACTTGCCCGAGATTTGATCGCCGGTATCTCAATACCTAGTTCAATCTCGCTATCGACAAGTCTTTTACTCGCTATGTAATACATCATTCCGTAACTAACTCATTAGTTACATTGCTTGCAAGGCTTATAGTGATGTGCATTACCCGTAGGGCCCAGAGATACCTCTCCGACAATCGGAGTGACAAAACCTAATCTCAAATATGCCAACTCAACATGTACCTTTGCGCATAGTGAGAGCTCCCTTATAATCACCCAGCTTACGCTGTGACGCTTGGTAGCACACAAAGAGTTCCTCCGTAAACGGAGTTGCATAATCTCATAGTTACAGGAACTTGTATAAGTCATGAAGAAAGCAATAGCAATATACTAAACGATCAAGTGCTAAGCTAACGGAATAGGTCAAGTCAATCACATCATTCTCCTAATGATGTGATCCCATTAATCAAATGACAACACATGTCTATGGTTAGGAAACATAACCATCTTTGATCAATGAGCTAGTCAAGTAGAGACATACTAGTGACATTTAAGTTTGTCTATGTATTCACACATGTATCATGTTTCCGGTTAATACAATTCTAGCATGAATAATAAACATTTACCATGATATGAGGAAATAATTAATAACTTTATTATTGCCTCTAGGGCATATTTCCTTCAGAAGAAATAGTAAATACGGAGCAAACAAAGCATAACAAAACATAACGAGGCAATACGCGGTGCTATGTATGCCCTAACGCGGTAGGAGGTGATACCGAAGAAGGGGGAAAACATCCGGGAAAGTATTCCCGGTGTTTCTTTTTTTCGGACAGATGAACCGGAGGGGGAAAGTTGCGAGTTTGCTATGCTAACAGGCTCTGTATTCGGATTCGTCTCGTTGTTCTGAGCAACTTTCATGTACAAAGTATTTTCATCCGAGTTACAGATTATTTTATATTATTTTCAAAGTTTTTAAGCGATTTTTGAAATTCTTGACTTAATTTTAATTATACAAAGAAAAGGCAGGACCTACTATGTGTACCCACTAGGGTGCTAGCCTAGGCGTATGACCAATGGGGTCAGGGGGTTTGGGTTGACTGTTGACCAGTCAATGTTGACTGGTCAACAGGGTCCATGGACCCACATGTAAGTGTCAAAGGGGTAAAATAATTAGTCTAAACTAATTTAAACTAGTGGGGCCACATGTCATTGATGATAAACTAAATTAAAGGTTTAATTCGCAGTAGGATTAGTACTAATTATATTATGCTAATCAAATCTGTCGGTCAACGGGTTTCCATGCGCTGCCATGAGGCGGGCAACCACACGGCGCCCGCCAGCCAGCAAGGCGGCAGTAAACGGGCATGTCAGGGGCGGCAGGATTTGTTGTGGTGCGGGGGTGTAGCTATGGGTTGCGACGACGACGAGCGCTGCTGTATGGACTCGAGGCAAAGCGCTGGTGGTAGCGATAAGGTCGGCTACATAGCGATATCAGCGGCAGGAGCGGATCTGGGCGAGGTCATGGCAGGCGCGCTAGGCTGGGCGGCTAGCGGCGGTCGACGGATGCGGGGCTAGGCGTGCGGGTGGGGTAGCATGGAGTGAGGGAGCCTGGATTTGGGGGTATCCGGACAGCCGGACTGTGTACAACGTCCGGACTATTGAAGCGTGAAGATTCAAGACTCAAGACTTCGGCCTGTGTCCGGATGGGACTTTCCTTGGCGTGGAAGGCAAGCTTGGCGATCTGGATATTATATTTCCTTCCTTGTAACCGACTCCATGTAAACCCTAGCCCTCTCCGGTGCCTATATAAACCGGAGAGGTTGGTCCTTAGAAGGCCGATCACAATTACATTCATACCATCATAGGCTAGCTCTTAGGGTTTAGCCTCTCGATTTTGTGGTAGATCTACTCTTGTACTACCCATATCATCAATATTAATCAAGCAGAAGTAGGGTTTTACCTCCATCGAGAGGGCCCGAACCTGGGTAAACACCAAAGGTCCCTTACTTCTTGTTACCATCAGCCTTGACGCACGATCGACCCCTACCTAGATCCGCCGGTTTTGACACCGACATTGATGCTTTCATTGAGAGTTCCTCCTGGTCGCCGCCGTCGGATCGATGGCTCCTCCAATCAGCTTCAACGACGCTGTCTGTGTGAGACTTTCCTCCCGGACAGATCTCCGTGTTCGGCGGCCAAGATCAGGCCAACTCGCTGGCCATCCGAGCAGATCGACACCACGCCCGTCCACCGTGTCAGTTCGAAAACCTGAACTACACGGCGACATCCGCGGAGACTTGATCTTCGACGGATTTGGGCCTATGCCAGGAGCACCGGACAATCGCGACGAGCACGGCTTAGACCTTCCATCGGACGAAGCTTGGGGTATCGCCCCCGTAGTATCTCCGAACCTACATCCGGAGCAGGCCATGTCGTCTAAGGACGCAATGATGGACCCCGCCCCGCCGGCCGCACACTCATCGGCGGTAGAGCCGAACACGGGCCTTACCCAGGTGGCTCGTGAACCGGACCCCGGATTTGTATCCGGACATTGGTTCCGTCCGCGACACTCCCGAGTCCGGCTGGCCAGACGGCTCCAGAATGGAGTTCACCGCTGGATATCTTCCAAAGACTCGCCTTTGGCGACATGTCGGACTCATTAAAGTCTCTCTTTGTCGAGGCTCTTCACGAATATGTCCGGCTCGAGTGGGAGGCGACGACGAAGGAATTCGCTGCCCACCCACCACCCACTTCATTGCCACGCCGATGACTTAATCGAGGTATCAACTCGACCAAGACATCGACGGTATAGACGATTTATCCAGAGAAGAACATGAACCATCAAGACACCGAGCGGTGGACAACCACCCCTTCTTATGATATATATATGGTGGACACTCCAAAGGAAACAAATGGCGATGAGGCAGCCGAGGATGATCCCCCAGGGGGAAAAGCAAAGTATGGGCGTCGTCGGCGCCGCTCCGAGCCCCGCCACAGGAGTACCGGCCCAGAAGTCGAAAACAATCCGGATGGCGCCGAACATGAATATAACCCTAGTTGGCATGCCTTCCATAAGGCCGGCCTGGCCACTGCGGGATACTTGGAGAGGGACAACTATATGCCCCCCTCCGGGGACGAGGCAACCCTCGGCAATGACGAATTCGGCGTGCCTGAAGATCCAGTGGAACAAGCTCGCTTCGAGCGACGGCTCATGGCCACAGCCAAAAGCCTGCAAAGGAAGCAACAGCAGCTCAAGGCTGACCAAGATTCGCTGGTGGACAGATGGACCAAGGTCCTGGACACTGAAAGATACAAACCTGACCGCCCCGACAAAAGGCACAACCATTCACCCCAACCTAAGCAGGAGAACTCAAGGCGCATGCCCCGACGTCAACAAGCCACTACGGTCCAAAACAACGTGAAGGACACAAGAAGAAGCATGCTCAAGCCCCGACGCAACGGTCTCAAGCGTCTAGTCAGGAAAGATGGTGCTAACTCCAGCAACTCCCAGTCCGGTCAATGAACAAAGAAGAGCTCAGACCTATCCGGCCCGAGCCACACACTAGATCAACCATGCGAAATTCGTGGTACTCCTAGAAGGACGGCAAAACATACCAATAGAGAATGCCGGATCCTCAAAGCAAAATGGCTGGTCGCGGGCCGTAAACAATGAAGGGAGACTTCTGGTCAACAAATCCCCCCTCCATAGCATATAAGTACGGCCGCTTGCCCTGCATCACGATAACCACAAAGAACTCGGGCCAGCAGACCTAAGGACATAGCAAACCAGGGCTCCACAAAACATAAAACCTCAAGAAAAGGAAACACCAACAACATCTCTTAAAGATGTCAGCAAAGGCCAAGTTCTTCGGACCCATCGCTCTAAACGGTTGTCTTCGGATCACCAAACAAATACTATGCCAAAGAATAAATCTTCGGCACCTTCCCACCATACGGTAATTTACCGTATGTTAGCGGACAAACCACGCTATTGGATCCGCGTGGTAAATCACTCAAAGCCAACACCAAGTGATATAATCACACCTATGGGCAAGGCCGAACCCCGCCCTCGGGGCGGATATCATACGGCTGCCGGAATAGCGAGTCGATCATGCCTATCAAGATTTTGATATAACAGACGACTATCCGGACACCAATTGAGGAGTCCGCGCTACCCACCGGTATGACGACTGGGTTTACCAGGGCCCGATCAGGAGCCCTCGGACCAACCCCAAGCGGATGCTCGGCTACCTCCGTGTATTTGCCTTACAAACTAACTTTGACGCAGAACAGGATAGGTGACGTGGAATCGGCCAGGAACACAAGGAGCCCTCCTAAAAGAAGCCAGTCCGGATTCACTTCTGATCCACTGACAAACTCCCTCTAGTACGGCCATCACAGGTTCCTCCAAAAGAAACACCTCTTTTCATACTCATACATCATACTCATATGCATAGACATATCAATGCTACAATAACACTTACCGGCCGTCGCTTTTCATCGACACCCCGTGTTACGCCCGATTACGCCAGGGGCTTCATAATACGGCAATAAAGTCCGACCACCTTCTCGGTCGTCCGGCACCCCGAACTTATAGCACTATATGCATCAGCTCCGAATCATGTCTTGGGTCATTGGTTGGGTTTGCCCGGATCCCTTGTTTTGGTACCTTACGCTCCATTATATCGGCTAAGGTAGCGCAGGAGAACTCATCGTGATTGTGTCCCGGATCTGCGGACGAGCACCTCAAGAGAGAAAGCTGAAAACCGACTGTCATGATACAGCGAGAGCTGGTCAGCTGTTCGAGAGGTTGTAAAATCCCTAAAGATTTATTCCGCATAACGCCATTATAAATGCTGAGTGCGATGGATCGGTCTTCTGATCAGGCGCCAATAGAGCCCCTAGTTCGGCCTTCCGAACACTAGGGGCTACGCCGACCATACTCGAATTCCTATGGCTAAGTGAGAGTAATAAAGCCTTATAGTCCGATTGCCTAGTTCGTGGCGAGAAACGCCTCCGCAAAGGGACCCAACTATGGGATAAAGAGCGTTCAGTTATATCCTGAACACCCCAGTATTCTTTTTACGTGGGGGTAGAAGCCGACGACTGGCCAACTCTTAGGATTTACATACATTAAACAACCGCGCAGGAAGAACATATGTTCAAACAAAACAAGCAATATATAAACATCATAATGCCACATTACAAAAAGTGGCACGAATGACCTCAGGGAAATATAATGTCTTTGGTACAATTATCCGCCGCAAGGCGGGCCCCCTTCAGTACACCTTCATAGTACAGTTCGGGCTTATGATGCTCCTTACCCTCCGGGCTCGCAGCCCTCACCATCGCTTCTCCGCCAAGCTTCCCGAATGCACTTTTGCACGGGCGAATGCCATGCGACACCTCTATGCAGACCGATCGCTAATAGCATCAAGACGAGGACAAGCGCCGCAATCCGCTTCACGAGCCCGGTAATCGCCGAATTGGCTCCGCCGCCACACCGGACAATCAAGTCCTTCATGGCTAGTTCGCCACTGGTGCAGTTCGACCAGCTGTTTCAGCTGATCGATAAAGGGCACCGGATAGTTCGGTGCCAAATAATGCGACCAGAAATCCCTCTCGCAGACTTCTTTTCCTCGGTTCGGTAGAATTGGGCGGCATCTGATATGCTGCGAGGAAGATCCGCAAACGCCCCTGAAAAATAAGAATTCAGCTTGCCACTTAGAATTCTTCCCATCATCATGAATAAATGGCTAAGAATACAGAAGGCCTTACCAGCCGCAACTTTTCAGGCATCTTGAATGTCCCGTACAACACCTCGGGCTTCTTACCGGGCATCTTTCGTAGCTTGGAGCGCTTGGGCGAGTTCGGCTTCTTTATCTATTACACTCTGCTCCAAGCCCTCGCTTTTCTTCACAGCCTCCTGGAGCTCCCGCTCATCTGTGACAACCTTGGCCTCGTGTTTTCACGGCGCCTGCTCAAGCGGCAGCCTTCTTGTTGGCATCATCCACAGCCTTCTTCAGTGCCTCATATTCGGCACTCTCTCCTAGGGCGTACAACACAAATACTTTTCAACAAGCACAATTACTTATTTGTGCCTAATGCAAGACAATGTTTTATCATACCTTGTTTATCTTCTAATTGCTTTCTCACGCCCAAGTTCTTCCTCGGCCTGCTCCAGTTCCGCCTCGCCTCGACACTTCCGCATTATGAGCGGTCATCCTCTCCGCAGACGCTCAGATTCAAACAAAGAGGTACATGTCATTAACATAAGTTCCCACAACAAGAGAGGATTTGATCCCCGCCTGCTCCCTCTCCTTTGCCGGACAAAGGTACCAGGGCTACTACTCATATAATGACGATTCCTCAAAGGTTTCTTGGAAAACATACCTCAAAGGCCTTTATAAGGCCAAGGTAGGACTCGCTCAAAGACGCCTCGGCGGATCAATCTTTTCAACCACCGCACCCATAAGGGTCCGATGTTCATCGGCAATAGACGCGTTTTTAACACTGCTGATAGACCGCCTGGCAGCTCTGTCCGAACAGAGGTTGCCGGCAGAGTAGGCAGGCCTCCCACCATTGAAGGTGGCTGCTCGCCCGATCCGGGGGCCTTTGAGGTCTCCCGGACCATGTCCGGCCAAGGGTCGAACCTAAGGTCGCCTCGCCGACGGCAGACACTCCGGCCATCGCCCCCGCCTGTCTGCCCCAAAGGATATGCCCTGGTCCGAGCCTCGCTGAGGCGACACCTCAATGTCGCTACGGACTTTGGGAAGGGGCCTCGAGGCGCCTCGCCGCCAAGGCGCCCGAGCTCAGCCAATCTCTGATGAGGACTGGCCGCGGGACCTCGCCGAATCAGGCAAAATATAGCGACAGCTAAAACTATTATACCCAAAAACAATCCCGGACGATATGCATGTTCGGATCTTGTACACTTACGACTTCTCCAGGCTGGGCCCGGGATCCCACTCGGACTACCGCCGGCAGCCGTGGTGGATGCCTCGGGAGGGAACCTTTTCTCTCTTGGGCGATTCGCCTCAGGACGAGGAAGCTACGCGCTTCTTCCCACCTCCAGAATGAGGTTCGACCTACTCTGCTTCTTCCTCTCCGTCTTCCGAAGAAGGAGCGTCGCTTGAGTCTTCGAAATTTGCGTCTGAAGCCTCGTGGTGACGGAGGCCACTCCGGGTCTTCTTGACCTTCTTGGAGGCCTCCTTCTTTGGCGCCTTGTAAGGCGCGGGGACCAGCATCTTCGTCAGAAGAGGTCCGGCCGGGTTCCTCCGGCAACAGGGCCGGACAATGTATCCGCTCCACTTTCTTTATCCATCCCTGAGGTCACGATAAGACACGATTAGGGTGTCTCCCTCACTACATGCCAACTGAAGCATGAATAGACAAAGCTTGATGGTGACTTACCGAGCTTGGAGAATGGCATGACTGATACCCACGGTCCTCGGTGGGACCTGGCCACGATTTGCCGGGCTTAAAGAGCACCTTCCAGATATCCTTGTGGGAGGAATCTTAAAGCTCCCGAAGGGTGTGGTGCTCGGCTGGGTCAAACTCCCACAAAGTACAAGCTCGGCGCTGACAGGGGAGAACCAGGCAAACTAGCATCACCTGGACTACGTCCACAAGTTTGACGTCCCTATCAACCATACCTTGAAGGCGCGTCTGGAGCATTGACAGCTCATCGGACGAGCACCAGTTCGGGCCCTTCTCGGGCCAGGACGTGAGCCGCAGTGGAGCTTCGGATCTGAACTCTGGAGCCGCCGCCCACTTTTTGCCGCGTGGTTCGGTGATATAGAACCACTGCTGCTGCCACTCCTTGACGGAGTCGTTGAAAGCACCCTTCGCCAAACGGCCTTGGGCATCTTGCTCACCATGGCGCCACAAGACTCGGCGTGTTCGCCGCCACCACCTTGGGCTTTACATTAAAAATCTTCAGCCACAAGTCAAGTGAGGTGAGATCCAAGAAAAGTTTCGCATTACCATTTATGAACGTCGAGATATTGAGGAAGGAGTTGGGGAAAAGATCAGGAAAATCGATCCCGTAGTAATACATGATTCCGCGAACAAATGGGTGCAGAGGAAACCCAAGCCCGCGGACAAAGTGAGGAAGGAACACGACTCTCTCGTGAGGTTCCGGAGTGGGGACGACCTGTCCCGCCGGGGGGAGACGATGGCCGATCTTCTGAGCCAGATACCCGGCGTCCCGGAGCTTCTTAATATCCTTCTCCCGGACAGTAGAGGCTATCCATCTGCCTCCTGCTCCGGATCCGGACATCTTTGGAAAGCCTCTCTTTGGTGGGAAGGAAGAGTGCTTGGGCGTTAGGGCTCGAAAATAGGTGAATGAGCGAGCGGAAGGATAAAGGCGTGGGTAAAGAGAAGGAGGACTTGTCTCTTTATAGGGGCGGTATGTGCCTTTTGCGCCTCCCCATTTTCCTAGTTGAGCCCGTTTGCCTCCCGCTCGCCGCGATTAGCAGTGCGGTTGGATTACCCATGCCCGTATTGATGAGAATCCCATAATAAGGGGGCACGATCTCTACTTTGACAAGACGTGTCAAGGAAACCGCCTCGCAATATGCGTTGTGGCTGGTTGGGGGAAGACGGTTCGAATAATGACCCGACCGTAATGACACGTCGCGTTGCCTGGAAAGTTGTCAGTAGATTGCATTTGCGAAACATCATTCTCTATATGGTGGCATTCGAAGATCATCTTGTGGATCCGGACACGGTTTGAGTGTTCGATAATTACCTTGGAGTATTCGGAGAAGGAACACGCCCTGCAATGCCGAAGACAATACTGCGCGCCGGACTCATCGTCATTGAAGCCTGGTTCAGGGGCTACTAAGGGAGTCCTGGATTAGGGGGTATCCGAACAGCCGGACTATGTACAACGTCCGGACTATTGAAGCGTGAAGATTCAAGACTCAAGACTTCGGCCTGTGTCCGGATGGGACTTTCCTTGGCGTGGAAGGCCAGCTTGGCGATCCGGATATTATATTTCCTTCCTTGTAACTGACTCCATGTAAACCCTAGCCCTCTCCGGTGCCTATATAAACCGGAGAGGTTGGTCCTTAGAAGGCCAATCACAATTACATTCATACCATCATAGGCTAGCTCTTAGGGTTTAGCCTCTACGATCTCGTGGTAGATCTACTCTTGTACTACCCATATCATCAATATTAATCAAGCAGGAAGTAGGGTTTTACCTCCATCGAGAGGGCCCGAACCTGGGTAAACACCCGTGTTGTCACATCCCTAGTTCTGGTATGCTCAAGGCTAGCTAGTCATTGTGCATCATGTTTAAATTCCATTTAATTTTGAAATGGGGAATTGTGAAACCCTCGTAATCACTTTTGGAAATGACCTAAATAAAATTGCTCCAAAAGGTCCAAGAAAATGCTCATGTGGCCTCTAAAATATTGGACGAGAGATAATAATCAAACCAATATTTTTGGGGGTTCATAAGTATTTATATTTGGGCCTTTGGAATTAATGCATACCTATTTGCATTGGATATATATATGCTATATATATTATATATGGCCAATAATTGTGCTTTTTGTTGAAGAGCTCCGAATATTACCACTAGCTCATATAAAATTGGCATAATTAAATAAAGTGATTTGGTATTTTAAATAAATCAAACAAATGTCGAATATTTAAAAAGAAACAAAATAGGAAAAACCTTACCGACCTACCTTATCATGCCCAGCCTCCCGTGCGGCGGCTCTGGTTCGCCCAATGCCCAAAGAAGTCGGCCACCGACCGCTGCGCCACTGTCCCCTTCCTCAAGGCCAGAGGATAGGGCACGCGCCCGGCTGCCTGCACCAGCGTCCGGCTGGGGACACGCCCCCGCCACCTCCTCGCTTCCTCCTCGTCGCCTCGACACCTCGAACGACGCCACGCCGCCCCGACCGCTCCCTCTCCTCGTCCCTCTCCTCTCCTCTCTCTCGCTCTCGCCAACCCGAACGCCACCGCCGCTGCTGCCGCCAGAGCCGTAGCCACCGCACCCTCGAGAGCATCTAAGACGCCCCCGAGCCCGCCGCCAACCTCGCCCTCTGTCTGCCACGCGGCCCGGAGGCACCACCGCGACGCCATCGCCATCTTCTCCATCTCCGCCACCGGAGATCGCCACCGCTGTTCGCCGTCCGTCGCTTCCCCAAGGCCGCCAACCAGCTCCTCGGATCCGCTGTGAGCTCCTCTACCTATCCCCTACCTCCCGTGCTCGACACGCCGCCAGTAGCCATCGCCTCTTCGATCCCGAAAGCACCTCGCCGCCGGGCCATGTCGCCGTGGCTACGGTCGTAAGCACGCGTCCGAAGCGCACCACCGCATTCGGTGCATCCTCGAGCCCTAACGCACACTTTCCGCCGCCTCGCGTGCACCGTAGCCCTCTTCCCTCTCCGCCTCAACTCCGGCGCGCCTGCCAAGCTCCGCCTCGGCGAGCCCGCCACCTCAGGCCTCGCCAGCCTCGGCTCGATGCGGCCGAAGGTGGCTTCCTCCCGTGCCCCAGGGCGCCAAACGGAGGCCCGCACGAGAAATCGAGCAACTCCGCGAGCCTCGCTTTTTTGGTCGCCACCGACCAAGCTCCGGCAGCCGACGTGGCGCCGCTTAATTAGTGCTAATCACCAACTAACCTACCCCCTAACACCGACAAGGGCCCAGCCACTAATCTGAATTAGATTAGAATTAAACCCCCGTTAACTAATCGAGACACCGACGTGTGGCCCCACACGCCGTGTTTGACCCAGCCAGCATAGCTTGACCTGTTGACGCCATGCTTAAGAAGGTCGACGCAATATTATATTTCTGGATTTAATTAAATCAGGAAATTCCGTAATATATTCAAAACTTCAAAAATTCATAGAAATTCAACCGTAGCTCGATTGAAATAATTTATATATGAAAAATTATCGAAAAATTCAATCTATCCATCTGTACTAGTTTCATGCATGATAACCCAACTTATACATGCTGTATAAGTGAAACTCTAAAATGGCATTTATAAGAGCTTATTTTGAATTGCATTTGAACCTTTGGTTCAAATGGACTTCATTCAAATCGAATACCATTTGCATTAACTCAAACAGCATCACATCTACATGCCATGTTCATGCATCATATTGTTGCATATGATTGTGTATTGATTGCCGCACTGCTCCTTCTCGATAGGTCCCGCTCCGAGACGCCCAGAGTACTGCCTATGAAGCGGTGCCTCCCTTGTTGATTTACCGTGCAAGCAAATCCCTTGTTCATTCCGACACAATCCTACTCTCTCGCTCCTGCTCTCGCTTATTGCATTAGGACAACAACGATTCATCTGCTACTTTGTGTGCGGTAGTTGAACCCATTCCTCCGCATGACCTGTCATTGCCACAAGAATTAGTTGAAACCCACTAGCATGTGTAGGAGTTGATTGAGCCATGTTGTGTTCCTACCATGCTATGCCTGCTATTGCTTAGAGTTGTGTCAGTCTGATTCATTGGGAATGAATTGGAGTACAGTTCTATGTTCCGATGTCGAGAGTGAAGTGTGTGAACACGATTTGGTAAAGGTAGCGGTGAGAGGCCATGTAGGAGTACATGGTGGGTTGTCTCACCGAACCGCCCTTAAATCGAAGTTCTATGTATGTTGTCCAATGACTCGATACTACCACACATTGTTCCGTAACTCAACCCTCTCGACTTATTAATCAACTTGATCTCTGCCCGTGAGTCGCAATTAGTTTCTCGTGTTTGTAGGTAGTGCTATTTTTCTACCAAGTGGCACCCGCAGGTGGGCTTGGGACAGACTAGGCACAGTGGCACGGTGTACCAAGTGGCACCGGATGGTGGGCTTGGGAACCTTGCTCACATCGCTTGGGGCCGTGGAGCGACACCCCGCCGGATCTCCTTGCGGATGGAACCCGAATAGGCGATAAGCCCGGACTAGAGTCTTGTGTGGTTAGTCGTCGTGGCCGACACCCTCCAAAGCTTCGCTTGAAGGTTGCCGAGATACATGACGGTATATGGCGGTAAGAGGCGAGAGCGTGTGAAGAAGTACACCCTGCAGGTTATCATGATCTATTCAATAGCCGTGTCCTCGGTTATGGACTTCTTGGATGCTTACGTGGTACATAGACAACTTGAAGTGGATACTCTAAAATGCTCAAGACAAGTGTGAGTGCTATGGATGGCCTTCCTGCATGGAAACGGAAATGAATCCGTAGTAGTGTATTGATGTGGTGATTAGTCGACTGCACGTTGTCTCACCTCAAGAGTTTCTTATAGTCGAGAAACAGTGATAGCCACAGAGTCAAAGCTGGCTTGTCGCAACTAAACTCCACATTACCTTCTTGATACTAATGCATGTATGATAGGATCTGATGTAAGTCTTGCTGAGTACCTTTGTACTCACGTTGTTTTATTTATGTTTTGCAGCGGAGACTTCGGTCTTACTAGTAGTTCCGCTTGATTTCGATTTAGTAGCTTGTTACCTCAGCACGATCTTGTACCCTTGGGAGGGTCTTGTAGATAGTCGGGCTTCTCACCTTTTTCTTTTGTAGTTGTCTCGTACTCGCATATGTAATGCTTCCGCTTGTTGTTTGTATGTTTCGATTGATGGGTCATGTGACCCTGTTTGTACTTATTGCTATGTGGCTCTTCCGAGCCCTTATCTATATGAGTTTGCGTTATGTTGTGATGCCATGTTGTACAACACAAACTTGCATGTTATGCGTACGTGTAACTTGTATTGCTATGTGTGGGATCCGACAATCTAGTTGTTTATCCTTGGTAGCCTCTCTTATGGGGAAATGTAGTCTCGTGCTTCGAGCGATAGTAGTCCGCTACAGCCTGGTTCACCGAGTCCTGCTAGCCCAAAGACTACCGCTTGGACGCTTGATCGGCGGCATGTGTTTCACTTTCCTTATGTCCGTCCCTTCGGGAAATGTCACGCGTGTTATTCGAGTCCTGCTTAGCCTGCTACAGCCCGGGATACCGGAGTCCTCGCTAGCCCAAAGGTTACAGCCCGAATATATACGTTGATGACCGACATGCTCGATGTGATTCATGTATGCCTGTCCCCATAGGTTAGCGCCGCTTTGGTTCACGACTAGCCATGTCGGCCCGGTTCTTCGTCATATGGATGCTAGCGACACCATCATATACGTGAGCCAAAAGGCGCAAACGGTCCCGGGCCATGGTAAGGCGACACCCGTGGGAATACCGTGCGTGAGGCCGCAAAGGGATATGATGTGTTACATGCTAGATCGGTGTGACTTAGGATCGGGGTCCCGACACGTGTCCCTTACGTCTTGTTACCATCAGCCTTGACGCACAGATCGGGACCCCCTACCCGAGATCCGCCGGTTTTGACACCGACATTGATGCTTTCATTGAGAGTTCCTCTGTGTCGTCACCGTCAGGCTCGATGGCTCCTCCAATCAGCTTCAACGACGCTGTCCAGGGTGAGACTTTCCTCCCCGAACAGATCTCCGTGTTCGGTGGCTTCGCACTGCGGGCCAACTCGCTTGGCCATCTGGAGCAGATCGACAGCTACGCCCCTGTCCACCAGGTCAGGTTCGGAAACCTGAACTACACGGCGGACATCCGCGGAGACTTGATCTTCGACGGATTTGGGCCTATGCCAGGAGCATCGGACAGTCGCGACGAGCACGGCTTAGACCTGCTATCAGACGAAGCTTGGGGTATCGCCCCCGTAGTATCTCCGAACCTAGATCCGGAGTAGGCCGCGCCGTCGAAGGATCGGAGGATGGACCCGCCCGCCGTCGACGCCATCGGGCAGAGAGCCAACACGGGCCTTACCCTGTAGTGGCTCGAATCCGGACCCCCGGATTTGTATCCGGACATTGGTTCCGGTCCGCACACTCCCGAGTCCGTCGGGCCAGGACGGGCTCCGGTAATGGAGTTCACCGCTGCGGATATCTTCCAGCACTCGCCCATTGGCGACATGCTAGACTCATTAAAGTCTCTCTCTTTGTCAGGAGGCTCTTCGCCGAACTATGTCCAGCTCGAGTGGGAGGCAGACGACGAAGGAATTCGTTGCCCACCCACCACCCACTTCATTGCCATAGTCGATGACTTAATCGAGGTACTGAACCTCGACTCCGAAGACAATGACGGTATAGACGACGATGCAGGAGAAGAACATGAACCACCGCACACTGAGCGGTGGACAACCACCCCTTCTTATGATATATATATGGTGGACACTCCAAAGGAAACAAATGGCGATGAGGCAGCGGAGGATGATCCCCCAGGGGGAAAAGCAAAGTACGGGCGTCGTCGGCGCCGCTCCGAGCCCCGCCACAGGAGTACCAGCCCAGAAGTCGAAAACAATCCGGATGGCGCAGAAGATGAATATAACCCTAGTTGGCATGCCTTCCATAAGGTCGGCCTGGCCACTGCGGGATACTTGGAGAGGGACAACTATACACCCCCCTCCGGGGACGAGGCAACCCTCGGCAATGACGAATTCGGCGTGCCTGAATATCCAGTGGAACAAGCTCGCTTCGAGCGACGACTCATGGCCACGGCAAAAAGCCTACAAAGGAAGCAACAACAGCTCAAGGCTGACCAAGATTCATTTGGTGGACAGATGGACCAAGGTCCAGCTCTTTCAAAGATACGGACCTGACCGCCCCGACAAAAGGCACAACCAGCCACCCCAACCTAAGCAGGAGAACTCAAGGCGCATGCCCCGACGTCAACAAGCCACTACGGTCCAAAATTACTAACTAATTGTTTGGCACATCCAGAACATTTTGGTTTTAATATTTGAAAACATTTATTGTTGAACTTGAATTTGAATTTTGAATCCGAATGGGAATGAATCATCGCGAGATTAACAACCGTAATCGTGGTGACGTGGCATTGTTAGCAGAGATTGTTGTAGCTTAATTATCCGGGCGTCACAATGAGGAAGCGGAAATGCCCACGTCCAATCAATCGCCACGCGTCGACCAAGGCTGCAGGCTGTTGGGGCCCGCGACGCTCCGCACTTGCCCTTTGGCTTCGCCGGCCAAGTCCGAAGCGCCGCTTTGGGCCCGGGGCTACTGTCGGCGCTTACGGGAATGGGGTCCCAGACTTGCTCGCTCATGCCCACGGCGTGGCTCCACCAGCGGGCTCGTACGACCCATCTTCACTAGCAAACAACGAAGACCCTCACGAGGGACCGAGCCTCGGGAGGTGGATGATGCAAGACCTCCTCGGGGGCAGCCCCACCAGGCTGGCCCGTGAGGGGCGGAGAGATCAAGGCAAGGGGAACCTCGCGAGGTTCCCGTGACGTAAGCCATGATGACCAAGGCCAGGCGGGCGCCAGCACGCATAGTGTCCTTGTTTCCTCTTTGGTGCTAAAGGGGCAAGCGCAGGCGAGGAGTCCCGAGGCATCAGGCAAAGGTTTCCATATCGGTGCAACGAGACCAAGACCAGAAGGACGGCAATACGAAGGTCACCGTGGAGCCCAAGACGGCATCACCACCAGAGCCTTTGGCAGGCGAAGACCAACTTTAGTCAGGATAGCTTGTACTAGTTGTCCCCCTTCAAACTGGCCGTTGTGGCATCCCTTCCCGCTCAATATTTGGGAAGAGGACCAGGGCCTCTATAAATAGGACTAGCCACCACAGTAGGGGGATCTCGAACTCATCTTGGATTAGACCATCCTCACCCACACAAGTTCACCAAGCACAAGAACACCTCTCCTCAGGAGGCTATTCTTCCCTTGTACTGTTCATCCTCGGCCCAAGAGGCAATCCACCACACCACACTGGAGTAGGGTATTACACCACAACGGTGGCCCGAACCAGTATAAATCTTGTGTCCCTTTGTTCTTTGGGTTCGTCGAGCTAGGCCGTGAGATCCTGATGCGAGCAAGCTAGAGGGGGAGAGTTCTTCGTGCGCACCCCAGTGTTCGAACCTCAAGGGTTTTAATGGAACCCGAAATCTGACATACTTATGGATGGAGGTAGCAGCATTAATATGCTTTACTATGAAACGTTCCGTCGCATGGGACTGACTGACAAAAATCTTAAACCGTCAAACACCATTTTTCATGGAGTGGTGTCGGGTAAGTTAGCATATCCAGTGGGTAAGATATCTTTGGAAGTTGCCTTTGGAGATGACCATGATTCCAGATCTGAGACTCTAACCTTCGAAGTGATCAAGATCAAGAGCCCTTATCATGCTCTGTTTGGGCGGCCGGCTTATGCTAAATTCATGGCGAGGTCTTGTTATGTTTACTTGCAGCTTAAGATGCCGGCTTACAAGGGCACCATTACAGTGCATGGTAGTCGCAAGGTGGCCTTGGAGTGTGAAGAAGGTGACGCTGCTTATGTTGAATCAGTTTGTGCAATAGAGGAGCTGAAAATTTACAAAGATAATGTTGACCTGGTGGACATGACGTAGAAGTTGGTTTGTTATCGTTGCCAGGCCAACTTAGTGTCATCGGCCTTGTTATCGTTGAAGTTTTTCATCTTGAGTGGTTGGCTAACCCGATGTTGGTGCTTAAGAAGAACGGCACTTGGCGAATGTGTGTGGACTATACGGACTTAAACAAGGCTTGTTCGGCTGATCCGTTTGCTCTCCCTCATATTGATCAAATCATTGATGCTACGGCGGGTTGTGAGCGTTTGAGTTTTTTGGATGCTTATTCTGGTTATTATCAGATTAAGATGGCGGTCAAGGACCAGGAAAAGACAACTTTCATTACTCCATTTGGAGCCTTCTGCTATGTGTCTATGCCTTTTGGGCTCAAGAGTGCCCAGGCGACTTAATAGCGGTGTGTGCAGAATTGCCTTCACAATCAGATCGGGCATAATGTTCATGCTTACGTAGATGACATTCTGGTAAAATCCAGGAAAAAGGAGACCCTGGTTGATGATTTGAAGGAGAAGTTTGATAATCTATGGGTGTATAAGATGATGTTTAACCCGGCCAAGTGTGTTTTCGGTTTACCGGCGGGCAAGCTTTTGGGTTTTTTGGTTTCAAACCGAGGTATCGAAGCTAACCCGGAAGAAATCATGGCTATTACTTCCCTGGCTAAGCCAAAGTGTGTTAATGACATCCAACGCTTGGCGGGTCGGATAGCGGCTTTGAGCCGGTTCATAAGCCTCCTAGGAGAAAAGGCTATCCCTCTGTATCATATGATGAAGAAGACATATAATTTCGTCTGGAGTGATGAGGCTAATGAGGCGTTTGAGGCGCTTAAGAGGCAACTGGCTGAGCAGCCGGTTCTTGCTGCTCCTATTGATAAGGAGCCTCTGTTGTTATATGTGGCTGCCAATGGCTGGGCCGTTAGTGTAGCTATTGTGGTGGAAAGGAAAGAAGCACGCAAGGAGTATCTGGTTCAACTGCCGGTTTACTACATCAGCGAGGTACTTATTGAGTCCAAACAGAGGTATCCGCATTGGCAGAAGCTTGTGTACGGGGTCTTCATGGCAAGTCGAAAGCTCAAGCAGTATTTTCTGGGTCATCCTATTACTGTGGTTAGCTCTGCTCCTTTATGGGACATCATCCAAAATAGAGAAGCCACAGGCCGGGTCGCCAAGTGGGCCATTGAGCTTGGAATCATGGTTTGGGTTATGTGCCTCGTATGGCCATTAAGTCCCAAGCACTCGTGGATTTTATCAATGACTGTACAGAGTTGCAGACACCTGAGGAAAGCTAGATAACACATATTGGACTATTCACTTTGATGGGTCCAGGCAGTTGGAAGGCTCGGGGGCTGGAGTTGTCTTAACTTCTCCACGAGGTGATAAATTTTCTTACGTTCTCCGGTTAATGTTCCCTTGTACTAACAATGCAGCTGAGTATGAGGCCTTGCTCCACGGTCTTTGGATGGCTAAGGAGATGAACTTAAGCCGGGTGAGGTGCTTCGGCGACTCGGATCTAGTAGCCCAGCAAGTTTCTGGTACTTGGGATTCTAAGGATCCACTCATGGCGGCTTATCGTCGAGAAGTTGATGCTATCGTTGGTCACTTCAAGGGTTACTGTTAAGGCATATCTCTCTCGATGTAGTTTTGGTGATTGATGACGACATGTTTGCGGACTAATCGTGTGCTTTGAGCATTTCAGAGATTCATCCTTTGGCACGAGATGATTCTTTCCCCTCGGAGTTTTAATCAAGATGGTGTAGCTCTTTCGTTTATGTTTTGGTGGACTTGTTTCATAGGAGTCACCGTACTATCAAGAGGGGGTCCGCTTTGGTAAGGCTAGGGTGGAATCAACACGTACACATCCTTTACACACCCTCTGAGCCTTCCCACTTCGATGGAGGTTTCATTCCCTTTCCTTTTTGAGTATGATTTGGTCCCAGCGGTAATACCGCTCAAGAGCCACAGCGGCAAGATCACCTTCAGCAGCAGCGAGACCACTGTGGGTCCTCAACAGAGTACCGCCAGCGCATGCAGCTCCTACCGTCGACTCGAGGGGGTCGCCTCTCGTGTCAGATTGTGCAGCACTAAGTAGCGACAGTAAAACCGGTAGTGCCGCTCGAGAGCGGTAGTATCGCCTTACCACCGCGGCAGTACTGCACTAGGTCTGACTCCTGCTCATTCGCTAGCCCTCCCAGACTGCATGGCAGTACCGCGAGGGGGAGCGGTAGTACCGCTGGTCCCAGCAGTAGTACCGCTGCCCCCTGCGGTAGTACCGCCCTCTGCGGGGCTGTTTTAGGGGGTAACGGTTGGATTGTTCCCCCCTCTATAAAAGGGGGTCTTCCTCTCCAAAGTTGACTTACCTCTTCCCCCAAAGCTCCATTGTTGCTCCAAGCTCCATTTTCGCCCGACCTCTCTCTCTAGCCAATCAAACTTGTTGATTTGCTCGGGATTGGTTGAGAAGGCCCCGATCTACACTTCCACCAAGAGAAATTTGATTCCCCCCACTAATCCCTAGCGGATCTTGTTACTCTTGGGTGTTTGAGCACCCTAGACGGTTGAGGTCACCGTGGAGCCATAGTCCATTGAGGTAAAGCTTCGTGGAGTCATTGGGAGCCTCCAATTAAGTTGTGGAGATTTCCCCAACCTTGTTTGTAAAGGTTCGGTCGCCGCCTCCAAGGGCACCAATAGCGGAATCACGGCATCTCGCATTGTGTGAGGGCGTGAGGAGAATACGGTGTCCCTAGTGGCTTCTTGGGGAGCATTGTGCCTCCACACCGCTCCAACAGAGACGTACTTCCCCTCAAAGGGAAGGAACTTCGGTAACACATCCTCGTCTTCACCGACTCCACTCTTGGTTATTTTATACCTTTACTTGTGCAAGCCTATTGTGTTGTATCTCTTGCTTTGCTTGTGTGCTTGTTGTTGTTGCATCATATAGGTTGCTCACCTAGTTGCATATCTAGACAACCTACTTTGATGAAAACTTTAAATTGATAAAGAAAAGGCTAAAAATTGTTAGTTGCCCATTCACCCCCCTCTAGTCAACTATATCGATCCTTTCAATTGGTATCAGAGCCAGGTTTCTTTATTAAGGACTTTGCCGTCCTAAGAGTATGGTTGACGTCGTAGACGGTGTGGAGAAGCACTCTGGTGTGAATCCGGTCTCGTCTACGGGCGATGGGGGAACCTCGGTCTCTCATGAGGAATTCAATGTGGCCTTGGACACATTGAAAACGTCCATGACGACCGAGGTTGAAAGCATGTTTAATAAATTCATTGAAGGGCTTAAACTATCCACCGCACCGTTGAAAGTGGGTGATCCCACTAACAAGGTGACGGATGCTAACTCCGACAAGGGGGAAGCTACTAGTGCAAAAGCTCCTTCTTCTAGTGGTAAGTTTGGCACCGACATTTTTGCCCATGTGGAACCTCCACTTGATTATGCTGGACCGATTCCTTCTACTCATTTGAATCATGCCGGTTCTCCCCCTAAGATTGTGAAAAATGAGGACTTTGATTCTTGGGTTTATCACTTTAAGCATCATTTAAATCATGTGAATACCCATCTTTGGAGAATCATTGAAGAAGGTTTCTATCCGCATGACCCAAGCAACTTCACCCCTAGAGATGCCGCGGATAATCAATTCAGAGAGAATGCTCTCTTCATCATCCAAGATGCAATTCCACCCGAAGATATCCCTCGTCTTCGGACCTTCGCCTTGGCCAAAGATGCATGGCTTTGTGTTGTCTCCCTCTACTAGGGTAGCGCAAGCATTCGACGCTCCAACTATGAAGTGGTGCAAGATGAAGCCGATGAGTTTGCAATGGAAGAAGATGAAGAACCTCGTGAGCTTTATCGGAGAGTAACCAAACTCGCGGTCTCACTCCAAGATCATGGGAGCAAGGACATGGATGACAATTGGATCAAGTGTAAATTCCTCAAGGAAATGATGCCTTACCACAAGGCCATGTCCTCTGTTATTCGTCAATGGCCGGACTTCCACACTTTGTCCTCAAGTGAAGTGTTGGATGAGTTTGTGGCTATGAGCATCCTGGACAAGACCGCCGACAATGCGGTGCTACGTTCTCAAAGAGCAAAGAAGCCCAACCTTGCATTAAAGGCCAAGGTTAGTGTGGAAGAAGAAGAAGAGTAGGAAGAAGAGGAGAGCAACCCCGAAGACACAAAGTATGATTATCATGAGCGCATGGCTCTCACTTCACGGCAATTTTGGAGTAAGAAGAACTCAAGGCCCAACTTCAACAAGAACAACTCAAGTGGCAACAAGGTCAAGCAACGCATGAGGACTTGCTATAATTGTGGCAATGTGAGCCATTTTGTTGCGGAATGCCCTTATGAGAAGAGAGAAGACAATGGTGGCAAGCTCATTCGAAAGGACAAAGCCAAGTCTTTCCCTAAAAAGAGCAACTTCACCAAGAGGACTCCTCCCAAGGGATTGGTTGCACAAGAAGAGTACAATGAGGATGATGATGATGATGAAGGCGGTGACTCGGTTGCTATGGCATCCGTGGCCATTGCAACAACCCTCGGGTACCCCTCTTCGACTCACCCAATGAGAACATCATCGCCAAGTGCCTCATGGCTAAAGCAACCTACAAGGTAACCCCCAACATCAAAACTACCATCATTACTAATCCTTCCTTGACGGATTGCATTGATGAAAATGTGGGGCCTAATGAGGAAGAAAATGAGTTTGATTCCTTTATGAGTAAGCTCAAGGGTAAGTCCAAGAAGCACTTTGTTGCTCTCTTGGAACAACTTGGTGAAGCCAATGACACCATCGAGGCTCACGAAGAGACCATCTCTAAGATGGAGGGGCATAGTCATGATTATGCCGATGAGATATTGGATCTTTCTAATGCTCTTGAGGAAGAGCGTGGTGTTCGTTTGGCTCTTGAGGAGTCACACAATGATGATCATGCTAAATGAAAGAAAGATCTTGATCATGCTTGTGTCTTATCTCGTGTGCTAAATTCCGAGAAGGCCAAACTTGAAGTTGATCTTGCTAGACTCAAGGAAGAGTTTGATATACTTGACAAGGCCCATAAAGCCTTGAAAGGTATTCATGCTAGTCTTAAACAGTCTCAAGATTAACTCCAAGTGAAGCTAACTAAGGAGAAAGCCACCTTTCCTCATATGGTTTTGATTGATAATGCAAATGCTACTAACCCATGTTGTGAGCATGTGCATCTTATTGAGGATAATGCCAAGTTGAAGATGCAACTTGAGAAAGGCCTTGTGTCGTGCATACAAGGTGAGAAGAACCTCAAAGACCTTTTGAGTAATCAAAAGGAAGTTGTGGCCAAGGAAGGGATTGGGTTTGCACCCATGCCCAAGAACAAGAAGAAGAATGACAAGACCAAACGACCTCCCCCTCTCAAGCAAACCTTTGTGAAGGAGGGAGAGGGTGCTTCCAAGGAGAAGAAGAATAATGTGAAGGGTGGTGGTGCCAAGAGAAGCAATGCCACCCCTTCCAACAAATCCGGCGACTTTAACCCTTCTTATGTGTTGTGCCGTGCTAGTGATGGGCATGTTTATGCCAAATTTGTTGGTTCTCCTTATGAGTACATTGAATGGTCTATTTGGGTTCCTAAGACCCTTGTCACTAACATCAAAGGACCCATTACAAAATGGGTACCTAAATCCAAGCATTGATCTCTTGTAGGTGTTTGCTTCCGGTGGGGGATCATGGTTACTCGATAGTGGAGCTACAAATCATATGACCGGAAGCAAGGACTTGGTGATGGACGTGCACAAGATTCCATCTATGCCCACCAATATCGAATGGGGTGATGCCTCGTCGTCCAAGGTATTGGGACTCGGCAAGGTTGTCATTTCTCATGATCTCACGATCGAGAAGGTCATGCTTGTTGAATCCCTTGCATTCAATTTACTTTCCGTTCGTCAACTTGCACTCATGGGCTTTGCCACCTTCTTTGATATTGATACCGTGGCCCTCTTGTGGAGCAAGACTATTAAAGTAGCCTTTGTTGGGCATGTCGAGAACGGTCTCTATGTGATTAACTTTTCAGAGCGACCCACTAAGACCGCGACATGCCTAATGGCCAGAGTTGACGTGGGATGGCTTTGGCATCACCGTCTAGGCCATGTCAATATGAGATCTTTGCAAAGTCTTCTCAAGGGGGACCATGTTCGTGGACTAACAAATGTTAGTTTTGCTAAAGATCATGCTTGCAGTGCTTGTATCGAAGGAAACCTACACGAGAAGGCTCACCCTCCCACGACTATCATTTAGTCGAAGAGGCCTCTGGAGCTCCTTCACATGGATCTCTTTGGGCCTCCATCCTTTGATAGTCTTGGGGGTAGAAAGTATTGCTTGGTGATTATGGATGACTATTCAAGATACACTTGGGTATATTTCTTCAAGAGGAAGAGCGAGACCCAACAAACCGTCATTGACTTTGCGAATGAAGCCGAACATCAACACAATGCAAAGTTCTTGACTATAAGAAGCGACAACGGCATCGAGTTCAAGAACTACACCTTGGATGAGTTTCTTAGTGATGAGGGGGTCAAGCATCAATATTCCGCACCATACACCCCTCAACAAAATGGTGTAGCAGAGAGGAAGAACCAGACGTTGATGGATCCGGCAAGGACCATGATGGCGGAGTTCAAGTCTCCATACAACTTTTGGGCCGAAGCCATCAACACCGCATGTCATGCATCCAATTGTCTCTATCTCCGCAAAGGCTTGAACAAGACCCCATATGAGATTCTCACCGGTAACAAGCCCAACCTCAAGTATTTCCGGGTGTTCGGGTGTAAGTGTTTCATTCTCAAGAAAGGTGTCCGGTTGTCTAAATTTGAGGCTAGAGCTTATGAGGGCATATTTGTTGGTTATGCTACAAACTCCCATGCTTTCCATGAGTAAGTCATTGAGGAGACGTGTAACGTGGAGTTTGATGAGAATAACGGCTCCCAAGTGGAGCAAAGTGGTACTTGTGATGTAGGTGATGAAATTCCTCCCCAAGCCATAAGAAGAATGGGTGTTGGTCATATCCTACCCATTGAGGAACCCCTTGTGGCCGAAGGAGAAGGAAAATGTTCCACTCAAGCGGAACCATCACCAACCCAAGACCCACACGCTTCCAAAGAACAAAGTGAAGGCCCTCAACCTCATGAACATGACCAAGGGCAAGATCAACCTCAAGACGGTGATGTGTCACCAAGTGATGCCCAAGGTCAAGTTCTCTCCTACGAGCAAGCTCAAGATCAAGAACAAGCTCAAGACAGCGCTCAAGATGATCAAGTGACCACTCCTCAACTCACCCCCGAGAAGGAATTGGAGCGTCGTGCCGCCAAGATTGCATCCAAGCTCTCTACCAAGGGTCATCTCATGAAGAATGTGCTTGGAAGCATTCAAAAGAGGGTAAGCACTCGTAGACAATTGGCAAACTATTGCGAACATCACGCATTTCTCTCTTGTGTTGAACCACAAAAGGTCTATGAGGCGCTCGAAGATCCGGATTGGCTCAATGCCATGCATGAAGAACTCAACAACTTCGAGTACAACAAGGTGTGGAGATTGGTGCCAAGGCCAATGGCGTGCCAAGGCCAACGGGGAACCACAATGTCATTGGAACCAAATGGATATTCAAGAACAAGCAAGATGCTCATGGGACAATAGTTCGCAACAAGGAAAGATTGGTAGCACAAGGCTACTCCCAAGTCGAGGGTCTCGACTACGGTGAAACCTTTGGTCCCATTGCTCGCCTTGAATCCATTCGTTTGTTGATTGCTTATGCTTCTCATCATAACTTTAAGTTGCAACAAATGGATGTGAAGAGTGCTTTTCTTAATGGTCCTATTAATGAGGTGGTATATGTCAAACAACCCCCCGGGTTCGAGGACCCCTACTTCCCGGATCATGTGTATCAACTCGATAAGGCACTCTATGGCCTTAAACAAGCCCCATGTGCGTGGTATGACCATCTTACCGAGTTGTTGCAAGATCGTGGATTTGAAGTTGGGAAAATCAACCCCACTCTTTTTACTAAGAAGGTCAAAGGGGAGTTTTTTGTGTGCCAACTATATGTTGATGATATTATCTTTGGTTCCCCTAACAAAGCTTTCAATGAGAAATTTGCCGCTCTCATGACCTCAAAGTTCAAGATGTCTTCGATGGGAGAGTTTAAGTTCTTTCTCGGGTTCGAAGTCAAGCAAAGAAGAGAAGGAACCTTCATCAACCAAGCCAAATACACTCAAGACATGCTAAAGAGATTCAAGCTAAGTGATGTCAAGCCGGCTTCCACTCCAATGCCCACCAAGTGCCAACTTGACGTTGATCCCAATGGTAAAGCGGTGGATCAAAAGGTATATCGCTCCATGATTGGCTCCTTGCTTTACCTTTGTGCATCTAGAAAGGATATCATGTTGAGTGTGGGAATTTGTGCACGGTTTCAAGCCGCACCTAAGGAAAGCCACTTTGTGGCGGTCAAGCGATTCTTTCGATATTTGGCTCATACCCCAAACTTTGGCTTATGGTACCCAAAAGGAGCAAAGTTCAAGCTTGCAGGATATTCGGACTCTGATTGGGCGGGAGACAAAGTGGATAGGAAGTCCACTTTCGGAGGGTGCCAATTTCTTGGTTGCTCTTTGGTGAGTTGGTCTTCCAAGAAGCAAAGTTGTGTGTCTCTCTCGTCCACCGAAGCGGAGTATGTGGCAGCCGGTAGTTTTTGTGCACAACTCCTATGGATGAGGCAAACTTTAAAGGATTACGGTGTCATTTGTGACAAAGTGCCTCTTAGGTGTGACAATGAAAGTGCCATCAAGATTTCTCTCAACCCGGTGCAACACTTCAAGACGAAGCATATTGAGATTCGGTATCACTTCATCCGGGATCATATTAGGCGAGGGGAGATCAAGCTCAACTATGTCAACAATCTTGATAACCTTGCAGATATTTTTACGAAGCCCTAGGATGAAGCAAGATTTCGCGAGTTAAGGCAGGAGCTAAATATCATTTATTCGAGCAATGTGACTTGAACCCTTGCACACCCCACCACACTCAACTTGATGTCTAGTTTAGATGTAGGCATGGACATAGGGGGAGTGTTGTTCTCTCAATGAACTTTCCCTCCCCCCATTATGCATAAACTAATCAAACTCTTTCACATTAGCCATTTTTTATGGTACTTGGCTTCAAAGATGAGTTTTGGTCATGGGCCCAAGGTTAAAATCTTCGCGGCGCATACCTCCGGACTCAAACATAGGTGGCCTCAGCCACCGCCCTCTCTCGGAGAGGTGTGTGTTTCTCGTCCTCTTTGTGTTGGTTTTGCTTGTGTGTTTACTCTCCTTTTCTAGTCGGTTTCTTCTCTTGAGATAAGCCGTGTTGGCCAGTCTTTTTGCGACTGAGCGGTACTACCGCTGGGTGCGCGGTACTACCGCTGATGATCGTCAAGCGGTACTACCGCCCACCCCAACGGTACTACCGCTACGGGGCGGGCGATGGGGGGTTATGTTGGGGCAGGGTGAGTTGCTTTTCTCCCCCATACCCATTCACTCCACTCGCTCGTCTTCTTCGTCGCTCCAGCGACGTCTCGCCGCAGGAGGGCTTCGGCCGGCCGCCGTCTACGTGCCATCCCTTTCCAGTTCCTCCGGTGGAGTCGATCCCCACCGCGTCCTCTTGCCATGGATGCCGGTATTGCCCCCGTTCCCGTTCTCTCTTTGCCTAGATCTCACATCTAGTTGTTAGGGGCAATAGGCATTGCTTTTCTCAATTTTTGGCTAAGTCGAGGCTTAAGTAGGATGGAGATGGCATCTAGGCCTTTTTGGATTGATGTTTGGTAGGTTTATTTTTGAATTTGGCATCCCCGGTAGTGCCGGATCTGTCCACGGCAGTTGGGAACCGTCGTTCCCCGTCTAGAGCGGTACTACCACTCATCTTGTGCGGTACTACCGCTCGAGCGGTACTGCCACGGTTGGGTCGCGGTATTACCGCTGGATGCCCAATTCCATCATTTCCTACCAATTTTTGATCCATGTTGTTTTTTTTGGAGGCTTATGCTCTTTCTTTCGTGTTGTTTCTTATGCTCGTCTGTTTGGTTCCAGGTGATGAACATCCTGAGCAGCAAGTCCGCCGTGTCAACCCCGGACATGCAACATCAAAGCGCTATCGCACCTCTGAGTCAGCGGGTGCTTCCTCAAGTGCTCCACCTCCGCCTCAACTCAAGAAGAAATCTGCCAACAAGCCGAAGCCAAGGGGCAAGTCTGTGACTGAGTTGACTGCCAAGGAATTCTAGGAAAGGCGTCGCCGCAACCCCTATGCGGAAGACCAAGAACCCACTTTGGTCAACTGCCCGTTCTGGAACCGCTTTCAGTTTGCCATCTTCTTTGATGTGATCAAGGCTAAGAAGAATCTCTATGTTGATGTACGTTCCATCGACACAGATGCTATGGAAAAGGACCTTGAGTACTTTGGTGAAGCCCTTGAGATGTGCTCTCAGCTGAACATTCTCAGAATCATGCAGTTCAACAAGGACTTTGATGCAGATTTGGTGGCTCAATTCTATGCCACTGTCCATCTTGGAACTGATGAAGAAAGGACTCTGACTTGGATGAAAAATGGCAAGTTGCTTTCTGTCAAGTGGAAGGCCTTCATGGAGTTACTTGGGGTTGAATATCATGGGCTTGAGACTCCTGTCGGCTTATGCCCTTACCGCAATGCAACCTCCAGTCACAAGCAAGCCCTCTGGCCCTACTGTTCTGTGAAGGTTCACCCCGTGACTGAGAAGGAAACCTATGAGCTGCCTGCCTTTCTGGACATCCTTCATCACGTCTTCCGAGAGACTCTCTTCCCTCGTATCGGGAATCTGGATATGGTCCACTCCTATCTCGTGGACATGCTTCTCTTCTGCCAGCATGAGAAGGAAGCAAACACTGGCGTGTCCCTGGACATTTCTCATGTTATGTGGTCTGAACTTCTATCTGCCGTTTCTGACGCAAGTGCCCGATCTATGGTTCGTTCATCATGTTGCTCATTGAGAAGGCCTGGGCACATGTCTATCCCAGGGTTATGCTGGAAATTGGAGAATTGGTTTCTCATGAGATCAAGCGTTTGAGGAAGAAGGACAAGTGGGGCACCCCGCCTCCTAAATCTGGGGGTCCATTTACTGCTGCTGACATGGAGACCGAGGGCGAGGCTGAGGTCGATGATGATGAGGACTATGAGCCCTCCGGAGTGGAGCCCTCTTGGGAGAAGAATATTAAGTGCAAGATGAAGAAACTTTTCTGCATGGAGTCTCATGGCCAGTACATGTCTCATGTATCTGAGAAGAAGGCCCGCATCCGTCACAAGGAGCTCATGCGTCAGTTGGGTGCAACTGTTATCAGCGGATCTGAGGGGAGGATTACTGATGAGGAGGAGTGGGTTCAGCAGCACTGCCCGTGCGCCGATTCAGACACCGAGCAGTTTCCGACCGATGACGGCGGTGCAGACGATCCCGCTGGGATATGATGTCCGAGATCCTCAGTTCGCTATCACCTGGAGCCGTAGCAACGCTCTTTGCCTTTTTGGTGTCTCGATGCCAAAGGGGGAGAGAGTTTAGGGATTTATGTCGTTGCCGAGTTCCGAGTTGCGAGTGTGTCTTTGTGGTTTGTTGTGTCGTTGCTTTCTCTCGTCGTTTGCTATGTTTGGTTTTGTGCATGTGAGACCTAGTTCCAGTCATCTG
Organism: Aegilops longissima; assembly: GCA_021605205.1. Classification (NCBI taxonomy): domain Eukaryota; kingdom Viridiplantae; phylum Streptophyta; class Magnoliopsida; order Poales; family Poaceae; genus Aegilops; species Aegilops longissima. Next base: position 612,949,112 of record CM038682.1, on the reverse strand, counting down.
GTGTGAGACATGTGCTACCGTATCCTTACTATCTATGTCTATCAAGTAATTTGGTAATTTGTGAGTTGCATGCTTATCCTGTTATATACCCTGCTCTCATGTACCCATCTGCTTAGGTTGTTGGACTATAAAATATAGGGGGAGTGTTGATCCTTATGTGTGTGCCTTGCATTCCAAAGGCACTACTAATTAGGTGCACACATTCAGGGGGAGCCCATCTATATTTTGTAGTTCTAAGTTGATTTACTTTCATGTCCTGTCTTTGTGCAATTCCCTGGTTGTCATCAATCCACCAAAAAGGGGGAGATTGTTAAGGCATATCTCTCTCGATGTAGTTTTGGTGATTGATGACAACATGTTTGCGGACTAATCGTGTGCTTTGAGCATTTCAAAGATTCATCCTTTGGCACGAGACGATTCTTTCCCCTCGGAGTTTTAATCAAGACGGTGTAGCTCTTTCATTTCTGTTTTGGTGGACTTGTTTCGTAGGACTCACCGTACTATCAAGAGGGGTCCACTTTGGTAAGGCTAGGGTGGAATCGACACGTACACATCCTTTTCACACCCTCTGAGCCTTCCCACTTCGATGGAGGTTTCATTCCCTTCCCTTTTTGAGTATGATTTGGTCCCAGCGGTAGTACCGCTCAAGAGACACAGGCGGCAGTACCGCTCGGCGTTGGCAAGATCACTGTGGGTCCTCACCGTAGTACCGCCATGTGTACTGGCTCCTACCAAGTCGACTCGAAGGAGTCGCCTCTCGTGTCGGATTTTGCGTCACTAAGCAGCGGCAGTAGAAGCGGTAGTGCCGCTCGAGAGCGGTAGTACCGCCTTACCACCGCGGGCATGACGCCTTGTCCGACTCCTGCTCATTCGCTAGCCCTCCCAGATCAAGACGACAAGATCACAGGGGCGGTAGTACCACTGGTCCCAGCAGTAGTACCGCTGCCCCTGCTGATAATACCCTCTCTGGGGCTGTTTTGGGGGGTAACGGTTGGATTGTTCCCCCCTCTATAAAAGGGGGTCTTCCTCTCCAAAGTTGACTTACCTCTTCCCCCAAAGCTTCATTGTTGCTCCAAGGTCCATTTTCGCCCGATCTCTCTCCCTAGCCAATCAAACTTGTTGATTTGCTCGAGATTGGTTGAGAAGGCCCCGATCTACACTTCCACTAAGAGAAATTTGATTCCCCCCACTAATCCCTAGTGGATCTTGTTACTCTTGGGTGTTTGAGCACCCTAGACGGTTGAGGTCACCGCGGAGCCATAGTCCATTGTGGTGAAGCTTCGTGGTGTCGTTGGGAGCCTCCAATTAAGTTGTGGAGATTGCCCCAACCTTGTTTGTAAAGGTTCGGTCGCCGCCTCCAAGGGCACCAATTGTGGAATCACGGCATCTCGCATTGTTTGGGGGCATGAGGAGAATACGGTGGCCCTAGTGGCTTCTTGGGGAGCATTGTGCCTCCACACCGCTCCAACGGAGACGTACTTCCTCTCAAAGGGAAGGAACTTCGGTAACACATCCTCGTCTTCACCGGCTCTACTCTTGGTTATTTCGTACCTTTACTTGTGCAAGCCTATTGTGTTGTATCCCTTGCTTGCTTGTGTGCTTGTTGTTGTTGCACCATATAGGTTGCTCACCTAGTTGAATATCTAGACAACCTACTTTGGTGCAAACTTTAAACTGATAAAGAAAAGGCTTAAAAATTTTAGTTGCCTATTCACCCCCCCCCCCTCTAGTCAACTATATCGATCCTTTCAGTTACCAAGTTGAACATATTGATCACAGGAAGAATGAGGCGGCTGACACCTTAAGCTGGCTAGGGTCTCAGCGCAAGCCGGTGCCACCTAATACGTTCTTGGATATTCTGCTTAACCCTTCTGTCAAATTGCTTACAGAAGAAGATCTTGTCGTTCCTGACCCGGAAGCATAATTGGTGGCGGCTCTTCATACCATCCCTGATTGGACAGTTCCGTATTTGGCTTACATGACCCGGGGCGAGTTGCCTGAGGATGAGATTTTGGCCAGGCAGATAACCCGGCGGTCTAAGTCAATGACGATTGTCAATGGGGAGTTGCACCATTGCAGTGTCACAGGGGTGTTTCAACGTTGCGTCTCTCCTGAAGAAGGTTGTGAGATTCTGCGAGAGATTCACGAAGGAGATTGTGGTCATCATGCCGACTCTAAATCACTCGTAGCCAAGGCTTTTCATCATGGGTTCTATTGGTTGACGGCTCATGCTGATGCTGAGGATTTGGTCCGCAAATGTGACGGTTGTCAGAAGTTTTCACGACGAGCTCATGTGCCAGCCCAAGAGTTGAGGATGATTCCAATTACTTGGCCTTTTGCGACTTGGGGGCTTGATATGGTTGGGCCTTTTAAGAGGTCCAAGGATAAGAAGACCCACCTTTTGGTGCCAGTTGACAAGTTTACTAAGTGGGTTGAAGCAGAGCCGGTTAGCAAGTGTGATGCAGCAACGGCGGTTCAATTCATCAAGAAGGTGATCTTCCATTTTGGCTTTCACCACAACATTAATAATGGATAACCGCACTAATCTGTCTAAAGGTGCTATGAAAGAATTTTGTCAACGAGAGCATATTCGACTTGACGTTTCCTTTGTGGCTCACCCTCAGTCCAATGGTCAAGCGGAACGAGCTAATCAAGAGATTCTGCGAGGCATCAAGCCCGACTTATGGTTCTTTGCAAAGAACGCTGGGTTGTTGGGTGGAGGAGTTACCTTCAGTGATATGGAGTATCAATACAACCCCCAATAGGTCTACGGGTTGCACACCTTTCTTCATGGTTTATGGAGCAGAGGCGGTTCTCCCTAGTGGCATCCATCACGATTCACCCCGTGTGGCGGCTTATGTTGAAGCTGATAATGAAAGAGCACGTCAAGATGCACTTGATCTGTTGGACGAGGAGCGTGATCTCGCGGCGGCACGTCCAGCAATTTATCACGTCGTTACCACAGCCGCCGGATCAAAACCAGAACCTTTCAAGAAGGCAACTTAGTGCTCCGGCTCATCCAGGATCAAATGGATATGCATAAACTATCACCACCTTGGGAAGGACCTTTTGTGGTCAGCAAGAATCTGCATAATGGGTCATACTATCTTATTGATGTTCGAGATCACAAGGAGTCACGCAGATCGGAGGAGGAGACCCATCGGCCGTGGAATATTGCTCATCTTCGGCCCTACTATACTTTAGCCACCGGCTCTCGTGATGTACATAGTTTGATGATGTATATATTATAAACAGTATAATAAAGCCGGCATCCCTGATAATTCAGGGCCTCTATCGTTTCACTTCCTCGAAGCAGAGTCTTTATCATCATCTTACATGTTCACTTAAGAGGCTTGACACCCAAATTACAAGGATCAAAGAGAGTTGGATGCACAGCAAGCTCAAACATAGGTCCCCGACGAGCACAACTTGTAAGTATGTCACTTGGGAGCTTCCAGTTCAAACATAGGTGTATTCACCAAAGAGAACATGGCGTTACTACCCTCTTGACCAGGTTATCTTGTTCAAACATAGGTGTATTCAACAAAGAGGACGTAACCTTTCCAGATCATCCTACCTGTATACCAGCTGCTTCTTCATCAGGTAATCCTGATTGACCCGCCGAACTCTTAACAATCAATCTTTTACGGTGTATTCACCAAATATCCTGAGCTTGTTAAGGTTAAAACGCCGGTTTGTCATGTGAGAGCATGGCTTACAGATAGTCACGATAGATCCAGGCTCATAAGCCGCCTTCCTTGAAACTTGGATAAATCGGCTTGTGATGCATGATGCTACTCTGACCCCTTGTACTCCTGATAAGTCTATCTTTAAATAATACCTGAACTTATCTGGGTTCAAATGTCGATTGGGTACTGTGAGTGCCGGCTCACGGAAAGCGCGTACCTTCCAGTGGCCATCAGGCTAGTTTCATTGAAGAATAAACTTTGGCTTGGCGGCCTGCAAAAGCCTCGAATTTTTTTTGAGTTCTTATTTTTTTGCTTTAATATCTTTTTCTTGCCATATGGCTTTTACAAATCGGGCCAAGCTGCCCTATTTATGTCTCATATTTGAAGCAACTTTGGGTTTCTGCAACCTGCCAGGATGGCAGACTCTAAGTCGCCAGAGAATAATAATCTTGTGTTTAGAGTTATAGCTCTAAAAACTCTAACTGCTTGGAGCTGATAAGTCGGCAGTCTCAGCACACACCATAGGTACGATTTTTATTTAACATATGTGTCACCATTGTGGTTAGACCGGCTTTGGTTATGGAGTATCCGTCCCCAATGGCTTCAATTGGGTATCATGACCCGCCCGACGGTAAACCATCAGGGCACTTGAGATCTGTTTGTGTATAGGGTAATGATCAATCTGATCTGCATAAATCAACGCTGTCATAAGCATAAAGTGATGATTTCTTAAACTGGTGGATCAACAGTATTGTGCAAAACAGAAATGTGCATGATGGCACGGCAAATTAAAGTTTTACTACTCTATTACATGACTCCGCAAGTCAAGCAAAGATCAAGTGTTTTTCAACGGATCAAATATATAAACCGCCCGGCGGTTCACTCTTCTTGGCCTTGCTGATTGGAGGCTTCTGGATCATCCTTTTCTGGTTCTTTGTCCTCTTCCACTGTCTGGAAATTTGGTGATGACCAATGGATGCCATATAAAGCTTGAAATTCAGCCTCATCATCTATAAGTTCAGACGGCCCAACTTTAGGGGCCAAAGTATGCTTACGGATTGGGGGGATCAGATCCATCACTTTATAAGCCGGCGTCGACATCTTTTGATTCTCCATGCTGTAAGCCAGATGGTATTTTGACAGGTCTGTTTCATTGGCAATCAGACTGGCCAGAGGATGTATTTCTTTCACACAGGCAGCAAAGTCCTTTTGATCAAATGAAGTGCCATCTTCTTTCAAGCTCGGATATCCAGTAGCTACCTCAGACGGGTCTAGCTCTGGTAACCATGCTTCGGCTCGTCTCAAAGCCATCACGGCACCGGCTCTTGCAGACGACCGCTTCATATCATCTATCCTAGCAGGCAGCATAGACCGTTTTTTCAAAACATCTATCAAGAGGGTAGGTGCTTGACTAGTCGGATAAATTGTAGCCAGTGCACGTTGAGCTCCAGTGCATAGCTGTTCGACAAGGGTGTAAACAACCTTGAGCTTCACAAGCAAATATAGCGGTTTATACTCTCAAGAAAATGATTCACCTTTGATGAATAGCAAGGCGACTCACCAAAGATAGCAGAAACCATCTGGGATACACGGTGTTTTCAATCTGTAAGCTCAATGGTCACCTCTTGAAGAGTCGCCTCCGCTTTTTCACCTCGCTGCGTCAACATAGTGTTTTCTTCAGCCCAAGTGTTTCTCTCCGCCTCAAAACTGGTCTTTAGTTTTTCCGTATCAGCTATGCTAAACTGGAATTTCGACTCAGCTTTCCGGGTCTCAAATTCCTGATTTTCTAGCCGGGTCTTTGCATCAGCCAATTGTGATTCAAGTTCAGCAGTGGTTGCCTGTATGAAGCACAGAATTGTCACCACATTCATATCAGGATACAGGAGTATAAGTCCCAAGTCTTTTGCAAGCAACAACACTTGGCACTTGGGGGCTAATGCCTGCCGAAACATTCTTCATGCAAATGACTCATATCAGTAAAGTCCCAAGCACTTTGCAAGCAAGAGTACTTGGCACTTGGGGGCTAATGCATATCGCTTGTGTCTCTTTTTACTATGATGACCCGGTTGTGCTATAAGCAATCACATCCGGCTCATGGGGGCTACACAGATAAGCTCTATTTTATAAACAATGGTAAACAGGACCGACTCATTCATGCTGATTAAACCAGCCCTTGGGGGCTACGGATGCAATACTAATTATTTAAATCCGGTTTAACTATAATAGTGAAAGCTGACCTTGGAAGGATTCTACTACAGATGCTTATGGATTATTCTAAGTCTACAGCATATTCAATCTTATCATACCTAGTAGACTTGGGGGCTGGCAGGATGTACATAACTTATTTAAGCAGGAGTTCATACCTCATATTTTTGATGCATTTGCTTCACCATATCAATCTCAAGATCACGGTTGATGTGTATTAGGTTGAGGTAGCCAGAGAGTAGTTCGCTACCACTCAATTGAGAATAGTGGGCGACATCAAATCTCACTTTCCACTTTTCAATGAATTCTTGTTTAGCGGAATGTTTGTCCAAGACAGTTGGATTTGCCGGTTCTGTAAAGCCGGTAGCAGTGATCATAACATCATTGGCATGAGTTTCTGACGGCTTGAGTGGACTTGATGATTCAGTACTCAAAGGATTGAGTTTTGTTTGAGCGTCAGAGAGGTCAGGAATTTCTGGTGGGACGTCATGAACAGGTTCTTCCGGTTGTTTCTTAGAAACATCTGATGCTGGGACTTGCTGTTCCAGTTCATGGACCTTAGGATCTTCAACTGGCTTGGTCACTTTCACCTTCTTACTAGGCTTTGATTGGCCACTGCATGAGTTATGACAAGTCAGTACAGATTTAAGAACATAAATAGGTAGAGGATAAAGAAATTGTTATTACCCAGGGGCAGTCTTGAAAGCCGGTAGTTGGGTCTGTGATGAATAGCCGAAGGAAGAGCGAGAAATCTCCTGGTAATTTGAATTGGAAGAATTAAGTGGTTGGCGAATGAGACCCGCCAGCGGATAAAAAGAGTTTAAGTTTGGAAGAACCTCGTTTTGATGTTTCCGATGAGCTGGAGTATTTGGTAAACCGGAGGATAATTCTTCACCTCCGCTGTTCTGAGTCTGTCGCCGGTTCTCATGCTGCTGTTCTTCAAAAGAAAGTGAGGATCCAAATGAGCTAAGGGGTGTGAAAACCTTACTTTCCGGGTTACTCGTCGAATTTTCTGTCTTGGCAAAGGTGCTGAGCCAGAGGAAATAATAATTACCTCTTCTTCAATAGCTTGGCTGGCCCCCGTGTCATCCTGATAATAATCAGTGTCAATAAGACAGTTGAAAAAGGAGCCAAGGGAGTCAAGGGCTACCTCCGACTCAGAGTTGTCATTCAGTTCAAACATATCAGAAGCGCTTGATTTCTTCTTAGTTCTCTTGGTGGTTTTCTTGGCGACTTTCTTGGCAGCCCTGGCCTTTTTGGCAGCTTCATGGTCATATTTTGCCTTCCAAAAATCAGATTCAGCCTGTGGAAGTCAACAAAGTTGAGTTAATAGAATATTTGACTGATGAGATAAAAGTAAAGAAAGTTAGAGACTCACATCCGGTGGCGGGTTAAGCTTGCCGAAAGGATTCAGACCCACTTTGTTGCAGTCTTCTAGATCTTCATTCAAAAGAGTCTTTGTCATTTTGGTGATCGCTTCATCAGTCAATCGCACGGAGCTATGGCGCAGAGGATCCTTTAGGCCACCCGTGTAAGTACACATTAAGTCGGGTCGGCGGCTTAAAGGGATAATCCGCCAGGCAACCCAGCACCGAACCAAATCAATGCCAGTTAAACCGTTTCCCAGCAGAGCCTTGACCTTTGCAATAGTGGGAGCAAGCATTTTACGTTTAGCAGTGGTAAGCTTTTCAGGAAGATGATGTTTTGTGTCAAGGCGTTGGGCACGATAACCCGACAATGGATTCTCATCAGCCGGGGAGGTATCTTTGCAATAAAACCATGTCTGGTTCCAATCTTTTGGGTGACTCGGCATGTAAGCATAGGGGAAGATGGCATCTCTTCTTCGTTGAATTGAGATTCCACCAAGTCCCAAGCTCGGTTAATTAGTAAACTCGTTTTGGCGGTTCAAATAAAAATACTCCCTAAAGAGTTCAACGCTGGGCTCCTCTTGAAGGTATACATTGCAGAAGACTTGAAAGTTGCAGATATATGACATGGAATATGGTCTGATGTCTTGAGGATGGATTTGAAAGAAGTGCAGAACGTCTCAGAAAAATTTAGAACCGGGCGGTGAGAAGCCCCGATTCATGTGATCAGTAAAAATGATGACTTCGTCATCCTTTGGCTTAGGTCTTTCTTTGCCTGGATCAGGGGCGCGATAATGCATGAAATTCTTTTCTGGCAAGTACCCGACTTTGACAAAATCTTTGAAAGTGTTCTCAGTGACAATGGAGGGAGCCCAGTTGCATGAAGTGACTGTTTTTGGCGGCATTGTGAATGGAGAAGCCTAAAGGAAAGAAAATTTTTGCCAGTTCAAATTGATTCATTAAGCCGGAAATAAAAAGCTGCAGTATATATTCAGAATGGCGGCTTAAATGGGGCCTAATGATATATGGGTAATTATAAACCGGTGATGTAAGCCGCCATGACGAGCACTGGTATTCAAGATCTGATAAGAGCAAATTTTACTAAGTGTTGGGACAAACAAGTTTCACAAATTGAAGCTATAAGATTGGATCTGCAGCTATTCAGAAAAATGTAATAAAATCTAAACCTAAGGTGGCAGCAGTAGAAAAGTGGGGATGCCCAGATGAGATCTGTTGCAATGAGGGTATGTTCTGATATTAAAAACCAAGTGCTAAAACTGCTACCGCACAAGATTGGTGTCGTTTTTCAGATCAAAACTATGTAATCTAAGGAAAAGAGGAGGAACAGTGATGAACACCAACGAATAGGGAAACCCTAAGGCAGATCTGTTAAGAGGAAAAGCGAAGGCTTACCGACACTGATGAACACCGGAGGAGCACCGTGATGTTCTGGTTCGTTCAGGGTGATGCAGCAGCCAGAGTCGAAGCAGTGGATGAAGGTCAACGGCGGCGGAGCTCGGGCGCGCTGGAGCATTGCGAGGAGGAAGATGAAGGCAAGAAGGCAAAAGGGGGAGAGCGAAAAGAGGACCCGTGGCCCTATTTATAAGGCTGGAAGGATAAGTGGCAAGTGCGGGGATCGAGGAGACAAGAAAATGGATATGTGACGGCGCGAGCGCCTCGATTTTTGGTGGTTCATTAAAAGGAAAAGATTTATTAAGATTTGGGCCATAATATTAATAACAGGTGACGTCATGGCGGGTCGCCGCAATCTCAGAGATGACGTCATGGCAGGTTACAATATAACACAGGGACATGAAGAAGGATTTTTTCTAAGTGTTGAAGATTGACATGAACAAGTTCAAATCAACCTGGGGCCTAATGTTGGGGATATGACTATTGGATATGACCCGCCCAGGAGGGGCCGGGTTATCCCAATGGCGGTTTATTTAAACAAAGCCCATGAGTATGTTGAAGATGGCGGTTCATGGAGTAGGCTTGTTAAAGGGCCCAAACCCGAAGGCGGCTTAAGGCCCGTAAGTGTAAACCGCCATGTATATGTAACTTGTATTGCAAGGCATGTAAGATAAGTCACCAGGCCGGACACGTTTGTATGAGCCGGCTGGGACTCTGTAATCCGTGGGGCGTCAAACCCATGTATATAAGGGGACGACTCGGCAGCGGCTTAGGGCAAGAGACAACAGATCGAAAGCCAGGCAAAGCGTATCCGCTCCCTGGTAATCGAAACCCTAGGAATACCACCTCAAACTGGATTAGGCTTTTACCTTCACCGCAAGGGGCCGAACCAGTATAAACTCCTCGTGTCCTTTGTCCCGTTTTAACCCCTTTAAGCTAACCTCGTCGCCATGGCTCCACAACTAAGTCCTTTCACTAGGACATTTGCCGTGACAATTCCACGACAAGATCCAAGACCCACAGTTGCATCAACAACTACAGCAGGATCTGGTGGAGCACCTATGTAGGATCAAGGGCGACGCCTAGCTCGACGTGTGATGAAATATGAGTTTTCATTTCTTGAACTATATAATTTGTATTGAACTATTTATTGAACTATTTTGATTTTTATTGATTTGATGTGATGAACATGTGACACAAAAACCACGCCGAATATGGGCCGATTCACGCCGATATCGGGCCATTTTTCGCCGAAAGTGGGCAAAAAGGCGGCCAGGAATGGGCCAATATCGGCGCATGGGGGCGATGGCTGGATGCCCAACCGCCCCCAGAGCCGATTCTACCGCCGGCTCGCCCCCAGGCGGTGATTCTTATGCCTCCTGGGGGGCCAACGGCTGTAGATGCTCTAACTACTCGCAGTTATCCACGCAGCTAGACCTCCAAGGAGGGCGCCGAAGTCACCTTTGGGGAGGCCATCTGATTTCCATGCTCTACATTCACTTTCAATCTTCGAGATCACATCCGGGACCGAGGGTGTAGCTCCATCGAAGACGATGGCGTTCCTGTGTTTCCAGAGCTCCCACATGACTAGCGTCAAGACTACAAAATATTACCCTTTTTAGGAAAACTTCCAATATATTCCTCAACTGTCAAGATAATACAAAAAACACCAGAAGTAAAAAAATACATCCAGGTTACAAAATATTACTTTACGGAGGCAGTAGTCATTACTTTCTCCTTTCCAAAATAATTGAAATTCTAGATTTATCCTAAGTCAAACTTGGTAAATTTCTATAGAAAATTATGCTAGGATCCATAACACCAAATACATATAGTCATAGAGAATCTCAAGAGACTAATTTGATGTTGTAGATGTTAACATATTTTTCTATAGACTTGGTCAAACTTTAACACATTTGACTTGGAGCACACCGGGAACTTCAATTATTCTGAAATGGATGTAGTAAACCTAGCAGAATCGTTAAGAAAGTGTTTGGTAAATTCTTTTTTTATTCTCATAAAGTAGATATATTATATAGGAATAGAGTCTATAATTTATTTTAATTTTTGCAGGGGAATCGAGTCTATAAATTAACAACAACAATAACAAACAAACGATGTTTAGCACTTATAGCAACTAAATAATACCCCGCACATTTGTTGGGTGGATTGTTTGCTATATATTTTTATGAAACTAAAACAAGAATATTTAATTATTGCATATATATATAATATATTTACGGAATACAGTTACTATAATAGTTTTTACATGCAAGGTTGCATGTTGTGGTGGATCATTATCCATGCATTGTAGCATGCCGATATGGCCCTTTTGACATGCATGAGTACATGCTCCCATGCTCCAACTTTAAAAAAGAATCAATTTTAAGTTTGTCAAAAAAAACTGGTGCAAATGTTCACAAGACATATGTTTACAAGCGATAAAAAATTCAGACCAAAATTCAAAATAAAAAATATACAAAAGAAATAAATCCAGCATGGACTTTTTTTACACTATTCATGCTAGATTTTTCCTTTTAAAATGTTTTAATAGATTTTAAATTTTGACTTGAATTTTTTTAGGAATTGTACATACATGATATTTTGAAATGGGAGCATTCTAGTGTTGGTATCATCCCTTCTATTTGACAATTTTTTTCACCCATGCTCCTTGGTAATTTTGAACTCTATTCAGATAGTAGGCAAATTTTTAATTAATTCTGGTAAACAATGCATGACTGGAACAGTAATTAGCATGCAAGAGTCTAGAATGTTAGATGAACATCAAAACATGCACAACAGCATCACACATGTAACATCGACAATAATTACAGACATGAACATATATATCATGAGACACGTATTGTTCGTTTGCAGCCGTAGCTCCCACTCGAGCTATGTTATTGACAACGATGTTGGTGAAGACCGGACAAATAAATGACGTGATGTCGGTACGCAATGCCACCATGCTTCGATGGAAAATGACCCGTGGTGATGAACTTGAGCAGTCGCATGGAGAACTTCCCAAATACCTAATCCGTCATCTCCTATTGCATGATCATAAGGACAAACTATTTCGAGGACCTGCTCTCCCGCACGTCGGTGCACGCCCACGTTTGGGGTGGAGTAGACTATGGTGGCAATGCAATTTGCGAGATGAGGCAAACCCCAAATTTGTTTTGATGTGTCTTTCGCCACGGCCGGTAAGCAATATATATATAGGATGACCAAGGAGGTATCGTGTTGCGACCATGGTCTCAAACCGAATTGGTTTCTGATGACCTGCAAGTGCACATGGCTTTTGTAGCAATTTTGTGATAAGTAAAGTGTTGAACCCACAAGGAGCGAATAGGAAGGCACCACAAACCCAGCAACTACATCGTCACTTAATGCAGTTTCGTACGCACCAAAAACATAGTTTAGAAATAGCCTATTACAGTCGGTTGCTAGGAAGACAAACTGATAGATCCGAAAATTGAGCAGAAAGGATTCTCGCCTTTTTTCCCAAAGGTGGCCCTGAGTTATCGAACCCACGAGAGGATGATGCCCTTTAAGCAAGGGTTTCAAACAAGCTTTTGCTAGAGAAGTAAATTCCAGCTTTTGACCGAATCATAAATGAAGTTGATACTGAAAACACTTATAATAAAAATAGGCATGGGTATGAGTACTTATGCTTACAACCACATATTTGTGTCAGGATCATCGTAATATTAATTTGTGCTCTAGAAGTCATCCATTAAGATGTGCTTACTAAGTATTGAAGTGGGGGATGTGTCCAAATTACGTCTAGACCGTTACGTGTCATGGATCAAGAGTCAGTTGTCCAACCGAAGGGTCACGAATGGGTTGGCCCGGTAATTAAGATGGCAATAATTAGACAAAAGCATTGGGCGTTTAATGACTACATGTGAAAGCCTGATTTTTAGCCCATTCTTTTTATTTTGTTTTTCTGAGGTTTTTGCTTGAGTTTTCCTTTTTCGTAGCTTTGTGGTCTGGAAACTGAAGGAGATGCCCTCTTCTTTGTTTCAAGAGTGGCTTGTCATTCCCAAATCCTTCCCTAGACCCTGTCATTTTCATCCTAGCCCAAATCCAAATATTCTTTTCATTTGGAATATTCCTTTTCTATTAAAGGAATAACTCAAATTGCCCTAGGTTGTGAAGCAACCTTTATTTCCATCACTCCTAAAATTCCCAAATAATTCTCATAAATTGTTTGGGTCATATCTTTCTCAAATATGGCAAAATATTTCATTTGTCATGTTTATCATCATGCTCAAATAATTAATTTCCTATTCTGCCCTAAATGGCACATTGTGAAGCAAGTGCTATTTTCCTTTTCCCAATTGACCTCAAACTCCTGGGACACCTTTTCCTGTCCATATCATTGCCACATGCCAAATTGCAACCTCATTTGCCTAGTAATTATTTAATTATGATTTTCCAAAGTTTCTATCCAGAAAGAAGCTTTGTGAAGGAGGTGCAAGCTAGGCATATCCAAATGATTTTCCATTTTGCATGATCCCTCATATCATCATATCATAGCCCTCCACCAAAGTAGAGCTCATGTCATGCCTACATGTGAGCTCATCTTCAATTCCTTGATTCTGTCCAAAATTTTAGTTTGTGAAGCAAGTATATTTTATCTTGCTCCATTATGGCTGCCAATTTTTCTAGGCCTTCTATTATCCATATAACTTACTTCCACCCATTTTGGGCATGGTTCGTTAAGCTGCTATTCCTCTAGATTTTTTGCAAGTTTCTGGACAGAAATAATGTTTGTGAAGCAAGTACCATTTTGGATTGTCCATTTGGTATGAGCTTTTTACAGCATCTTTATATGTCCATATAATGGGTATTTGCAAAGTTGCATCCCATTCCATAACTCCATGTGAGTTCATCATCCAAATCAAGTTTCTGGACCAAAAATGCAGTTGCAAAGCAACCCTATTGTTTATTGGTCCATTTCTACTCTAAACTTCCAGGATTGTAGTTCTTCCTTAGTTAAACCTCCAAGACAACTCCATTTCTCCCAATAAAGTTTTCGTGGATCACCAGTGCACTGCCAAGTTTACTGTAGTAAACTTCAGAGGTTAATTACCATTCAACCAGAGCTCTTTTCATCGTTCTACCACCTCAGTTGTAACCTCCCCTGGAAGGACTTACCACTAGACAACAAGTTTCAGACCCTCTCCCCCGCTACATGCCAGTGCACGCAGTGACCGCGACAATGGCCTGCCTGTGCACGCGCTCTGTGTGCAGTGGCCGCGTCCAGTGACTGTTTGTGCTGGACCCCCTCCTCCTCTCGTCACCTTCGCACGCGTGAGCGTGTCCAGCAGCTAGCCCGTGTCATCCCCGTTCCCCTGGACCCCTCTCCCCCTTCGTCCGTTTCCTCAGGGACGCCCACCAACGCTCGCCGCCGAGCGCCCACGGGCGCACTGTGGCCGACCGAGCTTTAATGGCGCTCGGCTTCTTCCTCTGCTTCTCTTTTGGCCTCCTCCTCCCCGTGAGCTCTCCCCTGTGCCTCCCTTGTCGCCTGCCTCCGAGCTCATGCGTGAGCACACGCGTCCGCGGAGCCGGCGATGTCAACTCGGCACCTCGCCCCTCTGCCTATATAAGGCCACCCCGAGGCCGTTCGACCTCACCACCAGCCTCACACCACCTCCAGCAACCTCCCCGGCCTGTCCCTCGAGCTCCAGAGCCCCTCATTCCTCTTCCATGGCCGCCATGTCCGCCTCGGCTTCGGCCTAAGTTGACCCAAAGTCGAGCCCTCCTCTACCTCTAGCCACCACCATCGTCTTCCCCACACTCCGGCGACTCTCCCCTTGCCCCCTCGCCGGAGCCTGTCTTGGGCCGTGCCCCGAAGACCATCGTCGTCGTTGACCTCCTCTATCTCCTCCCGTCGCCTCCTCCCCACTCCTCCCGGGCGTCTCTTTCTCCTTTGGACGGGTGCGTCGTCGCATCTCGCGGCCGCCGGTGTCCTCACCTCGGCCGGAGATGGCCGGAGTTGGCCGGGCCGGAGCCGGCCTCTTCCCTGCCCTCACTCCTCTGTCTCTGATCGAGGAGGCAGCGAGGAGGAAGAAGACAGGCGCGAGGAGAGAGATGGATAAGGTCGGACCCTCCTGTCAGCTGTACAAGTCGGGCCCCGCCACCGCCACGTCACGTAAGTGGAGACGTCTTTTGCTGAAATACGTTTTCTGTTTCAGGAAAGCGTATTTTGCTTCTACTTCAGCACAGAGTGGGTTTTCTAGTTCAGAAAGCGTATTTCTTATTTTGCGCCTGTGTTTTATCCACTCAGGGACCTGTTTTCTGAGGAAATATTCACAGATTGGTCCTTCTTCTTCCACACCTCATAACTCGGCAACCGTAACTCCAAATGAGGTGATTCCAAAGCCCACTTCTTCGTCTCGTCGAGCCCGTTCTGTTGGTTTCATTTTCACTATGGTTTAACATTGTGAAAATGACCTTTTTTCCCTTGCACGTAAACAGCCCCTCCGAGAGAGAACTGTTTCCGGGAAATCTTTCCGCGGCTTCACCGCACTTCTCCCCGGTGCCTTCTTCATCCCCAGGCAAGCCACAATTCCCACTTGCATGATAGTCATGCAGTAGCCATGGTTTTCAACTTGAATATTTATTAAATGTTTGTTTGTTTAAAATATGGTTATCGTTGTTTCGGTAATGCTTCTGGATTAGTGCTTACTTTCTTGCTATGTTGTTATGCACCTGGTTGTCATGCCCTGCTAGTTGCTAGTATTCCTTTCATATGCTTATGCTTGCTAGTAGAACATGTTGATATTGGTGATGGCCTTCAGTGCATGACTATAGTCTGGTCCGAGTGCCGTCGTTATGCATGTTCCATTGCATCCAGTTGGTTAAAAGATTGCATGGTAGCATTGTTGATATGTATTGCATGATATTTATTGTTGATGCTAGTGGTCATGCTATGTTTAGGAGAAGTATGTACTAATGATGTTCATGCTAGTCAGTATGCCATACTTAGTTGGATATGATTCATTGTCGATATGGTGGATAGTTATGTGGTTCTCTCATGATTATGTTGATACCATGCTCATGCATTGTAATTGCATCATGTATTTATCATGGCTCAGCATATTGCATTCAAGTTTAACCGGATTAAATTGAACTTGAACAAGGGTTGGCTGAGTCATGGTGCCACCATATCGAGCTGACCAGTGCAACCACGCTTACCTTTATGGGAAGGTCCTAACTGGGTCTATTGTCGTGCCTATCACCGGTGCCTCCAATGAGGGAAGGTTATGGGCGTGCGTACCCTGGCCCGGTAAGCAGACATAACCTTGTGTGCCCGTTGTTGTTGTTATGGATCCGGTCCCCGTGAGGGACGTTTTGGACAGACGATGGTCGTTGTGTCTTTGGTAGACATGGGGCCACCCAGGACTAGCCCAGTTGGGAGTGGGTCGGAGTGGCTGGGAGAGTGTCATGGCAGTAGATCGGTTTTGTCGGAACGTCGTTGGTCCACCCGAATGGGAGTGCGAGGCCATGGGTTCCGTAGTGTGGGTACAGTGTACTAACCTCTGCAGAGTGTATATTAAATCTATCGATAGCCGTGCCCGCGGATAAGGGCCCAGTTCGTATCGGTCACAATGTGAGTCAACAGTAGTAGTAATAATAATAATGTGCTTAATAACAACTCCGGTTTGATGATGAGATAAGTTGGTTGTGATCACTAGAAAGATCACCGTTTGAGACCAAGTGTTGGTCATGGTTGTGATCGCCGGAATGATCACCGTGGTATCGAGGATACCGAGTTGTTGGATATTCATGATGTTGTGCGAGAATGTGGGTAAAAATCAAGCTCCTTGTGGTCATTTAATGATTACTACGGTATTGTTTATACCAAGCTTGATTTGATCCTGAGATGATTGTGTGATGTCCGAGGTTGGTAAGTGATGTATGTGATGGTTACGAAGTAACCCGAGCAGAATAAATAGTGCATATAGTGTCATCATGTTGCATGCTAGTATCGCCAGATTTATATGCTCATGCCATGCTGATATTGTTCTAGTTGTATCATGTTCATATTGTTGATGCCATATTATCCTGATGATCTCATGATAATTCCTGCTTAACCTGTAATTGCCATGCTGTTGTTTGTCTTGAATGCTTCTTGTTATTGTGAGCTTGCAAGTACATTCAATGTATTGACCTGGCGTGTCATGCCAGTTTGCAGGTCGTGCCTGGATTGCTTGCTTGTTTGGTGTTGTTCCTGTGTTCGCGAGCTAGGATAAGCGTTCCAGCCAGAGTCCCTGTGGAGTGGAGTTCATCACCGTCGTCGTTGTTCCGCTGCTAGAGTTATTCCGCTGCTTCGAGTTGTTCTCCTGCTTGTATAGAGCAACCGTGGTTGGCGTAGTGTCGTCGTGCCGATTTTATTCATTGTAATATCGGAACCCTTGTATTGATATTCGTGTTGTAATAGAGAGCTGGTTTGTTCTATGCTAAGCCGTGCCATATTCCACAAGACTTCACCTCGATCTCTGGGCTGGAATACAGGGCATTCCGGTTTTCTCTGATCCGGAGTGCCACACTACACCTCTTGAATCCCAATGATAGGATCTTTGTTACCGTACTAACCTTCTGTCACTAGTGTTCAATAACACTTCATAGTCTCCCTGCCCTTAGCCTCTCTGTGACTCGCTCTCCATGATCCTGGGTACTTGTAGAGGTGAAGAACACGGACGAGATAAGAGACAACTATGAAGCAATTTTATGCTACGCATATGAGACATTAAATCAAAGTACTTCCATCGATCCCTCCAACAAATACATCGGGGTGCAAAACCCTTGGCTCAACCCATGACCTTACCGAACTACTCACACATGGGGATCAGATCACACGAACAACACATCATGAAGATTGATTGATTAATAACATGTCTTACAATGGATGTCGTGTGTGATACACGACTACAAGTATGGCTAGATGGCTGAGAACTATGGTGATGGTGAAGTTTATGGCTATAGAGATGAGAAATGGAGGCGGCTAGGGTTGATGGAGATGGCTATGGTGAAGATGACAATGACTGGCTTGTTCTATGATGTTGTGTTGCTCGTTCGGCATCAAGCCCTTTATAAAGGTTGTTCAGGTGGATCAGACGCCTCGGTTGGCACGCCATACAACCATCCATACGAGCGGGATGGTCATAAGGAAGGCCGTCTTTTGCTTTGTTCCTCTAGTGTGCCTCCCACTTGATCTCCTCTATATCCAATTTACTCCTTTTCATGTGTTCGCTTGATTACGTCCACAAATAGCCTTCATGTGGAAACAAAATAAAGATCATATATTTGGAATCCTTTGAATTTATTAGTCATTAGTGGCAATACCGGAGTGAATACCTATGCTCTGATGAAATATCTCGGTTTAAACTCAGGTTAGAGGTGTAGAAATAATACTCATTAACTCTCCCAAGGTTAAACTTGATCGTCCTCGAGCAACATAGAGAGAAATTTGAATCATTAGGAACTCAGTTGTTTAAACCAAAATAACGAGAAGGGTTTCGTTCACTTGCGATTGGTACGCCTAGATAGCCCTCTGTTTCTTGACCTGAAAACTTAGTATAGCTGTAGTGGTGTCATGGTTATTATGCAAGTGTTAGTGAAGCAGAAATAATCAACTCAAAGCTCTTGCTCAACTAGATGAAATAACATGGTAACACTTAATTCTATTTCCTCTAGTTAACACTTGCTTGCCGGGAATGGACGGAAGATTTTCTTTCTTTCTTTGAGCAATGAAAACTGTAGAAAGGTATTGGATGCATCTCAATTGTATTCATCGGAGTTGGTTACAATATATACAGGTGATGTCTTGCGTGACAAGCCAACTAACCCTACCATATCTCTAGGAGTCAAGCTATACAAGGCTAGAGATCATAGGAAGATCAATTGGAGATAATTACAGATATGTCACGTTCAACACCCCCCCCCCTCCGCAGTCGAAGCGTCGCTGTCGGCGATGCAAAGACTGGAATGGAACTTCTGGAATGTAGTGGTTGGCAACCCTTTGGTCATAATGTCGGCAAACTGTTGGGTAGTCGGGACGTGAAGGACACGTAGCTGACCCAACTGGACCTTCTTGTGAACGAAGTGCACATCGAGTTCTATATGTGTTTGGTGCGCTTATGCTGCACTGGATTGGCCGAGAGATATGAGTCGTTCAAAACTTGTTGTAGCAGACAGTCGAGAAGTCATCGTGCTAAGGCCCCATAGGACCAGCGCAGCAGAACAGCAACCGTCGCCGATGAAGAGTAGCGTAGATTTGAAGGATCCAACCTGAAGAAACACAAACGTAGACGAACTACGACCAGATCCGAGCAAATCCACCAAGGACAGATCCACTAGAGACACACCTCCACATGCCCATCGATGATGCTAGACACACCGTCGGAACTGGGGCTAGGCGGGAAAAACCTTATTCCATCTTCAGGGAGCCACCGTCGTCTCGTCTTCCTGAGCAAGACACAAACCCTAGCAAAAGTTGAAGAAACATCTAAAAACAGAGCCCTCCCGCCGGCAAGGGCCGGAATCCACCACGCCACCATGGACTTAAGGCCACCGGAGACGAGGTAGACCAGCGGCAGTGCCGCCGGGCTTGAACAAATGCGGAATAAAACTAGTATTTAATTTGTCAAGAACAAAACCTAAATCGACTAGGCTCACCTATGTGCACCAACAACTTATGCTAAGTAAGATAAACAACTAGGTGATAACAAGATATATAACATGAAATACTATGGCTATCACAAAGTAAAGTGCATAAGTAAAGGGCTCGGGTAAGAGATAACCGAGGCACGCGGTAAGGATGATGTATCCCGAAGTTCACACCCTCTCGGATGCTAATCTCCGTTCGGAGCGGTGTGGAGGTACAATGCTCCCCAAAATGCCACTATGGCCACCTTAATCTCCTCATGCCCTTGCACAATTCAAGATGTCGTGATTCCACTAAAGAACCCTTGAGGGCGGTCACCGAACCCGTACACTTTGGCAACCCTTGGGGGCGGTCGCCGGAACACGTACAAATTGCTCGGGGCAATCTCCACAACTTAATTAGAGACCCCGACACTTGCCCGGAGCTTTACACCACAATGATTGAGCTCCGTAGCACCTTTTATATACCAACCGTCTAGGGCGACCAAGCACCCAAGAGGAACACGCTCTATGGTACCAAGCACCCAAGAGTAATAAGCTACTCAACTTCACTTCCACGTATCACCGTGGAGAACTCAAATCTATGCACCAAATGCAATGGCAAGGGCACACAGAGTGCCCAACTCCTTCTCTCCCAAATCCCACCACAACAACTAATGCTATGGAGGAAAATGAGAGGAAGAACGAAGAAGAGAACACAAAGACTCCAAGATCTGGATCCAAGGGTTTCCCCTCACATAGAGGAGAAAAGTGATTGGTGGAAACATAGATCTAGATCTCCTCTCTCTTTTCCCTCAGGAACTAGCAAGAATCATTGCAGGGATTGAGAAATAGCAAGCTCGAAGAAGGTCAACAATGGGGCAAAACACGAGCTAAATGGATTAGGTTCATTGTGGAATAAGACCCTCTTTTATAAGCCCTCCCAAATCCAACCGTTATGCACTCAGTCCACGCACAAGCGGTACTACCGCTCTGGGGATCGGTACTACCGCTAGGGTGGTGGTTCCCGGAGTATAGTGCAATGTCAAAGTACCCGAGGCGACAGTACCGCCGGAGCGTGTCGGGGAAGCTGATCGTGACCCACGAACACCTATGGGACTTGGCGGACCGAGTCCCTTTTGGTTCGGAGGGGTCGGAGATTGCACGAAGAGCAGATCGAGGCGATGCGAACGAGCAGTTTACCCAGCTTTGGAGCTCTCCGGAGAGATAATACTCCTACTGCTGCTTGTCTGATTATCTTGTGTTCTTGCTAGGGAGCAATGAGAGCTACAAAACCTAGATTGGGAGTCTCTAGTCTCGAATGAGTCGAATGAACCGAACCCTTTCTACGTTGCACATGGGCCTCCTTTTATAGGCTCAAGGGGTCACCACAGGTGGCAACGTAGACGAGGGTACAAATGGAAAAACAGTAGTTGGTACACCGACTTGTACAGTGTACAGTGCATTATACCTAACTCTGATGGCAAGGGACAAGATCAATAAATGCCCGTCCCTGTCGTCTAAACAGTGCAACAGGGACCGTCAAGTGCACCACCGTTTGCCACGATGGTAAGCTTGTCACTTATTATCGCTGCTCCCCGCTGGCTGCACAGACTCTCTTGACACGCACGCTGGAATGGCCCCATGGCGACATCGCTGGCGGATGAGCTGGGCGGAGATGAAGAGAGGTTGCGCCGCGCAAGCACCTTGCCGCGGCTGAATCCTGTTGCGCTGGGGCTTGTCGTCACCAAGCCTTCCCGGCAAGCTCCTCTTGCCGGGTCTTGTTTCCTTCGTGCTCGAGTGGTCTTCCCGCAAGCTCCTCTTGCCGGGCCTTGAATACTTTGTTCTTGGATGGCTCCAAAGGAGCAGCGGAGGACCTTGGCGTCACTAGGCAAGCCTTGCCGCTGGGTGCTGCAACTGCCCGCGGCACGAAGTTCGGGATACTAGGGTACCCCTACTCTAGTACACCGGCAGAGCCCCGGCTGGGCCACACACGGTGCCGAAGCGCTGTTGGGCAGGCCCAAAACAGTGCACGGGCACGCGCTGCCTAGATCACGCCGTTACTGCGCCCGGACCCACCACGCCTCCCACGAACAGCCGCGCGAACGTGGCGTCGTGGGAGAGATCGTGGGGCTTTCTTTAATTGAAAGCGGGCGTCCGCCCTCTCCCTCCTTATAAGCAGGGGAAACAGGGGCAAGACGCCCACCTTGCCATTGCTGTCACATCTCAAAACCACCGCCGCTCCCCCTTCTTCTCAAGTCTGAAGAGAGCGACGCCCCGCCCCCCATCGCCACCAACGCCATCAACGCCGTCGGCCTCCTCCACCACCTCCACCATGGCTCCAAAAGCCGACAAGGGAAAGGGCATGAAATCGGCCGAGGCACAGCGGCTCGCGGCGCTGCGGAAGGAGCGGGCCACCTTCGACCCCCTGCTCGACGCACAGGAGCTGCGGGAGGGGTACTACCTCTTCTGGTCGACGGAGACGTGGGCGCATCCGCGCACGAGGGTGATCTCCGCCGCCGCATCCGAGAAGGTTTCTGTCGGGTATCCCTTCTTCGCGCTTTTCTTCTACTGCGGGCTCTGCCCGCCCTTTTCCGAGTTCTTTTGCGACATCATGAACACCTACGGTCTCCGCCTCCTTGATTTCACCCCCAACGCCGTCCTCACCATGGCAGTTTTCGCACACCTTTGCGAGAACTTTGTCGGAGTCCACCCAAATGTAGCCCTCTTCCGCCACTTCTTCATGCCCCGTTGAGAGAGGAGAGCCGCTGTCGGAGGGATTGCATGGATCTCCGTGGATCGGCAAGAAAGAAGCGTATCTCGGAAGGAGAGCTGCAGCAAGTGGGAGGAGTGGAGAGCCGATTGGTGTTGGATCATTGAGGAAAACCCGCAGCCTTCACAGCCCAGCGCCAAAATCCCATAGTGCGTGGAAACGATTGGAGCAACTTGGCGCCGAGGATGCGAGGTTGAAGATTGTGTGACCGGATCCTGCGCCTCGGCATGCCGGAGCTCACTCAGAGGTGCTGTTATGCTGATTTCCTTCGCCGCCGCATTGCGCCCTTGCAGGAGAGGAGGAGGCCTGCTTGGGAGTTCCAAAACGCGGCGGACATCATGAGGCTGCGCCCGGGCCTCAACTGGAATTTCACTGTCTTGGAGCTGGATGCGATGCTGCTGGAGCTGTTCAAGCCCGACCCAGATCGCCCCGAGTGGTTCATGTTGCCGAGGGGGTCGCCTTGTGCAACAACTCTTCGCTTGACCATCCCGCGCTATGATGCCGTTAGCGATTCCCATGGATCGCTCCAACTTGGCAAGAGCCCGCCGACGACATCGCAGCGGTTCTTCGACAGCTTGGAAGAAGTGCCGATCCGCCGACGAGAAGAAGTGGCTCACCCGCGACACCACCGACGCCGAGCTGCAGCGCATCGCCACCAGCCGGGAGGAGGCGGCGGAAGCCGCTGCTGCCTGGTGAGTTCGGGTTCACCGTGGAGGAGGCGGAGGCAGCCGAGGCGGCAAGCCTTGCCGACGAGAGGAGCTTGCCGCGCGGAGGAGCAGGTCGAGCCGATCTGAGCTGAACGAGCCTGCCGGGCGCGCCCTCCACCTTCAAAGGTTTTCCGCGGGAGGAGCCAGCGGCCCGCCAAGAAGCGCGCCCGCAAGACCGGGAAGTTGCGGGTGGCGACGGGCCAATAGCCGTCTCGCCGCGCGCGCTCCACCGCGACAAGCTCTGTTGCCGCTGAGCGCCTCACGCTGCCACAAAGAACCGGAGCGGGCCTTACGGGACCACGGCTCCCGCACCCGCCAAGCGTCCGAGGAGCTCTCTTCCAGCTCGTCGCACCGGAGGCGGAGCGAATTAACTTCTCCGCCTCGGCCCGAGGAAGAAGAAGAAGAAGAGAGATCTTGTCGATGTACTTGTAATCCTTCGATTTGCTGCTTTGTCTTGTATCCGATTTGCTTCATTCTCAACTCTTTCCTTTTTCAGACGCTGGCTCGGAGGCGTCAAGAGAGCCAAGACTCGGTGGTCGCCATCGAAGACGATCCCTCCGTATGGCGGGAGGCGCGCTGAGACCCCTTGCCGGACCCGCAACCTTCCTCGAGAGCAGCCCCAAGACAACCCCCGCGTAAGTAATTGGTTTATTTCTTACGTTAGGTGTGCATGGGTGCTCCTTCTTCTTGATATCGACTTGTTGATTTGTGTAGGAGCAGAGCAGCCTCATCAGAGGCCCCGAAGTCACTCCCGAAGTTCTGCCTTCAATTACGCCGCCAAGGAGAATTCTCCGGCAAGGGAGCGCCTCCGCAAGAGAGCGCCTCCGCAAGGGAGGCTTCTCGACAAGGGACAGCGCCGCGATCCTCGGTGGTGGAAACCGCGCCATAGATCCCATCGCAGGTAATCTCCTTGCTTGAAAATTTCCCTTGGGTTCCTTTTCTTCTGTTCTTCTTTTTGAACATTTGCTTGACTGTTCTTTCTTTCTCTGATCATCAGATCCATCTGCCGGAGAGCCGATGGAGACCGAGGTTGCCGGCGAGGAGGATGCCTGCGGCAACAATGACGACGCCGCCAACATGGAGGAGGAGGCCGCGCCGATGGGTCCGCCCGCAGGAGGTCGCCAAGGTTGCCGGGCGCAAAAGCCGGGGAGGGTCTGGTGATCGTCTTGGCGACCTGAGGCCGCAGAGCGCCAGCGCCACGCCGACAGCCGATCCCTCCGCCACCGATGCAGACACCAGTTCGAAGAGCCCCAGCCCCGCGCCTATTCAAGGCCGGCGACGGTGTCTTCATCAAGATTCCATGGGCGCCGAGCCTGTGGCGCGGTCGAGGGAGAGACCTTCGACGAAGAGCTGCTCGCCTCCGTTGGGCTGTCGCTGGTTGACGCGCAAGCAGCAGCGATGGCGAAGTTCGAGGAGGAGCAGCTGCCGAAGAAGCCGCTGTCGCTTATCGCGCCCGACAAGCTAAGCTGGAGTCGAGGAAGCACTTGTCGCGAGGGCGGAGCTGACATGGAGAAGCGCCGCAGAAGAGCTCCGCGCCGCCAACAGAGAAGCCCTCCGGACGAAAGAAGCACGGAGCAACTCGCCGAGGGCGCACGGCCTTCATCCCGGAGAAGGCCGAGGTCGAGGAGCAGCAAAGGCTTGCCGGGCGAAGCTATCTGCGCAAGAAGGTGGTGGCGCAGCGGAAGATCAACCTTGACAGTTATGAGGAAGATCTTGCGCTGCCGAGCAATCACTTGGCGGAGCACCAAGGAGGCAAAGGACGCCGCCGCAGCTGCCGAGGCTGCCAAGAAGGAGTTGGAGGCAAAAGTAACGCAGCTTGGAGGCCGCCTATAGAAGAGCGGCGAGAGGTCATCACATTTGAAGCACGAGCGAGAAGGACGCTTACACTCTTAGCGAAGTTGCAGGGCCGCCTCGCTGAGAAAATCAAAGAGCTCGACGCCGCCAAGGACTCCAAGGCGGATCTTGAGCTGAAGTTGTCCACCCTGACGGAGACGCTGGACGGCGCCAAGGAGCGGGAAGTGGGTTTGTTGGAGAAGATCAAGGCCAACGAGGAGCTGCTGGCGAATGCCATGACCGCCCATAACACCTTCAGAGAGAATGTGATGCACTGGACGGAGAGTCTTGTAGATACTGCCGCCGCCATCGACAAGGAGCTGATGGAGCTGGGGATGGTGGGCCTCGGGTACTCCACCGACGAGCATCTCCAACCCAGCGCCAAGCTCAGCCTGTTCCTCAAGGGAGTGGTGACGGTTTCTCCAGCCGCTCGGGAGGAGATCCCAAAGCGTTGGTCGACGAAGTCGCGCCAGATCTCTTGCAGAGCCCTCCAGAAGGTGTTGATGAAGGTAGCCTTCCGCAATCCAGGCGTCAGCTTCGCCAACGTTCTCAAGTCTCTACCGCCAACTGCTGACGTCGAAGCACTCAAGGCCCTTGTCGCACCCATTGTGGACAGGGTGAGCGGAGTCAAGAGAGTTGATGGCGACCGCGTGGACTAGGCCGCCAAATTTATCTTTCCCTTGTCGCTGTTGATCATGTTTAGGAGAACAATTCATTAGATCTGCGACCAGTTATTCTTGTAATATACTCTATCTTAGGCAACGATTGCAATGTTATTTCCTTTACTTGATTCCTTCCTTTGTATGTTTGTGCCCTACGCTTTTAGGGAACTTGTCGGCTGGGCACCTTTGTCATGAAAGCCTGAGTGCGGAACGTCAGCAGCCTGCTGGCGATGCCGCCTCCGACAAGCAACCTTGTCGCAACTGGTTGCAGCTCACTTAAGTTGTTGAGCGGACTCGAAACAAAGTAAGGGCGCAAACCAGTCGCGAGTTGGTTCCTTCGCGCACAGGTTTTCCATACAAAGTACTATCGTTCGAGGAACATAACTTAAAAATTTAAAAACTGATTGCTCAAACTTTGGCAACTTAGCTTTTCTGTTGTTCGCTTCCCGGCAAGGCGATATTTCCTCGAGCGAGCGACACTTGGCGGCCCACACCATTATCTTCTCCTTCCCCCCCCCCCCCCCGGCTAACTTGTGGGCGAAGGAACCTTCCTTTCTTTTGAGAAGAAAGAAGAGAAAATAAAGTTATGGAGCCTTGTGGCTCGTTATTTCTTACCGGGTGTGGATGCTGCACAAAATGTTAGATAACACATGCATAAAGGATTATGAAAGCATGCATTTGACAAGTTGTGCGCAACAATGAGCTTTATCGATGCACGGGTCTGCGCCGCTTTGTACAAAGGATTACATGCAACATCGGCAAGACTTGTATTAGGGTGGTTGCGGAACGGGTTCCGCAATCCGCCTCTATGGGTAAAACTTACGAAGATGCTCTCTATTCCAGAGTTGCTCACCGAACGCCATCTTCGGTCTCAATGCGGACAGCGCCAGTGCCTAGTGACTCGCTTCACCCGATAAGGGCCTTCCCACTTCAAGGCCAACTTGTTGGAATTTTGGCGGACTGAACGCTACCAAGAACAAGGTCGCCTTTCCTCGAAACTTCTCGCACTAACTTTGCGGCTATGGTAGCGGCGCAAAGCTTGCTGGTAACGAGCAGCTCAGACAAGAGCTCGAAGACGATCCTCCTCAAGGAGCAGCGTCATCTTGTCACAGCTGCTCTTGCTCAAGCTCATCATAAGCGAGTACTCGAGGTGACCCATGATACGAGTTCCGTGGGGATAACTGCCTCTGCTCCATAGACTAGAGCGAAGGTGTCCGCCAGTGGCTCGATTTGGCGTCGTCCCGATCGACCAAAGAACCACCGGTAGCTCTCAATCCAGCTTTCTTCCGCACTTGTGCAGCTCGTCAAAAGTTCTGGTCTTGAGTCCTCGCAGCACTTCAAAGATTTGCCCTCTCGCTGACCATTGCTTCTGGATGAGCAATGTAGCAAAGCAGACCTTGGCGCCAAGATCTTGGACGACAGCATGATGGTGCGACTTCGGAATTGTGTGCCGTTGTCGGTGATGATCCTGTTAGGAATCCCAAAACGGCAAACAATTGACCAAGAACTTGATCACGATCGTGCTGCCACCTTCCTCATGCTTCCACTTCCGCCACTTTGTGAACTTATCGATGGCGACGCACAAGTACTCAAAGCCCCGACAGCTCGGGAAGGGGCCGAGGATGTCGAGCCCCTGCATCAAAATGGCCAGATAAAGGGATCGCCTCGAGAGCTTGAGCTGGCTGGTGTATCTCGCTTTGAATGGAACCGCACGCTTCACACTTGGTTACTTGTGCGCAGCATCCCGGAGGGCTGTCGGCCGAAGAAACCTTGCGGAAAGCTTTGCCGGCAGTGCTTTGCGCCAATGTGGTGACCACATATGCCTCGGTGTATCTCTCGCCAATAGCTTCGCCCATCTTCCCGATGAATACACTTCAATTTCACACCGTTGAGTCTTCTTCATGCATGTCTTTGTCGACAAACCGGTACATACTGACTACCGGGCTACTCTCTCCGCTTCTTCTTGCTCTTCGGAAGTTCTCCGTTCAAGGAAATTGACGATCTGCGCTTATGCCGGAGCTTGTGGCTCGACAACAAGGACTAAAGGCACATCTGCTGCGCGGGAACATCCGCTTACGGCAAGAACTCGCGGCTCAGCCGAGTTGATGATCCCCGCAAGCTTGCCGGAGCGAACTTGTCGGGAGCGCTCGCTTCAACGAAACAAACCTCGGGCTTGTCGGAGCAGATCGCCTCAAAGACTCTTGGTGTTGATCTTGGAGACTTCGGGCGGCGGCTTCGGGAGCTCGGCCGAAGTAGTCACCGAAACCCTCGGCCGAAGTAGTCACCGAAACCAACTTCCTCTTCTTGCTCTGTCCGGTTGATGGCGTTATAGCTTGGTTGAGTCAGCTTGAGCACAAAATTCCTGGTTCCATTGTAATTTGAGTGCGGCGACTTTGATGTAGACCATCAGCAATATCATTCTCGAGCTCTTGGAACATGTTCCATTTGCGGTCGTCAAAGTGTTCTTCTAGTTTTCTCACTTCATCAACGAGGCTTCCATCAACGGACTCGATAATCTTTGTTCACTTGGCGGACGACAAGCTGCGAGTCACCCTCGACAATAAGCTTCGATCCCAAGGTCCACTGCAATCCCGAGACCGCAATCAAACCTTCATACTCGCAGATTATTTGTTGCTTGCTCCTTGGGAAAGTGCATCGGACTATGTACTTGAGGTGCTCTCCGTGGTGCGATAAGCAGACGCCGCACCGGGCGCTTTGCAGCAGAAGGCACCATCAAAGTACATCAGCCACTCCTTACTTGCTTCCTTGATGGGGATGCTCGCTCGAATTTCTTCATCTTATGCTGCCGCCCATTCTGCTATAAACTCTGCCAATGCTCGCTTTGGATAGTTGAAGTGCTTTCAAACTTGAGGCCAAAGCTTGACAGTTCCCAAAGGCCCACTCGACAATCCCGCCTGTTGCTTCGGATTTTGCAATATCCTTTTCAGCCGAAAGCGAGTGACGATCGTTATCTCATGTGCTTGGAAGTAATGGCGCAGCTTTCTCGAGGCCATGAGGAGGCCGAAAGCAGTTTCTCGCACACCGAGTACCTTGACCTAGCCCCTCGCAGAAGGGAACCGACAAAATAGACTGGGCGCTGCACCATCCTTTTCTCATCTTCTTGCAATCTTGCGCAGATCCGTCCTTGTCGGGACCAGAGCTTGTCGGTGAAGCCTCGCTTGTCGCTGGATGCATCCGCCTCGTTGCCGGCTCATCATCCGCCTCCCTTTCCGCTACTTAACGCAGCACTAACCACTTGATTGGTTGCCTCTATATATAGCAGCAACTTCTCTTGTGGCCTAGGTGCGATAAGTATTGGAGTGGAGGACAGTACCTCTTCAAGTCTCGCAGCGCAGCCTCCGCTTCGAGTCCATTTCATTGACATGCCTTTTTCAAAATCTTGAAAATGGCGGTATGCCAAGCCAGAGACCTAGAGATAAACCTGCTGAGAGCAACCACGCAACCGGCAAGTCTTCTTACATCCATGACGCGCTTTGGTGCTTCAATCTGCTCAATGGCCTTGATCTTGTCGGGATTGGCTTCAATTCCCCTCTGAGACACGAAGAACCCGAGAAGCTTGCCGGAAGGGACTCCAAACACGCACTTCTCGGGGTTGAGCTTGAGGTTGATCTTGCGCAGATTTGCAAAGGTCTCATCCAAATCTTGAACCAGAGTTGCTTTGTCCTTGCTCTTGACCACTATGTCATCCATGTAGGCTTCTACATTTCTGTGCATTTGCGGCTCAAAAGCGTCATGGACCACTCTTGCAAACGTTGAACCAGCATTCTTCAAACCAAAAGGCATCCGTATGAAACAGTATGTGCCACATGGTGTAATGAATGCGGTTTTCTCTTCATCCTCTTCTGCCATGAAGATCTGATGATATCCGGAGTATGCATCAAGAAACGAAAGCAAGTCACATCCAGCCGTGGAGTCAACAATCTGGTCGATACGTGGCAAGGGAAATGGGTCTTTGGTACAAGCTTTATTAACATCTGTGAAGTCAATACAAAGTCTCCATTTCCCATTTTCCTTGCGTACAACTACCGGATTGGCCAACCACATGGGATGGAGTACTCCTCTGACAAGGCCTGCTGCTTCCAGTTTCTTGATCTCTTCTGCTATGAACTCTTGGCGCCCACGCTCGCTTCTCGACTTTTTTGCTTGACGGGCCAAGATGAGGACAGACAGCTAGGTGATGCTCAATTACTTTCCGGAACACCGGGATGTCGACGGTTGCCATGCGAACACATCGACATTCGCCCGCAGAAAGTAACGAGCGCGCTTTCCTATTTAGGGTCGAGAGTGGCAATCGATGGTGAAGGTACCACCAGCCCGGCCCTCCTTGGCGGGCACCTTTTGGTCTTCGTGGAGCTGCCATCATCTTCTTGCACTTGCCGGTGGAGCTCGATGGTGCGCCCTCGACGGTAGCGCAGCACCAAGAGGTGCGCTGTCGGAGGGGCATCGAGCTCTTGCCGGACAAAGTGGTCTTCTTCTTCCCCGGAGCTTCAAATGCAAGTGATTTGCTATCCGTCGCAGCTGCCGTGATCCCGGAATCTTGTCGGCGCAGATAATAGCACCTTTCTTGTCGCCATGAACAGAAATGACACTTATCGGGCCGGGCATCTTGAGCAAATTGTATGCATAATGAGAGGCTGCCATGAACTTGGCGAGTGCCGGACGCCAAGTATTCCATTGTTGGGTAATGGGAAATCAGCAACGCCGAATGTGACCTCTCGGCCCTGAAGTTTAGCTTGCTGCCAAATGTTACCGCAACATGATCTTCCTTTCGCTTGCTCCTTCCTGGTTGATTCCTTGAAAGTGCCAGCCTCTTCGAGCTCGCTGTCAGGATTTGAAGCTTCGAGCATCGCGAGGAGATCAGGTTTAAGCCGGCCCCGCCGTCAACTAACATCTTGGTGACCTTGAGGTTGCGGATAGTTGGTGAGACCAACATGGGGAAACACCCAACCGCAGTTATGCGATCAAGGTGGTCCTCAATATCAAAGATGATAGGCGTGCTGGACCACTTCAGAGGCCTGCGTGACTCTACGGATGGTTCTGCTGCATTAACCTCCCGCATCCATTGCTTGAGTTGGCGGTGCGAGGTATGCAGAGAAGCACCACCGTCAACGCAGAGGACCTCTGTTGCTTTCTGGAACTCCTGCTCATCGGTCTCGTCGTCTTCCATATCTTCATCGTCATCGTCGTCTTCATCCTTCTCACGGCCGCTGGAGGTCTGTCTCTTGCCGCTGCTTGGCCTTGCACGGCGCCCTCCCCGCCGGTCGCTTTTTGCTAGCTGCTCCAGACCTTCTTGGGCCTTCTCCTTGTCTCGCCGCCGTATTCAGCCTTCACGTTTCTACAAGCTGCTCGACCTTCTTGCAGCTCGAGATCATGGCCCTTTGTGTGGTGAATCTTGCAAGATCGTTTGTTGAGTTGTCCGCTTGTCGGCGGTTGCCATAGCTCGGGCGGTCGGTGTCACGGCAATTTCCTTGCCGAGCCACCAACCTTGGCCTTCTTGGCGCCACCTCCGCTGCGGACTGCTCGACAACTAGTACCTCTTTGCTCTTCTTCTTTACGTTGTTCCGCCCGCTCTTCTTGCCGGGCGGTCTCTCACCGTCACGATCCTCGCTTCGCATTCTCTCCCGAGTCTTCTTCCTTCTTCAAAGACGTGCACACTTGTCGGCCAGGCATACAGCTCATCGACGCCCTTGACTTTGCACATCGCCATCTCCTCCTCATCCCGCGGTTCCGCATGTTCGTGAACGCTACCGATCACCGTGGGCGTGCTGGACATCCGATGTTGTAGTGCACACGGCTGAATCTCTGGATGAACTTGCGCAGGACTCGCCTTCCTTCCGGGCGAGCAGGTGAAGGTCACTGGCCATGAGGTTTGTGGTCGCTGTGAAGGCGCCGACAAACCGATGGCATAGATCTGCCCAAGAGGATATGGAACTGTCCGGCAAGTGCATGAGCCAAGATCTCGACATTGGGCTTGAGTACCAGCGGGAAGTAGTTGGCGAGGATCTTGTCGCCTCGCCCCCCGCAGCTCGCACCGCGATGGTGTAGATGCCGAGGAACTCGATGGATGCGCCCTGCCATCATACTTCTCCGCACATCTGGTTTGAAGTTTTTCTTGTCGGGCCACCGACTTGCCGCAGCTCACGAGTGAATGCAGGGCAACCTACCGCTGCACGGCAAGTCACCGTTCCTCGGCGCTTGCATGTCAACAGCGGCCCAGCCAGCGTGGTCGATTGACGCCGCTTTCTTCTTTGCGCCGATGCGGGTCCGAAGCGCCTTCCTGTTGCCGTTTGGAGAACT
The DNA here is from genome assembly GCA_021605205.1 of Aegilops longissima. Classification (NCBI taxonomy): domain Eukaryota; kingdom Viridiplantae; phylum Streptophyta; class Magnoliopsida; order Poales; family Poaceae; genus Aegilops; species Aegilops longissima. Next base: position 612,917,489 of record CM038682.1, on the reverse strand, counting down.
TGGCGCTGATCACGGCGAGCTCGTGGATCCGGCGACGGGTGGAGTCGCTTGCCGAGGTGGATCCGAGGAGCTGGTGATCTTGGCCTTCGGGATGGAGAGCGATGGTGGTTGCACCCCACGTGTCTCTTCGCCACCGGCTCGCGTTTTGTCGTCCTCGCCGCGGCAAGGACGCAGTTGGTTGCCGCGGGTATCACCGCTGGCAAAGCCGGCGAGACTCGATGGTGGCCTCCATTCGCCGACCTTGTCGGCCGCTGAGGGTAGTCTAGAAGCAGTTGAGCTCTCACCAAGGCTTCGCTGGAGTGGTGGTGGCAATGGCGTGATTTGGTGCGAGGAACGGATATGCTCGGACTTCTAACCAAGTTAGAAGGAGCAGCATCCCGCCCACGCGATCGATTCCGCTTGCATTCACCGGCATGTTGGTGTGCATGCTGGTCCCGGGCTTCGGATCCTCCAGCTTGGCCTTGATCCAACGAAGCGATGGCGCTGCGAGCACCATGACGCTGCCGGTCTCGCCCCGAGACGGACGCACGATCCGGACGCCGAGGTCTGCGCCGCCTTTGTCCTGGACTTGGCAGCGTCGTGGCCTCGACGACGCTGTTCCTCCGCCAGCGTCTTCCCCACCACTGGCCACCGGTGGTGGTGGGTTTGACGCGACGGCTTGCTGCCGCCAAGCCTTCTTCTTCGGTGGCATGTTGATGAAGGTGATGAAGATGTCGCCGTGAACGCCGGATCTGGTTCACACAGCCTCGACGCCCCTACCGGGCGCGCCAAAGATGTCGGGAAGTTGATCGTGACCCACGAACACCTATGGGACTTAGGCGGACCGAGTCCCTTTGGTTCGGAGGGGCGGAGATTGCACGAAGAGCAGATCGAGGTGATGCACACGAGCAGTTTACCCAGCTTCGAGCTCTCCTGAGAGATAATACTCCTACCGCTGCTTGTCCGATTATCTTGTGTTCTTGCTAGGGAGCAATGAGAGCTACAAAACCTAGCTTGGGAGTCTCTAGTCTCGAATGAGTCGATGAATCGAACCCTTTCTACGCTGCACATGGGCCTCCTTTTATAGGCTCAAGGGGTCACCACAGTGGCAACGAGACGAGGGTACAAATGGAAAAACAGTAGTTGGTACACCGACTTGTACAAAGGTACGCTGCATTATACCTAACTCGACGGCAAGGGACAAGATCAATAAATGCCCGCCCCTCGCTGCCTAAACAAAGGCAACAGGACCGCTGGCGCACCACCGCTTGCCACGATGGTAAGCTTGTCGCCGCTTATCGCTGCTCCCTCGCCGGCTGCACAGCCTCTTGACATGCACGCCTGGAATGGCCCCATGGCGACATCGCTACGGATGAGCCGGAGCGGAGATGAAGAGAGTTCGCCGCTGCAAGCACCTTGCCGCTGCTGAATCCTTGTCGCGCCGGGAGCTTGTCGCCACCAGCCTTCCCGCAAGCTCCTCTTGCCGGGTCTTGTTTCCTTCGTGCTCGAGGGTCTTCCCGGCAAGCTCCTCTTGCCGGGCCTTGAATACTTTGTTCTGGATGGCTCCAAAGGAGCCGCGAGGACCTTGGCGGTCACTAGGCAAGCCTTGCCGCTGGGTGTGCAATCGCCTGCACGAAGTTCGGGATACTAGGGTACCCCTACCTAGTACACCGACAGAGCCCCGGCTCGGGCCACACACGGTGCCGAACGCTGTTGGCCAGCCCAAAAGGCAGTGCACGGGCACGCCGCCCAGATCACGCCAAGCATATCGCCTTGACCCACCACGCCTCCCATTTAACAGCACGCCGCCGAACGTGGCGCCGTGGGAGAGATCGGGGCTTTTAATTGAAAGCGAACGTCCGCCCTCTCCTCCTTATAAGGGGAAACAGGGCAAGACGCCCACCTTGCCATTGTTGTCACATCTCAAAACCACCGCCTCCCCCCCTCTTCTCAAGTCTCAAGAGAGCGACGCCCGCCCCCATCGCCACTCAACGCCATCAACGCCGGCCTCCTCCACCACCTCCACCATGGTTCAAAGTCGACAAGGAAAGGGCGGAATCGCCGAGGCACAGCCGCTCATGGGCGCCATGAAGGAGCGGGCCACCTTCGACCCCGCCGACGCACGTGAGCTGCGGAGGGTACTACCTCTTCGGTCGACGAGACGGATGATCCGCACAGACGAGGGTGATCTCCGCCGCCAGATCCGAGAAGGTTTCGTCGGCATCCTTCTTCGCTTTTTTCATCAAGGGCTCTCGCCTCACTTTTTCCGGAAGTTCTTTATGACATCATGAACACCTACGGTCTCCGCCTCCTTGATTTCACCCCCAACGCCGTCCTCACCATGGCAGTTTTCGCACACCTACTCTAGTACACCGACAGAGCGGTACTACCGCTCGCCCCAACGGTACTACTGCTAGGGTTGCAGTATACATGGGAAGGGCGACAGTAGGGCGGAGCACAATGGTAGTACTACTTAAAAGAGGCACTACCGTGCATCACTGCAGCCCTACTACCACGGGGTGGCGGACGGGACCAGAAGCAGATAGATAAGCGGAAGTGGCAGGGAGGTACAACCACTTATAAGCAGTACTACTGCCCTACTGCCGCTGAATCCGGCACGAAAGACAAAATCCCTAGAATAAGCGGAAGTATGCGTGGTGCTGGAACAACTAAAGTACTGCTTAAAAGAGGTACTACCGCTGCCCAGAGCAGTACTAACGTCGGAGAGCTTCAATAAGGCCCAAGCAAAACAGATGGATACATTAAAAACCTGAACTACCATAACTTTTGCAAAGGAGCTCCAAATGGAGCAAACTCAGGCTTGTTGGATAGATGACAACAAGTACTATCCAAATTGAGCAAACTCAAGCTTGTTATAGTAAGAAGTGGCAGGGGGAGTATGCCTATGATATAGAGGAGTGAAACCTCCATCGGTGAAGAACCGGCATAAACTTCCGCATCAAAAACATCATAGAAGATGCACATGAACTCTGTTTTCGATGAACTCGAGCTTGTCATGAAGATGATCATAAGCTCTAGAACTCACAAAGAGAAACACCAAACAAGAACCAAGAAAGATGATGCAAGGATGCAATGGTTTTAGCTCTCTACGAACGACACGATCAAGTTACTTACTTGAGAGCCCCCCCCCCCTTGATAGTACGACAATCGATCCTATAACTCGGTATCCCAACTACCACCATGAGACCGGTAAAATAGAAAACCTATAGAGGGAAACCTTTGCCTTGCACATAGTCCACTTGAGCTAGATGATGATGATCTTGATTTCCTCAAGTTGGACCACCTTTCTTGATTGTGTTGGCTCGATGAAGACTAGTTGATTGCTCCCCCATACTCCACTATGGGTGAGCCATTCTTCGACACATCTTCACAAGTCCATTGTGACCAAATGGACGGCAAGCTTCAAGCATGATCTCTTCGTGATGCTCCACTTGAACTTGCACACCGCAATCTTAATGACGATCACCACTTGATGTCATCCTCCATGGGTTGTATGAGATCTTCCTCTTGACGCAACACTGGTACAATGAGCTACTACACAAACGTTTTTAACCCCATTTCGTGACGGCATTTTAAATCGTCGTCGGGCCAGTGTGGGCGATAGGGGGTGCTTCCCACACGACCTAGAAACCATCGTGGGTAGGGAGCCATGATGCATACGTTTTGTATAACTAAGGGTATGCGATGACGGTATCTATCCCAAACGCGAGTCTTCAGACAACTGTTTCTGATATCTCGAATATCCCAAATGCTCCATCCTTTCTACTCGTTTGTGCTTGCATTACCATCACAGTCGGTATTCTGTGGTGCTACGTTTATGATGCGCGACCCATCACAAACAGTTCATGATTATTGAACATGTACAATAAGCAGAAGATCACACATATTTACTTTTCCTTGACTGTATGCGATTCGATGTAAGAGTGCATATAGTTGTCCCTATAAAACTACATGCGAAGCTTGAATATATCCCACATGATTCATCTGTCATACCCGCATCGGATGAAGGCCTATCGCACGCGTTCTTCTATGAGCAAACGTTTACGATGCGCACGACATGATAGACAGTCCATAATTGCCAAGCGTGTGTGATAAGGTGACTTTCGCAAACATATAATAAGAAGGAACTGTGTGCGCTGCTATTGTTAATCTTACATGTTTTTTCTAGGTTGATCGTGTGTGCAGTAGAGATTCATCGCACACGTAGTGGATCTAAGAAATGTCTCTGATCTTGACGTTTATCGCAGATGTTTTGCTTTCGCAAACTGTGTGTAGTGTACTGGCTTGCAGAACATAATTTATCCCTAATTTTGCATTTAAAAAACACAAATTTTAAATTTGAAAGTAGGCAATCACTTATTTAAAATGAAACCATGTTTATTACAAATATAGGTTCAAGAACGAATGCATAATTCGATGCATAGGTACATATACTGAAGAACTATAGAAGCACCGACTAAAGAATGATGAACGACAGTTGTACTAAAGACTGTAAAGAGAGAGGCGAAGACATTCTGGTTGGTGGTGAGGTGAAGCGGAATGCCCATATTGTGCCCTCCCCCATGCGTAATGCGCGCGCGACTCTAGGCCAACCCCTTGTGATGGCTGCCTGCCCATCCTTCATTGTCTTCATTAGGACTTCTTGATGCTCATTGTAGTCTCGGTGAAATATTTTAACCTTCATTGCATGTCCACCAATCATGTACTTTGCAACGTAATCTTGAGTAAACTGCTTTGGGAACCACTGCAAACGAAAAAGATTCAGACATTGTTGTCTAACAACTCATTATGGGCAGTAAAAAGAGAAGGCTACAGAGTTCGTAGTTACCATCCTACAACTCACTATTGTGTTGGATGGAGCGTAAACAAATAATTTGATTGCCACCGTTCGTATCTTTTGGCTAAGTATCCTTATCAGTTTCCTCACTTCATGCTGGTTCATGAATATCTCATTGCCCCATACGCAAAACGGGTCGATGTGTGGATCTTTGCCAAGGACATATGTACCTACAAGAAACAAGACAATATTAGAAACTCAAAAGTGTCCAGGCCTGGACCTATATGCACTACATTATGGAACGACAAGCGAGTACAAGCCGAGGGATGAAACTAACCTTGGCGTAAAATGTTGGCCACTCCCGTTGTTGTCCTGCATAAGTACATGGAAAGGCATGATAAGTATAGCAACCTTAACATCAAACAAATATAGCCAAGGTAATCTCCAAATGATAGCTTGAATGTGTTGGTTTCAGCATGTTGTTACAGCGGATATAAAATGGAAGGGAATGTTAACTACAACAGGCTTAACCGCCACCAAATATTGTGGTTCAAACTAGTATTGTTGAAAATGGATAGAACGTAGCTAATGCTTAAACATCACACTAGATAAATGTGTAAAACTGAAATAAAGGGCATGTGTTAACTACACCAGGCATAACAGGAACCAAATATAGCTGTTCAAACTGGTATTGATGAAATCGAACTGCACAGTTCAGACTTGCACATAATGAACATCACATTGTGAACAACTGGAAAAAAACAAGGCATATATGATCAGTATAAAAACCAAATATAGCCATTGATAACTGGACAGAGGCTCACTGCAACCAATCTAACAAGAAAATACAAATAAATAGGGCATATGCTTGAAAATTGGACAAATGCTCATTGCAACCAACTTAGCAACCAAATATAGATAAACAAGGCATATGCTTGAAAACTGGACAAATGCTTACTGGAGCCAACCTAACAACCAAATATTGATAAACAAGGCATCTGCTTGATAACTGGACAAATGCTCACTGCAACCAAGCTAACAAGCAAATACAGATAAACAAGACATATACTCACTATAAACAACCAAATATAGCCATTCATCATACTGAAGTGGACAATTCATACTTAAACATCACATAGCCCTATTGGAGATTGCATTTTTGCATAACTGAAATAATTAAACACGGCATAGTTGAAACACCACATGGAAAAAACTACTAAAACAAAGGGTACGGATTGGCTAGCTAGAAAAAGTAAAATTGTTGATAGGATATTGCCTCACTTGTCATGGACGAGATCCTTCCAGTAGGAAGAGCACAGACCCATGGTGCAATCTCTGATGTCGCGGATGGGTTGTTTCACCTTGGAAGACCCTTTGTGTGTGCCCTCCTCGTGGTCGTGGTCGATGAGATCTGACTTGGCAACTGAGGATCCCAAGTCGCAGCCATAGAACGTGTCCTTCAGAAATGACAAAATGGGCTCGATGGCGTACAAGGGCCACAAATCATTGACCGTGTGGCGGAGGAGATCAGCGGCGGGGCCTTCAAAGAGATCGGCAGTGGTTGAACCAGAGGGGTTGGGATGGACTAGTTAACCTATGACATGGCCCGCATGAAGCCGTCGATGTCGATGAGCTTGATGTCGTAGCCAGCTTTTTGGAGATCCGGTAATACGCGAGCCCGCTGACGTGAAGCCTTCGGCTTGGCAACACAGTCAACATCCTCACCGGCTTCCGCGACGAGGTGTTGCTCCGGATCGACAGGTCGGGATGAACGGCAGCCACCTCGCCATCGTCCACCGGAGAGGCCGTGATAAACCTCTTTTCGGTTGTACGCCCGTCGGGCTCCCCGGGATACGTGGTCGGGCTTAGGCTGCGACTCTCTGGAGTAGGGGATGTGGATCTGGCGGGGAGGGACACCGCATGCCTCATCTAAAAACTCAGGGGGACGACGGTATGGGAATCGTTGGGTAACCTGAACTTTATTATCTAAGCTAGGAGGCATGGGCAGACCGGTAGGGGTTGGTGGCGGCGAGCTAGTTCAAGCGGGGGGTTGCACTGTGGAAGGGGGGTGGTGTTTGAGGATTTGCCGCGGCTACTAATTTTTTTAGTAATGGTGGGTGGAGATGTTTGTGGACAAGGGAGGGCGACGGTTCAAATGCCTCGGCTACTAGAATTTTACTATAAGGTCAGTGGTGGAGGAGTGGGGGCAATGGTTAAAATACCGCGGCTACTAAAATTTGGGTAAAGGAATTGAAGTGAGCCGGGAGCAACCAAGATCGCACACAGTCCAAAAAGAATATGTGTGTATGATAATAAGGAAAAGCGGCGGAACCGCCGTTTTTGCATCGCATCAAGGCGGGTAGTTTGTTTTTAGATTTCTAGCTAGCTAGTCTATCACACACATTTCGTCCTAATTTTTAGACTCGGGCATAGAATTCATCCTAAATAAACTACCCGCCTTGAGCTTGTGCAATCGTGGTCATTTTACAGCGCACTAGCATTGCACACGGTTAAGCCAGTACCTCCATGCTCGTGCTTGCGCGATCGTGGTGATTTTACAACGCACTAGCATCACACACGGTTAAGCCAATACATCCACCCTTGCTTACGCTTGCGCAGTCGTGGCGATTTTACAGCGCACTTGCATCGCATATGGTTAAGCCAATACCTCCACCCTTGCTCGCGCTTGTGCACTCATGGTGATTTTACAGCGCACTTGCATCGCACACGGTTAAGCCAGCGCACCTGTGTCCGTTGTGCGTCATTCGAGTCTTCCATTTGGCAGCAAAAAAAGTGAGAGAGGGTCAGAAGACAACAACACTAGCATGTGGCCCAAATGTATATATGAATGAAAATGGTGGTCTGTGATGTTCAAATTCCCAATTCACAACTTTGACCGCACGGGCCCACGGGTGGGCGCGTCGCGAAGATCGTTGAGAGGGGCCAGAAGTCAACAACCACTTGGAGGTGGCCAAAATATATGTAGGAATAAAGAATGTGATGTTTAAATACACATTGCACAACTTTGGTGACACCTGCCTCGCAAACAGGAAAGCTCCCCTTGGATATATCTATAATGACAGTCTAAGGTCGTAGCTAGCTAGGGTGCTTGCCCCATCCCCCACTTCGTGTTGGCGGAACACATGCATGTACTTATACTTTGGTCATACATGCGTGTTGCCATGACCTACCATAAGACGGACTAGTGAATCTATCGCTTGGTCAAGCGACCTATTGTTGTCGATAAAAAATGGATATAAATACACTGCTTGAGCCAATAGATTGGACCATCATCAAAAATCGCACGAGAGGGGCCACAAAACTAGCACCGCCTGCATGTGGCCCAAAATGATGTACGTTGGAAGGGGTGATGTGTTTTAAATATCAAATAATGTACAATTTATATGTGGGGCTTGCCTCTCGATACAGACAACCCCCATGAAAGCTAGGTATTTAAGGACGACATGTGTAGGGTACAGTGTCGGTCCAACCCACCTATTCGAGCGCCTGGGAGGGAATCCTGAGAACACATGAGCTCAAACTTTGCTCGAACATTTCACCATGACCCGCCCTAACTCGAACTAGGAGGGATCCATTCATGGCCAAACCCCTCAAGTATTCCAATAAAGGGATGATATATATATATATATATATATATATATATATATATATATATATATATATATATATATATATATATAGACCCCGGGAGCCCACTTGATATGTGTGTCATCTAAAACCGCACAAGGAGACGGGGTTGATCGGAAAATCCCCTATACCCTACATGCGGCCCAAAAATATGTTTGGGTAAGGTGGTGTGTGATCTGTTCAAATCCCCAATGCAGAACTTCGATGGGGCTCCAACTACATTACAAACCGAACACCATACCCCTAAGCCAGGTTCAAGACGTATGATGCCAGTTCCTCAACTTCGAGGCAGGGGGAGGGGGTATCATCCAACACATGTGCTAAAACTTCATTTGACCTAACATGGAACACAAAGCAAGAGGAAATCGTCATGGTCAAACCCTTCTTATACGTTGGGTCAAAGGGTTAGATGAGGAACCCATCATGGTCAAACTATTCCCGTACGTTGGGTCAAAGGGATAGATTGTGTGGGCCCACAGATCTCGATCATTTATTCTCCAATTTTTTAGAACAAGAAATAAAAAGAAAAAAACAGCATTCTACAAATTACCAAAATAGGATCCCAAGGTTATATAATCGACATGACAGGTCACTACAGACACATTTAGATGCTAAATGTCTGTAATGACCATATCATGGCGCTTAAATGAAGCTTGAGATATGCAGCTTCCCACCGGGTCACCCATCCTTAGACTCCTCCAGCCCCAACATGCTTAACTTCTGCGTTCTACTCGACTCGGCTAGCGGGTGGGAAGCCTCCCCTTGCTGATAAGAGTTGCCTCCTTGCCTTTAAGGCATTTCACGCTGGTCACCGTGTGGTACCTACAACCTACTATCACACAGGTTTGTGCTTTTAGAGATTGTGTGCAATATTTACATGACCGGTGTGTCGCCGCCTAGCCTTCCATGAGCACTCACACTGGCAGCGTAAAACCGATGGGAGAAGAGGCGAGAAACCGATGTGAGGAGTGGCGGGAAACGGTAGCGTGTTTGGATATATAACACCATTAATATGGATAATTTAGTAAAGAAGGAAGCGCGAGCTAGCATGACACGCAAGACAAAGGCTTACCTACAAAAAGCGACGGCTGACTGTAATGCTTTAAATATTCAGGGTTCGTTTGGCCTTTTTTATACATTATAATTGAGTTTTCTAAACATAAATTTAATGTGCATAATTCAAATCTGAACTACAAAAACATGATCCAGTGCACCAAAATGGCTAGAAAGATCATACATGTGTCCTTGGGTGCATGAGGTCCCATACAAGGAATGGGAATGAATTACAACCGTCTCGGCGTCCTGGCTCGGCCTCAAACATTGAGAATCTCGGTTTCAAATACCTGTAAATCCAAAACTCACCAGAAAATCATGAAACTTGGCATGGTGTCATGACATGGCACATATATGTCGTGCTAAAAAAATTATCCAATTTGAGGCAAGTTTTATTACAAGCCTCTTACAAATCGGAGCTTCTCTCAAGAAGCCTTGTGGTTCCAATAGGGAAACGTGTCCCCCTTGTGGGCGAAATAATAATCGCTGCCTCTTCTCACCTTGTATTTTTTTTCTAAAAGCAACATGGAACAACAGGAGATTCGTGCTGAAATTTGAAATTATTCAGGGTTCGTTTGGCCTTTTTTATACATTAATTGAGTTTTCTAGGCATTTAATGTCCATAATTCAAATCTGAACTACAAATACATGATCCAGTGCACCAAAATGGCTTGAAAAATCATACATGTGTCCTTGGGTGCATCTTTAGGTCCCATGCAAGGAATGGAAATGAATTGCAACCGTCTCGGCGTCCTGGCTCGGCCTCAAACATTGGGAATCTCGGTTTTTAAATCCCCGTAAATCCAAAACTCACCAAAAAATAATGAAACTTGGCATGGTGTCACAACATGGCACATATATGTCGTGGTAAAAATATTGTCCAATTTCGGGCAAGTTTTATTACAAGCCTCTTACAAACCAGAGCTTCTGTCAAGAAGCCTTGTGGTTTTGATAGAGAAATGTGTCCCCCTTGTGGGTGAAACGATAACGCGGTCTCTTCTCACCTTGTATGTTTTTCTACAGGCAACATGGTACAACAGGAGATTCATGCTAAAATTTGAAATTATTCAGGGTTTATTTGGCCTTTTTTATACATCAATTGAGTTTTCTAGGCATTTAATGTCCACAATTCAAATCTGAACTACAAAAACATGATCCAGTGCACCAAAATGGCTAGAAAAATCATACATGAGTCCTTGGGTGCATGCTTAGGTCCCTCGCAAGGAATGAGAATGAATTACAACCATGTCGGTGTCCTGGCTCGACCTCAAACATTGGGAATCTCTGTTTTAAATCCCCGTAAATCCAAACTCACCAGAAAATCATGAAACTTGGCATGGTGTCACAACATGGCACATATATGTCATGGTAAAAAAAATGTCATTGGGGCAAATTTTATTACAAGCCTCCTACAAACCGAATCTTCTCTCAAGAAGCCTCGTGGTTCCGAGAGGGAAACGTGCCCCCCTTGTGGGCGAAACAATAATCGCTGCCTCTTCTTGCCTTGTATTTTTTTCTACACGCAACATGGAACAACAGGAGATTCGTGCTGAAATTTGAAATTATTCAGGGTTCGTTTGGCCTTTTTTATACATTTAACTAAGTTTTCTAGGCATTTAATATCCATAATTCAAATCTGAACTACAAGCACATGATCCAGTGCACCAAAAGTTCTAGAAAAAAAATACATGTGTCCTTGGGTGCATGTTTAGGTCTCATTGAAGGAATGGGAATGAATTACAATTGTCTCGGCATCCTGGGTCGGCCTCAAACATTGAGAATCTCGGTTTTCAAATCCCCGTAATGTCGGGTGGTAGGTGCGACATATGCCAACGGGTGGCTTATCATTGTGGGAGCCAATAAGATGTCGCCGGTGCCTCGAAACGGGATGAGGCAAAGACATGCACGCCGGCGAATCTTACCCAACTTCGGGGCTCTCCGATAACACCCCTACTGCTGCTCTGCGGGGTCTCCGCATGATCACTAGATGAACAAGTGGCTACAAGAGGCTCCTTGAGCTGTTCGATGAGAGGAATAAGAACGGCTAGGCTAGCTCTCCCAACTTCGGGGCTCTCCGATAACACCCCTAATGCTGCTCTGCGGGGTCTCCGCATGATCACTAGATGAGGCTCCTTGAGCTGTTCGATGAGAGGAAGAAGAACGGCTAGGCTAGCTCTCCTCTTCCCTCTATGTGGTGCCTAAAACTCGTGAGATCCCCTTGCATGGGTGCCTGGGGTTTATATAGGCCTACCCCTGTGGGTAAATGGTAATCCGGCGCTGGGGGGCCCTAGCCGCCGTTGTTCACGCCGCTGCTTCTCCGCCTGTCACCGGGGCCACCGACCGGTGGGTCCCGCTCCGCTGCCGCTTGGTCGGACAAGCGGCCCCACCGCCGAGGGCCTGGTCTGGGGCTGGTTATCGCTGCTTCCATCCCGATGACGAGGGATTTGTCGGGGTAGCATGGCTACAGGTTGCCGCCTTTGGCGGTGATCATCAGAGTCTCACCTCGCCTTGTCTCCTTAATGAGGCGCCTTCGAGGGAGGGAACAAGCTAGTTATTGGAAGCCGCCATATCTCAGCCGACTGGGAGACCGAGCCGCCGGGCATCTCTCCGAACGGGGGGGCTATGGGTCGTGACCGACAGCCTTGTGTCAGGTGACGCCATGGTCAAGATGGCAACAAGGTTACACGGACGGGTGATGGCTGCCCAGACGGGCAGACTGTGGGCTATGCGCTCCCGGATGTGGGGGTGGCAGTTTCACCAGTAGCCACGCCCGCCTCATCACCATTATGTGGGTGCAGATATGAGGGTGCGGCCTTGGCCGCTTGTCGGGGCCCGCCCTTGAGTCGGCTCTTCATGGCCGGCTCCGCAGAGGCGTGCTTCGTGCACGGGCTCCTTGGGAGCCGGACTCTCGTGGACTTATCCTCAGAGCGAGGGCCGGCCGCTTCTTGATAGCCGGCTCGAGAGTCACCTGCCGGGGAAGGCGGCCCCGCGTCTTGGATGTTGGAGGGCTTGATTGGCTTATAATTTTTTCAGAGGTCCTAGGTGGAGCCGGCTAGGATACCCGTGGTCATTTACTCCGACAGAAGTCCCCGAAGCTGGTTGAGCTTCAAGGCTGAAAGGAGGACGAGAAGCTCGACCAGCTTCCTATCCTGAGGTGTCGGCGGCTAGGAGACGACTTTGAGTGGGTGCGCCGTCTTCGGGAAGTTCTGCAGCCCGAAGGTGAGAACGCGAGCCGAATCATGCTGACTGACTGCTGGCCACCCAACAAGGCCATGTGGCCAAAAAGGCCTGCCAGCCCACGCTGGCCAGACGCCCCTCGCAGGCTCGGGCCCGCCATACCTAGGCCTCGCCCATGTGCGGATCTCTCAGGCTCGAACGGACTGCCGCCTTCCCGGGCGGGGTTTTAGCACGCCTTTAGGGCGCAATAATCATGCGAACGTGGGGAGGGGCGAGTTAATCCCATGTTCTCCCATGCTCGTGATCCCCGCCTGCTGCGACGAGCCTATAAGTAGGGGGAGGGGAGCGGCACGACCGCACGCCGCCTCGCCTCCACCCTTCCTTCTACCTCCTTCTCCTTTCTTCCGCCGCAAGAAGGTTCCTCACCGCTGCCTGCTTTCATTGTCGACCTTCTTGGTTTGCCAAGCTCCACCGCAGCATGGTTATGCGTTCTCCGCCGCCGCTCCTCTCTCGCTTCCTCTCGCTTCCATGGCGCTATCTAGCTCGTGGAATGGCTCCAACGTCCACGAGGACCACATCGATTGGCTTCACAAGACGCGGCGGTTGCCGGGCGAGGGCTACGTGAAGACCCGCCAAGGTCAGCAAAGCGGAGGTTTCACGGGCTGCCGAGGAGGGCGAGCGGGTCATCTTCCGCCACACCGCTTAAACGGCCTCGCTCCTGCCGGGCGAGCGGGTTCTTCCGCCTTTCCTCGTGTTCTTCACCGCTTCCACCAGATCATCTCACCCCCAACACGGTGATCCTGATGTCGGCCTTCGCCACCCCAGCGAGGGTTTTCTTTACGCCCTCCCCACCCTTGAGCTCTTTGGGGAGTTCTTCCAAGGCAAGCTCGACACTGCCTCCGCTGGTGTGCCCGCCTCGTGGCGCCTTCATCGCACGGCGCGGAGGTCACCGACAACAACCCTTTTTCCGCCTATCCCGCTGATCCAGTTGGTGAAGCTCTGGCAGCAATCGTACTTCTACGTGAAGAATGTCGCCCTGCAAGGTGACTTTATCTATCCGCTGCTTCCACGTAGCCGCCCGCCGGGCCGGGAGGCAGCCGCCTTGGTCCCATCGAGCCAGGTCACTCTCCGCCGCTAGAACGCTGCTGTCACCCGCCCCGGTGATGGTCCAATCGGAGGGCTTGGTCGGGCCGACCTGGTCGCCGCCTTGCGGAGCCGCCGGGTGCTCCCGCCCAAGGCCGGCCGCACATGATCTCGCCAGATGAACGGCCGCTTCGACCCATGCCGGGCTGAGCACCAAGGAGATGCCTCATGACGAGGTGTCTTACATGGTGAACTACATTCCAATCGCAAGCTCACCGAGGAGTGGCAAGACGCAAGGCGCCGATTCTCGGCTGATCCCCGCCTATGGTGAGTTTTCCTTCTTTTCTTATTTTGTTGTCGGAGTTTGTGGCGGCCGACTTTTGACTAGCCGCTTGTCTTTGAGCGAACTCCCTTCGACCGGGCGGCTGGGGCCGCAGGTCGAGCGCCAGCTCATGCGTCGATCAGACGGTGGATCACCCCGACGATCCAGATCTGGGCGGCCACCATGGATTTATGCCATAGTCGGAGCCGACGGAGAGGTGGGCGGCCCGAAGCTCGCGGCCGCTTCGGGACTGGCCGGACGATGATGAAGCCGGTTATCCTGCTGCCGCCACCGGGCGGGCGATCGCCAAGGGCTGACCTTCGCCGCCGCCGCCGGGTGGCACGCAAAACGCCGCGGCCGGGCCGAGCCTTCGGCAGCCGCCAAAACCTAAGGGTTCCACGGCGCGATTGCTGGACGAGGCGGCCGCTGAAGCGCCCGCCTGCAAGGTGGTGAAGCAGCCACTGCAGTCTCTTGGCGTAAGTGTTGAATGTCTCGCGCTTTTTCATTGTCTTGGGTTGAGGCTCTTCGAGCCTTCTTCTGATTTGCCGATCAGAGCGCTTGGCTCTAACGAAGCTTCGCTGCCCATAGTCGCACCGACGGAGGGTCCTCGAGCCCGGCCACAGGATCCTCGGCACGACCTCATGGAGGCAACGGAGCGAACGCTGGAGGCGCGGGAAGCGGAGGAGCGGAGAGCCGCCAGAGGCGGCGAGAAGTCGGCCGGAGCGCAGCCGACGCGGGCGTTAAGGTTTCAAAGTGAGGCCGGCCGCCGAGAGGGAGGTGGAGGTTCTCGCAATCAGCCTCTCGCAGCCATCATTCCTCCGCAGCTGCGGGTTTCAACATCCCCTGCGCCTCTCATCGGAGGAAGCCGACCGCGACCGGCCGGTGATGGAGAGGAGGGAAGACGACGTGATCATCCTGGAGGAGGCGCCATGGTCGGCGCTGACTGGAACGGGCCTAGGCGGCCGATCTCCTGTGGCGCCTGAGCGGCCGGCTGGGGGTGAGTCGGCGGCGGGGGCGGATCTTGGTAGGTGCAGCCGCCACCGGGCGCAGTGGGAGAGGCGCCAAATGGCCGGAGCCGCAGAGGCTGCGGGCGCCAGCTGACGGCGCAGATTCGAGGCGCCAAGACGCCTCGAAAGTGGACGCCAGCGTGGAACGAATAAGTTGAACATGGCGGCGCAGGAGGTCCGGCCGCCGACTTCGCACTCAGTGCCGCTCACAGCAGCCGTACACCCAGAGTTTTCACGACGCGCTGTCATCCGGGTGAGTCTTCTAGCCTTGGTCGATTTCTTTCTTGATTTCTTCCGTAAGGCCAACAAGCACTCCACTGGGTGTAGTCTCGTGGTTCCAAGTCCGCCACCGAGTAGGCGGCTTGAACTTAGTAGGCCTTTGGCGGGCTATTTTATTCTTATCCGCACTGGCCTGATTTTCAGAGTATCATAACCTCTCAAGTAGCTGCTTTCAACTCCTGTGCCCAGAGCTGAGCTGTAAGGCCACCAACCTGACTAATAGTTGGAGTGAGTGCCTTTGTTTATTTTATCTCACGTGGGCTGGGCAACAAGACTCCACTGGGTGTAGTCCCCGAGATTCGGCCGATCACGAGCAATGAGTCGGATCTTCCCCATTTACTTCTTCCCTTATTGTTTTTTCCTTTTTCTCCATGCTTGCAGAGGCCAACGCCGACTTGAGGGAGCAGCTAGGCGGGGCCTGCATCGCCCTTTCGTGCTAAGGAGGCTGAGTGCAGCGCTTTGGCCCAGAACGTGACCGCCTGCCAAGAGACTAGCGACTCAGAGGGAGAGCCATAGGCATGCCTCAAGAAGGTGCAGGATCGCGAGGCTGCCTCAAAGCCAAGTTCGAGACCGAGGCGGCGGCTGGGCCGAGGCGGCGCAAGCGCCGAGCAAGGGCTATGGCCGGTTGAGGATCCTGATCGACAGAAGCCGCTTTCCTTCTCGCCCCTTTGCTTGCTTCTTGTTTATCTTCCGATTCTCAGTCTGCTTTTTGTTCTTCGCAGAGACACTTTTCCCGGCATCTGCCAGCCGCCACCAAGCCATCGAGGCTCACCGTGAGGCACGCCGGCAGGCAGGGGTCGAGATCACGCCAGATGCAAATGGACGCTTGAGGAGCAGCTCGCGATCCAGTTCGATCAAGAATCGGCTCACCGCATGCTCCGCCGCCTTTCATCGTGCCGGGTGCAAGTGCTGACCGCTTCCGCCCAGCCGAGGCTATTCTTCGCACTTCAGCCGGACTGGCTGACCGGCTGGAGGTTGCGGTTGGCAGCTTTGAGGCCCGGAAGGCTTCCGCTGCTCGGTCCGGGATGAAGCGGGCGCTTAGAGTTCGTCCCGAGCCTGCTCGGGTGTACTAAAGTAGGGGTACCCTAGTATCCCAACTCGCACGGGCAGCTATAAATCTGGCTGCAGTGGCTAGCCTAGTGACCGCTAAGGTCCTCCATGGTTCCTTTGGAGCCATTCAAGAACAAAGTATTTAAGCTAAGGAGACAAGGCCCCAAGCAAGAGGAGCTTGCCGGAAGGCCACCCAAGGCACGCAGAAGACAAGACCTCGCAAGAGGAGCTTGTCGAAGGCTCGGTGAGCCACAAGCTTCCGGACGCGACGAGATTTAGCCGGCAAGGCGCTTGTCGCGGCAGTAACCACTCTTCATCTCCGCCCACTCATCCGCCAACGGTCGCCATGGGGCCATTCCTGCACGCTGCGGTCAAGAGGCGCGGCAGCCAGCGAGAGCAGCGGTAAGCGGCGCTGACAGATCGCCATCGTATAACGGTGGTGCTCCCGACGGTCCCTCGTTACACTGCTTAGGCGACATGGACGGGCATTTAATGCTTTTGTCCCTTGTCGCAGAGTTAGGTAGAATACATCAGACAAAGTAGCTGTACCAACCGCAGCTCATTTTCCTGCTTTTTGCCTTTGTTCACGCTACACCTGTTGGTGACCCCTTGAGCATATAAAAGGAGGCCCATGCGCAATGTGAGAGGGGTTTGACCTCATTCAAACCAGACACTCAAGCTAGGTATTGTAGCTCTATTGCCTCCCTAGCAAGATCACAACATAATCGCATAAGCAGCCAGAGGAGTATTATCTCCCGAGAGCCCCGGTAAACTGCTCGTGTTTCGCCCAGATCTCGCTTCGTTCGCGGCGCCTCCGCCCCCAATCCGAACCGAAAAGGGCTCGGTCCGCCGTCCCATAGGTGTTCGTGGGTTACGATCAGCTTCCCCGACATCTTTGGCGCACTGTAGGGGCGCCGAGGCTGTGTGAACCTGATCCGCTGCTCACACGGGCTACATCTTCATCATCTTCATCAACATGCCACCGAAGAAGAAGGCTTCGCGGCAGCAGAGCCGTCCACGTTAAACCCACCACCACCGGAGCAAATGGGTGGTGGGTAGACACCGCGGGAGAGCGGCGCCGCGTAGGGAGCTCATGACGCTGCCAAGTCCAAGGACAAGGCTGCGTAAACCTCGCGTCTGCAGACACGCATCCACGCCCATCTCAGGAGGCGCGAGACGGACAGCGCCATGGTGCTCGCAGCACCATACGCTCATGGGGCCAAGATCGAGCTGGTGGATCTGTGGACGCCAAGAACAGCTTGCGCGCCAACAAAGCCGGTGCGAAAGGGGCATTGTCGCTCGACGGGATACTGCTCTTCTAACATATTTAGAAGTCCGAGCATATCCCGCCTCACACCGCTTCTCGCCATTGCCGCCACCACTCAAGCGTAAGCTTTGGCGTGAGCTCAATCGCTTCGGATTACCCTCCAACGGGCAGACAAGGTCGACGAATGGAGGGCCACCATTCGTAGTCTCATCGGCTTTGCTAACGGCGACGCTCGCTGGCAATTAAGCACACGCTGCCGCAGCGAGACGACAAGGCACGAGCTGGTGGCGACGAACCTGTGGGGGTGCAACCACCATGCACTCTCCACCCGAAGGTTAAGATCGCTAACTCGTCGGATCCACCTCGACAGCGACTCCATCACACATCGGATCCACGAAGCTCGCCGTGATCAGCGCCAAGTTCTTCAAGAACGGCAAACAAGAAGACGCCGAATCGTGACGAAGCGTCAAGAGAAGCGCGACGTCAATCCGATTCAGCGCTACCGGGCCTTCTGTTTATATGCATGCGCCAGGGAACCAGCGACGGTCGTGACGCGTAGGTTGTCCCGCTGCTCACTCTGTGAGTTGCGGCAAGTCCAAAGGGCTCCAGCAAGAAGAATTTCTGCCGATAAAGCGAGAAGTACGATGGCAGGACGATCCGCCGGAGTTCCTCAAAGATTCTACACCATCGCTGCAAGCTGCAGGGGGACGTAGACGACAAGATCCTCGCCAACTACTTCCCCGCTGGTACTGCCCAATGTCGATCCTCGCTCATGCACTTGCCGGACGGATCCATATCTTCTTGGAAGATCTATGCCATCGCTTGTCGGCGCCTTTCACAGAGGCCACAAACCTCATGGCCAAGAGAGTGACCTTCACCGCCGCCTGCATGGGAAGGAGAGTCTCTCGCAAGTTCATCCAGAGATTCAGCCGTGTGCACAACATCCTGTGATGTCCACCCTACCAATGTGATCAGCGCTTTCATCGTAACGCGCGGAACCGCAGAATGAGGGAAGAGATGGCGATGTGCAAAGTCAAGGACGCCGGTGAGCTGTATGCTCTGGCCGACAAGTGTGCATCGGCCGAGGAAGGGAGGAGACTCCCCGTGAGAGAATGCGGAAGCAGTGGTCTCGATAGTGAGGAAACCGCCTGCTAAGAAGAGCCAGCCAAGGAACAACAGAAGGAAGAAGAGCAAAGAAGTACTAGTTGTCGAAAGCAGTCCGCAACGGTGGTGCCGCCAAGAAAGCCAAAGTTGGTGGTTCTGGACAAGGAGGTACAGACACTGGCGCCAACTACAAAGTCCGGTGGCCGCCGCGACAAGCTTCTGACAGCTCCAACAAGCAGATCGCAAAATCCACCGCATCTAAGGGGCCACGACCTCCGTAGCTGCAAGAAGGTCGAAAGCAGCTTGTTGAACAAACAGCAAAAGTCTGAGTACGAGCGCGCGACAAGGAGAAGGCTCAGAAGGTGCTGGGGAGTTAGCAAGAAACGACCTCGGCCGGGAGGACGCCATGGCAAGGCCAAGCAGCTGCAAGGAGATGTACTCTGCCATGGCCGTGCAAGGATGAAGACGACGGCGATGATGAAGATATGGAAGACGCACGAGACCGATGAGCAGGAGTTCTAGAAAGCCACAGAGGTCCTCTCAGATTTGACGGCGGCGCTTCTCGCATACTTCACACCGCCAACTCAAGCAATGGATGCGGAAGTTAATGCAAGCAGTAACCATCCGTAGAGTCACGCAAACCTCAAGTGGTCCAAAGACGCCTATCATCTTTTGATATTGAGGACCACCGATCGCATAACGGCGGTCGGGTGTTTGCCGATGTTGGTCTCACCAACTATCCGCAATCTCAAGGTCACCAAGATGCTAGTTGACAGCGGGCCGCTTAAACCTGATCTCCTCCGCGTGCTCCGTAAGCTTCAGATCCATGACAGCGAGCTCAAGAGACCGCACATTCCAAGGAATCAATTCGGAAGGAGTAAGTTTAAGGGAAAGATCGCGCTGTTGTAACATTTGGCAGCGAAGCCAAACTTCGTGGACTGAGAGGGTCACGCTGGACGTTGCTGGATTTTCCATTGCCTTACAATGGATACTTGGCCGCCCAGACTCGCCAAGTTCATGGCAGCCTCTCATTATGCATACAACTTGCTCAAGATACCAGGCCCGATAAGGGTCATTTCTGTCCATGGCGACAAGAAGGATGCTCTTATCTCGCCGACAAGATCTACCGGAAGCAAAGACCGCAGCAGATCACAAGTCACTTGTCACCGAAGCTCCTGGGAAGAAGAAGACCAAGTCCGCAAGAGCTCCGATGCCCACTCCGCAAGCGCATCTCTTCGGAGTGCGCGCCACCGCCGAGGACGCACCATCGCAGCTCCACCGGCAAGTGCAAGAAGATGATGGCAGCTCCACCAAAGACCAAGAAGGTGCCGGCCAAGGAGGACGCAGATCGTGGTACCTTCACCATCGCCACTCTCGACCCTAAATAGGAAGGCTGCTGCTGCTTTCCTCATGGCGCTAACATCGACGTGTTTGCATGGCAAACCGTCCCGACATCCCCGTGTTCCCTGTGAAGGTAATTGAGCACCACCTAGTCTGTTCGTCCTCGCGCGCCCGCAAGCGTAAAGTCGAAACAGCAAGGAGCGCCAAGAATTCATAGTAAGAAATCAAGAAGTTGGAAGCAAAGGTCTTCGTCGAGGAGTGCTCCATCCCACGTGGTTGGCCAATCCGTAGTTGTACGAAAGGCAAATGGGAAATGGAGACTTTGTATCGACTTCACGATGTTAATAAAGCTTGTCCCAAAGACCCATTTCTTGCCGCCAGATCGACCAGATTGTTGACTCCACTATTGGATGTGATTTGCTTTCATTCCTTGATGCATACTCAGGATATCATGTATCTTCATGGCGTAAGAGGAAGAGGCGAAAAATCATATTCATCACCCCCATGTGGCACATACTGCTTTTATACGGATGCCTTTTGGGCTAAAGAATGCCGGTTCAACATTCGCAAGAGTAGTCCATGACGCTTTTGAGCCGCAATGCACAGTAAATGTAGAAGCTTCACATGGATGACATAGTGGTCAAGAGCATGGACAAAGCAACCTCGTTCAAGATTTAGATGAGACCTTGCAAATCTGGCGCAAGATCAACCTCAAGCTTAACCCCGAGAAGTGCGTGTTTGAGTCCCTTCCGCAAGCTTCTCGGTTCTTCGTGGTCTCGAGGGGAATTGAAGCCAATCCCGACAAGATTAAGGCCATGAGCAGATTGAAGCACCAAAGCGCCGCTAAGGATGTACGAA
Source organism: Aegilops longissima (assembly GCA_021605205.1). Lineage (NCBI taxonomy): Eukaryota > Viridiplantae > Streptophyta > Magnoliopsida > Poales > Poaceae > Aegilops > Aegilops longissima. The sequence goes on along the minus strand of CM038682.1, from coordinate 612,896,523 downwards.
GATTTTGCTGGCGTGGCTACCTCAAGAGGTTTATCTCTAGGTTCTGGCTGAGCTACCTCGCCATTTTTCAAGATTTTGAAAAAGGCAGGTCCAATGAAATGGACTCGGTTGGAGGCTGGGCACCGCAGGACTTAAAGAGGTACTTGTCCTCTACTCCAATACTTGTCGCACCTAGGCTACAAGAGAAGTTGCTGCTATACATAGCGCAACCAATCAAGTGGTTAGTGCTGTTAGTAGCGGAAAGGGAGGCGATGATGAGCCAGAGAACAAGGCGGATGTATCCAACACATGCTGTGGCTTCACCGACAAGCTCGTCCCGATAAGGATTTCGGATCAAGCGCGAGCGCGCGTAGAAGATACGGTAAAAGGATGGTGCAGCTACCGTGTACTTTGTCGGGCCTTGCATGTGGGCTAGGTCAAGGTACTGCGGTGCGAAATTGCTTTTCGCCTCCTCATGGCCTCGAGAAAGCTGCGCCATTACTTCCAAGCATGAGATCACAGCTGTCACTCGCTCACTGAAGAGGATAATGAAAATCCGGAAGCAACAGCAGTGATTGTCGAGTGGGCACTCGAACTCGCCAAGCTTTGGCCACAAGTTTGAAAGCACTTCAACTATCCAGCGCAGAAAGCTCTGAGTTTATATAGCAGTAATGGACGCCAACGCAGGATGAAGAAATCCCAGACGAAAGCATCCCCGGCTGGCGAGGCACACAGTGAATGCTTGATGTACTTGATGGTGCCTTATCATGCAGCTGCAGGCTGCGTCGCTGCAAGGTCGCTTTATCGCATCTAACCCGAGAACACCTCAAGTACATAGTCCAAATGCACTTTCCCAAGGAGCAAGCAAACAATACAATACAGCAGAGTATGAAGGTTTGCTTGCCCGTCTCTGATTCGCGTAGACCTTGGGATCAAGCAGTTTCATTGTCGTGGGTGACTCACAGTTTGTCGTACGCCAAGTAAACAAAGATTACCGTGAGTCCATTGATGGAAGCTTCACGTTGATGAAGTGAGAAAGTTAGAAGAGCACTTTGACGGCCCACAAATGGAAATATGTTCCAAGAGCTCGTAATGATATTGCTGATGGCTCACAGCAGCGCACCGCACCCAAAGTAATGTGCGGGAACCAGGATTTTGTGCTCTGCGTGACTCAACCGATCAGAAAGCACCATCAACTCGACAGTAACAAGAAGAGGAAGTTGATTTCTGGTGACTACTTCCTGCCGAGCTCCTGCCGGCACGCCAAGGTCCCTAAGTTCAACACCAAATCTGCCGAGGAGCAGCCCCCACCGACAAGCCCTAGGGTTTGTTTGCTGAAGCAGTACGCCCTGGATAAGTTTTGCTCTTGAAGCTTGTCGGGAACATCAAGCTCCGGCTGAGCTACAGTGTCCTTGCCAGAGAAGTTGATGTTCCGAGCAAGCAGCATGTGCCTTTAATCCTTGTTGTCGAAGCCTAAGCTCCAAAGATGGGCGCAGCAGATGTCCATTTCCTCTCGTGATGTGAGAACTTCCCAAGAGTAAGAAGAAGCGGAGAGAGTAGCCCGGCAGCTGTAGTATGTGCTAGCTGTTTCGATGAAGACGTCAGTAAGTAAGAAGACTCCAACGGTGTGAAATTGAAGTGTATTCACCGAAGATGGACAGTAAGTCAAGTACAGAGACACACGGAGGCATATGTGGTCACGACATTGGCAAGCAAGAGCACTTGCCGACTAAAGCTTTTCCAAGCAAGGTTTCTTCTCGCCGACAGCTTCTCTGTGATGCAACTCGCGCAAGCAACCATCCTGGTGAAGCGCAAGGCGCATTCCAAGCAGATATACACCAGCCATTTCAAGCTCTCCATTTATCCCTTTATCCCGGCCATTTTCGTCCTGGGGCTTTACAATATTTTCGCCCCTTCTCCGAGCTATTGGGGCTTTGAATACTTGTACGCTGTAATCGATAAGTTCACAAAGTGGCTGAAGTGGAAGCAAGGAGGAAAGGTGACAAGTACCAAGAGAAGCTGTTCTTCAGTCGATTGTTTGCCGCTTTGGGATTCTTAACAGGATCATCAACCGACTAACGCGCATTATTGCCACACAGCCGCACCTTCATGCAAAGACGCCCAAGATCTTGGCGCTAAGGTTGTTCGCTTTCGCTTTTCTTGCTCATCCGAGAAGCAACGGTCAAGCGGAGAGGGTAAGGCCGGCGTCGTGGGCTCAAGACCAGACTTTCAGACAAAGTGCTGCACAAGTGCGGAAGAAATTGGATTGAGGAGCCGCCGTGGTTCTTGGTCGATCAGACGACGCCAAATCGAAAGCCATCGCAGCAGCATACCTTTTGCTCTAGTCTGGCGGAGCAGAGGCGCTTCTCCCCATCGGAACTCAGAGATACGGGTCACCCCAAGTGCTCGCTTATGATGAGTTTGAGCAGAGAGCAGCTGCGATAAGATGACGCGCTGCTCCTTGAGGAGGACCGCTCTTCAGTTGTCAGATGAGCTGCTCGCACATGCGAAGCTTTGGCGCCGCCACCATAGCCGCAGGGTTAACGCCGAGGTCTCGAGGAAGGCGACCTTTGTTCTTCACCGCTGCTCAGTCCGCCAAGAATTTCCAATAAGTTGATTGGTGGGAAGGCCTCAATCGTGAAACGAAATCACTAGCCCCGGGCGCTGTCCGCTTTGAGATCAAGATGGCATTCCGGTGAGCAACTCCCGAATATTGAGCATCTTCGAAAGTTTTATCGAGATATGTTGTTTAACCTCTGCCTGCAACCACCTTTGTACAAGTCTTGCCCATGTTGCATGTAATCCTTGTACAAAGTCCAAGCGCAGACTCTGCAGCATCAAGAAGTCTCATGTGTTATGCGATAATTTGTCAAATACATGCCATTATCATTTTTGCATGTGTTATCTAACATTTTGTGCAGCACCCACACCCGTAAGCAATAACGAGCCACAAGGCTCCATAACTTTATTTTCTTCTTTTCTTTCAAAGAAAGGAAGGTTCCTTCACACAAGTTAGCCGGGAGGAGAAGATAATGGTGTGGGCCGCAAGCCGCCGCCGAGGAAGTTTCTACCATCGGAAGCAAACGATAGAAAAGCTAAGTTGCCAAAGTTTGAGCAATCAGTTTTAAATTTTTAAGTTATATTCCTCGAACGATAGTACTTTGTATGGAAAACCTGTGCGCCGAGGAACTAACTCAGAAGCTAGTTTATGCTTCTTTGTTTGGTTTCAGTCCGTCATCAACTTAAGTGAGCTGCAACTAGTTGCCATAAGGTTGTTTGTTTGGAGGCGGCATCGCCAGAAGTCAGCCGACGCTCAAGCACTCAAGCGCCATGCAAAAGGTGCCCGTTCTACTACAAGCTCCTGCCAAGCGAGGGCACAGACATATCAAAGGAAGGAATCAAGTAAAGGAAATAACATTGCGACTATCATTAAGCCTAAGAAAAGTTATATTATAAAATAGCTTGTCGCGACCTAATAAATTGTTCTCCTAAACATGATCAGCAGCTTACTAAGGAAAGATAAAATTGGCGTTCACGCGTCGCGCCATCAACCCGCTTGATCTTGCCCACCTTGTCCATGATGGGTGCGACTAGGGCTTTGAGCGCCTCCACATCGGCATCTCAGGCAGGGATCCGAGGACGCCGGCAAGGTTGAGGCCTGGTTATGGAAGGCCACCTTCATCAACACTTTGGAGAGCTCCTCACAGCAGATCCGGGCGCGATTCTCGCCAGTTGCTTTGGGATCTCTTCCCGAGTCAGCCGGGAGAGCCGCTACCACGCCCTTGAAGAACAAGCTGAGCTTGGCGCTGGTTGGAGGCGCCGCTTGAGGAGTACCAGATCCACCATCCCAAGCTCCGGCTAACTCCTTGTCGATGGCGGCGGCAGATTTCACAAGACCCTCCGGCCAAGGCATCACGCTTTCTCCGGGTGTTCTGGGCGGTTGTGGCACTCACTGCCAGGCCTCGCCGGTCTTGGATCTTCCAACAAGGCCACCTCCGCTCCTTGGGCCCCGCCCAGCTGCTTGCATCAAGGTGGTCAGCCTTTAGCTCAAGATCTGCCTTGGAGTCCTTTGGCAGCGCCGAGCCTTTTGATCCTTTCAGCCGAGACGCCCCGCAGAACTCGCCAAGAGTGTAGGCTACCCTCAAGCCGCAGGCTTCAAATAAGCAGCAAGCTCCTCGCTTCTTCTCCGAGGTTGGCCTCCACCAGTCACTCTTCTGCTCTCCAACTCCTTTCTTGGCGGCTCTAAGATCATGCAGCATTCCTTGCTTCCTTGAGAGCTCTACCAATTGATTGCTCGTGCAGCTGTAAGCTCTTCCTCATAGCTGTCAAGGTTGATCTTCGCTGCATGCCTAACCTCGCTTTCTTGCGCCAGATAGCTTCTCGCCGCAAGCTGCTGTTGTTGCCTCAACCTCAGCCTTCTCAAGGATGAAGGTTGTGCGCTTCAAATGAAGTCGCCCCGCTTCTTCTGCTACGCTCCGGAGAGCTTTCTTGGTTGGCGCTCGAGCTCTTTCATGATCTTATCCATGTTCGCTCCCGCCTCGCGGCTAAGTGCTTCCCGGGATTCCAGCTTGGCTTGTCGGGCGCGGTGAGAGCGACAAGCAGCTTAGTCAGCAATGTTCTTCCTCGACTTACCGCTGCTGCTTGGCGGCCCACCAGCCACAGCCTCGAGGCCGTAGGCAGCAGCTCTCCGTCAAGGTCTCTTGACCGGCGCTTCGAGCTCGACGCCTGTGGGAGCTTGATGAAGACGCTGCCGCCGTTTTCGATAGGGCGCTGGTCAGCTCTCCGGAGCTCGACGCAGACACCGTGGCGGCGGGATCGGGCGGTCGGCGAAGCGCTCGGCGCCTCGCGGCCTCGTGGTCGCGCGCAAGACGATCGCTGCACTCGCCAGCCTTTGCAATGTAGCCTTTGGTGGCTCTCGCCGTGTGACTCATCGCCAGCCAGCTTCCTCCATGATGGCGATATCGCTGTTAAGCATGCTGCCCTTCTCGCTCGCTGGCGACTCCGGCCTCATCGCTCAGCATGCGCATGGATCTCGACGGTCGAAAAAGAAAGAAAGAATCAAGCAAACGCTCAAAAGAAGAACAGAAGAAAAGAACCCAAGGGAAATTTCACGCGAAGAGGATTACCCGCGACGGGATCTCGCAGCTATGGTCTCGACCATCGGAGGATCATCGCTGCTGCCCTCGCGGAGAAGTCTCTTGCCGGAGAACGCCTCCTTGCCGGAGAATCCTCCCTTGGCGGCGAGTTGAAGCAGATAGTATCTCAGTATGCTTCCCGCACTCCTCGACAAGGCTGCTCCGCTTCCCGCACAGACGACAAATGATATCAACAAAGAAGGAGCACCCATGCACACCTAATAAGAAGAAGTAAACCGATACTTACACTGGCCAGGGCTGGGGCTGTTTTGAGGGAAGGGTTGCTGGTCCGCAAGGGGTCTGACGCCTCTGCCTCTGTTGCTGTGGGGATCGCCTTCGATGGACAACCACCGGGTCTTGGCTCTCTTCGACGCCTCTCCGACCAAAGGCCCTGAAAAAGGAAAGAGTTCTAATGAAGCAAATCAGATACTTAGACAAAGCAACCAAATTAAAGAAATACAAGCACAGCATAGAAGCATTTCTTCTTCGCCCTCGCTGGAGCTGAGCGCGGAGAGATCAATTCGGCCCGCCCCGGTGCGTATAAGAGGCGGAGAGAGAGTTCTCTGATCGCTGGCGGGAGTGGCAGCGTGGTGCTCGAGAGGATCCCGCCAACAAGCCGCTGGGTGGGTGGGGTGCTCCCTCACAAGCAATGTTGCTTGCCGCGGTGGAGTTGTCAGCACGGCGCATGCGGTTGCTGTTGCCTCATCTCGCCGCCTGCCACTCCCCTGCCCTTGCGGAGACGCCTTTCTGGTGGAGCTGTGGCCTCCGCCGCTGCAAGCTACTCAAAGGTGTGGAGGAGGCGCTCGCGTACTCCGCTGCCCAACTGGCTCGGCCTGCTCCTCCTCGCCGGCAGTGCTCCTCTCGATCGCAAGGCTTGCCGCCTCGCTGCCTCTCGCCTTCCTCCACGGTGAATCTCCGACCACCGCGCAGCAGCTGCTGCCGCCTCCAACTCGCGGGTAATGCGTTGTATCAAGGCGCCGGTAGTGTCACGGTGAGCTACTTGCTTGTCTGGCGCGGATCGGCACTTCTTCCAAGCTATCGAAGAACTCGCCGCACGACGCCGTCCGCAGGTTCTTGCCCAGTTGGAACGATCCCATGTGAATCGCATTACAACGGCATCATTGCACGGATGCGTCGAGCGAAGAGTTGTTGCACAATGGGACGACTCCCTCGGCAACATGAACCATTCGGGTGATCGTGGTCATGCTTGAACAACTCAGGTAGCATTGGCGTCCAACTCTGTGACGGTGTGAAATTTCAGTTGAGGCCCGGGCGCAGCCTCATGATGTCCCGCCTGGTTTTGGAACTCCCCAAGCAGGTCTCCTCCTCTTGCAAAGTGATGCGCGGCGTGGCGAAGCAAATCTGCGCCAATCAAGCGCGCCACAGGAGTCCGCAAACTCGAGGCGCAGGATCCGGTCACAGCAATCTTCAACCTAGCATCTTCCGGCCAAGTTGCTCCAATCGTTGTCACAAGACTATTGGAGTTTGGGCGGCTATGAAGGGCTGCGGTTCTCTCTCAACGATCCAACACCAATCGCTTCCACCTCCCACTTGTCATGCGAGCTCTCCTTCCGAGATAGGCTTCTTTTCTTGCCGATCCCGGAGATCCAAGCAATCCTCCGCAAGTGGCTTCCTCTCTCTCGACGCGGCGCATGAAGAAGTGGCTAAAAGGGCTACATTTGGGTGGATTCCGACAAAGTTTTCGCAGAGTGTGCGAAACCGCCATGGTCGTGACAGCATTGGGGTGAAATCAAGGAGGCGAAACCCGTGAGGTGTTCGCGATATCGCAGAAGAACTTCAGAGAAGGCGCGGCAGAGCCCGCAATAGAAGAAGAGCGAAGAAGGGGTACCCGCCCGGCTGACTCGAGGCGCGCGGCGGAGAGTACCTTCATGCGCTGATGCGCCTGCCTCTCACACTGAAGAGGTAGTAGTTCTCCTCAGCCTCCTTGTGTCGAGCTGGGGGAGATGGCCCGCCTTTTCGCAGAGCGCTGCTGAGCCGCGCCGGCCGATTTCACGCCTCTTTCCCTTGTCGGCTTTCAAGCCATGGCGGAGGTGGTGGAGGAGACCGACGGCGTTGATGGCTACTGGTATGATGGCGGAGCGGAGTGCTCTCTTCGACTAGAGAAGAAGGGGAGCGGCGGTGGTTTTCGAGATGGGACAGCAATGGCGAGGTGGGCGACCTGCCCCTGTTTCCCCTGTTTATAAGGAGGGAGAGGGGGACGTTCCGCTTTTCCAATTAAAGAAAGCCCCCACGATCTCTCCCCACGACGCCATCGCTCGGCGACATGTCTGTTCGTGGGGACGTGGTGGGTCCGGAGCAAGTTGGCGCGGATCTAGGGCCGCTGTGCCTGTGCACTGTTTTGGGCCTGGCCCAACAGCGCTTCGGCACCTGCAGGTGGCCCAGTCTCGGGCTCCTGTCGGTGTACTAAAGTAGGGCACCCTAGTATCCCGAACTCGTGCACGGCAGGGGTTGCAGCGCTCTCGCGGCAGGGCTTGCCTAGTGACCGCTAAGGTCCTCCATGGTTCCTTTGGAGCCATTCAAGAACAAAGTATTTAAGCCAAGGAGACAAGGCCCGGCAAGAGGGAGCTTGCCGGGAAGGCCACCCAAGGCACGCAGAAGACAAGACCCCGCAAGAGGAGCTGCCGGGAAGGCTCGGTGAGCGACAAGCTTCCGACACGATGAGGATTTAGCTGCGGCAGACGCTTGCCGCTGCAGCAACCACTCTTCATCTCCGCTTCCAGCTCATCCGCCAACGTGTCGCCATGGGGCCATTCCCAGCACGCGCGTCAAGAGGCTGCAGGTAAATGGGCCGGAGAGGAAAAGCGGTAAGGCAGCGGTGACAGGATCGCCATCGTGGCTTAACGGTGGTGCTCCCTGACGGTCCACATCAATCGGTTTAGCGACATGGACGGGCATTTAATGCTTTTGTCCCTTGCTCACGTAGTTAGGTAGAATACACTGCACAAAGTAGTTGTACCAACCGCAGCTCATTTTCCTGCTTGTTCTTTTGTCACGTTGCCACCTGCTGGTGACCCCTTGAGCATATAAAAGGAGGCCCATGCGCACAGAGAGGGGTTCAACCTCATTCGAAACCAGAGACACTCAAGCTAGGTATTGTAGCTCCTATTGCTCCCTAGCAAGAACACAACATAATCAGATAAGCAAGACTAGGAGTATTATCTCTCTGGAGAGCTCCAAGCTGGGTAAACTGCTTGTGTGCTTCACCTCGATCCGCTTCTTCAGGCGACCTCCGCCCCCACCGAACCGAAGGGCTCGTCCGCCGTCCCATAGGTGTTCGTGGGGTTACGATCAGCTTCCCGACAGAGCCTGGTATCCTGGCTGAGCTTAGCCCTGCCGAGCACTGAGGCGGAGGCCGACGAGGAGCTGGTGGCGTGTGGCTGGCTATCATCCAACGCTACGGGCGATCGCCGATTATACCGACACCAGCATTTTTTGCTCCCCAGATGAATGACAACGGCGCCGCCCAGCCGGAGGAGTGGTTCGGCTGAACCCGCGGAAGGTGAGGACTCTGAGGAGGAGATCGCCCAATCGGCTAAAGGTGAAGACGAAGAAGGAGGGGGCGGCGAAGATCGTCAGGCTCGACGGCGGGCGGTTACCACCAGCTTCAGCCTGATTATGCCTCAAAGAACGAGCGGCGGCGAAAGGCGGCTGGCCCCGAATGCTGGTTCAACATTACAAGAGTAGTCCATGGCGCTTTTGAGCCGCAAATGCACGAAATGTAGAAGCCTACATGGATGACATAGTGGTCAAGAGCATGGACAAAGCAACTCGGTTCAAGATTTAGATGAGACCTTTGCAAATCTGCAAGATCAACCTCAAGCTCAACCCGAGAAGTGCGTGTTTGGAGTCCCTTCGGCAAGCTTCTCGGGTTCTTCGTGTCTCGGAGGAATTGAAGCCAATCCCGACAAGATTAAGGCCGTTGAGCAGATTGAAGCACCAAGCGCGTCAGGATGTACGAACTTGCGGTTGCGTGGCTACCCTCGGCGGGTTTATCTCTAGGTCTGCTGGCGCATACCGCCATTTTCAAGATTTTGAAAAAGGCGGGTCAATGAAATGGACTCCGAGCGGAGGCTGCGCTGCAGACTTAAAGAGGTACTTGTCCTCTACTCAATACTTGTCGCACCTAGGCCACAAGAGAAGTTGCTGCTATACATAGCGGCAACCAATCAAGTGGTTAGTGCTGCGTTAGTAGCGGAAAGGAGGCGGATGATGAGCCAACAACCAAGGCGAGATGCATCCAGCGACAAGCGGGGGCTTCACAGGCAAGCTCTGGTCCCGACAAGGGCGGATCCAGCGCGTCGCGAGAAGATCTGAGAAAAGGATGGTGCAGCGCCCGGTTGTACTTTCGGTTCCCTTCTACAGGGCTAGGTCAAGGTACTCTGGTGTGCAGAAATTGCTTTTCGCCTCCTCATGGCCTCGAAAGCTGCGCCATTACTTCCAAGCACATGAGATCACGATTGTCACTCGCTTTTATTTGAAGAGGATCTTGCAAAATCCGGAAGCAGCAGGCGGGATTGTCGGTGGGCCTTTGGACATCAAGCTTTGGCCTCAAGTTTGAAAGCACTTCAACTATCCAAAGCGAGCACTTTCATGGAGTTTATAGCAGAATGGGCGCCAGCAGGATGAAGAAATTCGAGAGAGCATCCCGTCAAGGAGGCAGACAAGGAATGGCTGATGTACTTTGATGGTGCCTTATCGCTGCAAGGCGCCCGGTGCAAGCGTGCTGCTTATCGCACCCACGGAGAACACCTCAAGTACATAGTCCAAATGCACTTTCCCAAGGAGCAAGCAACAAACAATACAGCAGAGTATGAAGGTTTGCTTGCGGTCTCGAGTGCAGTGAACCTTGGGATCAAGAAGCTCATTGTCGGGGTGACTCACGACTTGTCGTCCGCCAAGTAAACAAAGATTATCGAGTCCATTGATGGAAGCCTCGTTGATGAAGTGAAAGCTAGAAGAGCACTTTGGGCCTACAAATGGAACATGTTCCAAGAGCTCGAGAATGATATTGCGATGGCTTTGTCGAAGTCGCGCACCCAAATGCACAATGGAACCAGGGATTTTTGTGCTCAAGCTGACTCAACCGATAGCACCATCAAGCTGGACAGAACAAGAAGAGGAAGTTGATTTACGGTGACTACTTCGGCCGAGCTCCCGAAGCCGCCGCCAAGGTCCCAAGTTCAACACCAAAACTGCTTTGAGGAGCGATGCTGCTCGACAAGCCCTAAGGTTTGCCGTTGAAGCGGGCGCTCCGACAAGTTTTGCTCCGGCAAGCTTGTCGGGAACATCAAGCTCGGTGAGCCACGAGTCCTTGCCGTGAAGGCGATGTTCCGCAGCAGCAGATGTGCCTTTAATCCTTGTTGTCGAGCCATAAGCTCCGGCATGGGCAGCGAGCAGATTGTCCATTTCCTTGAGACGGAGAACTTCCGAAGAGTAAGAAGAAGCGGAGAAGTAGCCCGGCGGTCAAGTATGTACCGGTTTGTCGACAGCCTGCATGTCAGAAGAAGACTCAGCGGTGTGAAATTGAAGTGTATTCACGGAAGATGGGCGAAGCTGGCGGAGAGACACGGAGGCATATGTGGTCACGACATTGGCGCAAGAGCACTTGCCGACAAAGCTTTCGGCAAGGTTTCTTCTGGCCGACAGCCCTCCGGGATGCAACTGCACAAGTAACCAAGTGTGAAGCGTGCGGTTCCATTCCAGCGAGATACACGGCCAGCTCAAGCTCTCGGGCGATCCTTTATCCTGGCCATTTTTGATGCAGGGGCTCAACATTCTCGGCCCCTTCCCCGAGCCGTCGGGGCTTTGAATACTTATGCGTTGCAATCGACAAGTTCACAAAGTGGCCGGAAGTGGAAGCGATGAGGAAGGTGACAGCACGATCGGCCGATCAAGTTCTTGGTCGATTGTTTGCCGTTTGGGATTCCTAACGGGATCATCACCGACAACGGCACACAGTTCCTGACCGCACCTTCATGCGGTCGTCCAAGATCTTGGCGCCAAAGTCTGCCGCTTCTCTTGCTCATCCGAGAAGCAGCGGTCAAGCGGAGAGGGCAAGTCTTTGAAGTGCTGCGTGGGCTCAAGACCAGGACTTTCGACAGGCTGCACAAGTCACGGAAGAAATTGGATTGAGGAGCTGCGGTGGTTCTTTGGTCGATCGGGGCGGCGCCAAATCGAGCCAGCGGCGGACACCTTTTGCTCTAGTCTATGGGCGAGGCAGTTCTCCCACGGAACTCGTGTCTGGGTCACCTCAAGTGCTCGCTTATGATGAGCTTGAGCAAGAGCAGCTGCGACAAGATGACGCGCTGCTCCTTGAGGAGGACCGTCTTGAGGCTGCTTTGACGAGCTGCTCGTTACCAGCAAGCTTTGCGCCGCTACCATAACCGCAGGTTAACGCGAAGTCTCGAGGAAGGCGACCTTGTTCTTCAGCGCGTTCAGTCCGCCAAAATTCCAACAAGTTGGCCTTGAAGTGGGAAGGCCCTTATCGGGTGAAAGCGAGTCACTAGCCTGGCGCTGTCATATGAGACCGAAGATGGCATTCGGTGAGCAACTCCTGGAATATTGAGCATCTTCGTAAGTTTTACCCATAGAGTATGATTCGGAACCTGTTCCGGCAACCACCTTTATACAAGTCTTGCCCATGTTGCATGTAATCCTTTGTACAAAGCGAGCGCGAACCCGTGCATCGATAAAGCTCATGTGTTGCGCACAATTTGTCAAATACATGCTTTCATTATCATTTTTGCATGTGTTATCTAACATTTTGTGCAGCACCCACACCCGGTAAGCAATAACGAGCCACAAGGCTCCATAACTTTATTTTCTCTTCTTTCTCTTTCTCAAAGAAAGGAAGGTTCCTTCGCCCACAAGTTAGCGGGGAGGAGAAGATAATGGTGTGGGCATGGCGTCGCTTCGAGGAAGTTTAGCCTTCACGGGAAGCAAGCGATAGAAAAGCTAAGTTGCCAAAGTTTGAGCAATCAGTTTTAAATTTTTAAGTTATATTCCTCGAGCGATAGTACTTTGTATGGAAAACACATGCGCGGAGGAACCAACTCGTAGCTAGTTTAGCCCTTACTTTGTTTGAGTCCGCTCAACAACTTAAGTGAGCTGCAACTAGTTGCGACAAGGTTGCTTATCGGGCGGCACCGCCGGAACTCTTGACGTTCACTTTCGGCGCTTCGCGGCAAGGTGCCAGCGCCGACAAGTTCCCTAAAAGCGTAGAGGCACAGACATACAAAGGAAGGAATCAAGTAAAGGAAATAACATTGCGATCATTGCCTAAGAAAAGTTATATTACAAAATAGCTTGTCGCGACCTAATAAATTGTTCTCCTAAACATGATCGGCAGCGACAAGGAAAGATAAAATTGGCGATCTCTGATGCGCCATCAACCCGCTTGATCTTGCCCACCTTGTCCATGATGGAGTGCGACAAGGGCTTTGGCGCCTCCACATCGGCATCTGGCGGCAGGGATCACGGCGCCCGGCAAGGTTGAGGCACTGGGTTGCGGAAGGCCACCTTCATCAACACCTTTGGAGAGCTCCAGCGCAGATCTGGCGCGATTCCTCGACCGATTGCTTTGGGATCTCTTCCGGTCATTGGAGAGCCGTCCTGCGCCCTTGAAGAACAAGCTGAGCTTGGCGCTGGGTTGGAGGCGCTCGTCGGAGGAGTACCCGAGATCCACCATCCCAAGCTCCGTCAACTCCTTGTCGATGGCGGCGGCAGTATCTACAAGACCCTCCGTCCAGTGCATCACGTTCTCTCTGAAGGTGTTCTGGGCGGTTGTGGCACTCGTCAGCAGCTCCTCGTCGGTCTTGATCTTCTCCAACAAGGCCACCTCCCGTTCCTTGGCCCCGTCCAGCGTTTGCATCAAGGTGGTCAGCTTTAGCTCAAGATCTGCCTTGGAGTCCTTGGCAGCGTCGAGCTCTTTGATCCTTTCAGCGAGCGGCCACCGCAACTTCGCCAAGAGTGTGGCGTCCTTCTCGGCTTCGTGCTTGGCGCAGCAAGCTCCTCGCCCGCTCTTGGAGGTTGGCCTCCGGCTGTGTCACCTGTCGTCTCCAACTCCTTCTTGGCGGCCTCGGCAGCTGCGGCAGCGTCCTTTGCTTCCTTGAGAGCTCCGCCAATTGATTGCTCGTCTTGATAGCTCTTCCTCATAGCTGTCAAGGTTGATCTTCTGCTGCGCCAACTCGCCTTCTTCGCTTGAGATAGCTTCTCGCGGCAAGCCGTTCTGTTCCTCAACCTCAGCCTTCTCAAGGATGAAGGTTGTGCGCTCTTCAATGATCGCTCCCGCTCTTACGCTACGTTCGGAGAGCTTCTTGGTTGGCGCCCGGAGCTCTTCTGCGCTTATCCATGTCTGCTCCGCCCTCGCGACAAGTGCTTCCGGGATTCCAGCTTGGCTTGTCGGTAGCGGTAAGCGGCAGCAACTTCATAACAGCTGCTCCTCCTCGAGACTTCGCCCTTGCTGCTTGGCGCGTCCACAGCGTCGGCCAGGCCGGAGCGAGCAGCTCTCCGTCGAAGGTCTCTCCTTTGACGGCGCCACAGGCTCGGCGCCCGGGGAGCTTGATGAAAACGCCGTCGCGGCCTTGAATAAGCGCGGGCTGGGGCTCTCCGAACTGCACGCTGCACCAGTGGCGAAGGATCGGCGGTCGGCGTGGCGCTGGCGCTCCTGCGGACCTCGAAGTCGTCGATCGATCGCCGACCCTCGCCCGCCCTTGCGCGGTAGCCTTGGCGGCCTCCTGCCCGGCGGACTCATCAGCGCCACCTCTTCCTCCATGATGGCGACATCGTCGGTGTTGCCATCTTGGCGTCCTCCTCGCCCGCGACCTCGGTCTCCATCGGCTCTGCGGCGAGATGGATCGGATCGGAAAAAAAAGAACAATCAAGCAAGCGTTCAAAAGAAGAACAGAAGAAAAAGAACCCAAGGGAAATTCTCACGCAAAGAGATTACTGCGGCCAGGATCTGCAGCCATGGTCTCGACCACGGAGGATCACTGCTGCTGCCCTCGCGGAGAAGTCTCCTTGCGGAGGCGGCTCCCTTGCCGGAGAATCCTCCCTTGGCGGCGTGGTTGAAGCAGATAGTATCTCGGGGCGGCTTCCGGGCACTCGACAAGGCTGCTCTGCTCCTGCGCAGATCGACGATCGAGATATCAACAAAGAAGGAGCACCCATGCACCTAACGGTAAAAGTAAACCGTATACTTACGGCGGGGGCTGTCTTTGGGGGCTGCTGAGGAAGGGTTGCGGGTCCGGCAAGGGGGTCTCAGGCAGCGCCTCTGTTGCCACAGGGGATGCGTCTTCGATGACAACCACGGGGTCTTAGCTCTCTTGACGCTCTGGACCAGCGTCTGAAAAGGAAAGAGTTGAGAATGAAGCAAATCGGATCTGAGACAAAGCAACAAATTAAAGAAATACAAGCACAGCATAGAAGCTTACTCTTCTTCTTCGTCCTCGTCGAGCTGGCGCGAGAGATCAAATTCGGCTCGCCTCCGGTGCGAAGAGGCGGAGGTAGGTTCTCTTGACCGCTTGGCGGGAGTGGCGGCCATGGCTGAGAGGATCCGCCTCGGTCGTTCTGTGGCGTGTGGGGTGCTCCCAACGGCAAATGCTTGCAGCGGTGGAAGCGTCGCCTGCAGCTTCTTGGCTGTTGGCTCATCTGCCGCCCGTCACTTCCCGGCCTTGCGGAGCGCCTTCTTGGTGGAGCTGTGGGCTCCGCTTCATGACAAGCTACTCAAAGGTGTGGAGGCGCCCTCGGCGACTCGCTCGGCTCAACCGGGCTCGGCCTGCTCCTCCTCGCCCGGCAGGCTCCTCTCGTCGGCAAGGCTTCTTGCCTCTGCTGCCTCTGCCTCCTCCACGGTGAACCCGAATTCACGGCGGCAGCAGCTGCTGCCGCCTCCTCAACTCTCGTGGTCAATGCGTTGCATCTCGGCGTCGGTAGTGTCACGGGTGAGCCACTTACGCTTTCGTCGGCGCGGATCGGCACTTCTTCCAAGCTATCGAAGAACTGCCGCGACGACGTCGTCCGCAGTTCTTGCCAGGTTGGAGCGATCCCATGTGAATCGCTGCGCGGCATCATTACCGCGGATGCGGTCGGCGAAGAGTTGTTGCACAATGGGACGACTCCCCTCGGCAACATGAACCATTCGGGGTGATCAGGGTCATGCTTGAACAACTCCAGAAGCATTGCGTCCAACTCCAGGACGGTGAAATTCCAGTTGAGGCCCGGGCGCAGCCTCATGATGTCCGCCGGGTTTTGGAACTCCCAAGCAGGTCTCCTCCTCTCTTGCAAGGGAGCGATGCGGCGGCGAAGCAAATCTGCGCCAATCTCGCCTCTGATGAGTCCGGCAAACTGAGGCGCAGGATCCGGTCACTGAGAATCTTCAACCTAGCATCTTCCGCGCCAAGTTGCTCCAATCGTTGTCGCGCACTATTGGAGTTTGGCGTTGGGCAGTGAAGGGCTGCGGGTTCTCCTCAACGATCCAACACCAATCGGCTCTCCACTCCTCCCACTTGCTGCGGAGCTCTCCTTCCAGATAGGCTTCTTTCTTGCCGATCCTGGAGATCCAAGCAATCCCTCCGGCAAGTGGCTCTCCTCTCTCGACGCGGGGCATGAAGAAGTGGCGGAAAAGGGCTACATTTGGGTGGACTCCGACAAAGTTTTCGCAGAGGTGTGCGAAAACCGCCATGGTCAGGACAGCATTGGGGTGAAATCAAGGGCGAAAACCCGTAGGTGTTCATGATATCGCAGAAGAACTTCGGAGAAGAAGGCGGGCGAGCCCACAATAGAAAAGAGCGCGAAGAAGGGTACCCGCTCGAGCTGACTCGAGCGGCTTGGCGGAGAGTACCTTCATGCGCGGATGCGCCCGCGTCTCTGTCGACCGAGAAGGTAGTAGCCTCCCTCAGCTCCTTTGTGTCGAGCTGGGGAGATAGCCGCTCCTTTAGCGCGCCATGAGCAGCTGCGCCTCGGCCGACTTCACGCCCTTCCCTTGTCGGCTTTGAAGCCATGGCGGAGGTGGTGGAGAGACCGGCGGCGTTGATGGCGCTGGTGGCGATGAAGCGGGCGTTGCTCTCTTCGGACTAGAGAAGAAGGGGAGCGGCGGTGGTTTTGAGATGGGACAGCAAATGGCGAGGTGGGCGACCTGCCTGTTTCCCCTGTTTATAAGGAGGGAGAGGCGGACGTTCCGCTTTTCAATTAAAGAAAGCCCCCACGATCTCTCCCCACGGCGCCACGTTCAGGCGCATGCTGTTCGTGGGGGCGTGGTGGGTCCGGAGCAAGTTACGGCGTGATCTAGGCAGCGTGCCTGCAGCCTTGTTTTGGGCCTGGCCCAACAGCGCTTCGGCACCGTGTGGCCCGAGGCCGGGGCTCTGTCGGTGTACTAAAGTAGGGGCACCCTAGTATCCCGAACTTCGTGCAGGCGATTGCGGCGCCCAGCGGCGGGCTTGCCTAGTGACCGCCAAGGTCCTCCATGGTTCCTTTGGAGCCATTCAAGAACAAAGTATTTAAGCCAAGGAGACAAGGCCCGGCAAGAGGAGCTTGCGGAAGGCCACCAAGGCGCGCAGAAGACAAGACCCGGCAAGAGGAGCTTGCGGGAAGGCTCGATGGCGACAAGCTTCCGGACACGATGAGGATTTAGCCGCGGCAAGACGCTTGCCGCGGCAGTCAACCACTCTTCATCTCCGCTCCAGCTCATCCGCCAACGTGTCGCCATGGGGCCATTCCAGGCACGCGTGTCAAGAGGCTGTGCAGCCAGCGGAGAGCAGCGGTAAGCAGCGGTGACAGGATCGCCATCGTGGCGAACGGTGGTGCTCCTGACGGTCCCTGTTACACTGTTTAAGCGACATGGACGGGCATTTAATGCTTTTGTCCCTTGCCGTCAGAGTTAGGTAGAATACACTGTACAAAGTAGTTGTACCAACCGCAGCTCATTTTCCCGTTTTTGCCCTTGTCTACGTTGCCACCTGTTGGTGACCCCTTGAGCATATAAAAGGAGGCCCATGCGCAACAGAGAGGGGTTCGACTCATTCGAAACCAGAGACACTCAAGCTAGGTATTGTAGCTCTCATTGCTCCCTAGCAAGAACACAACATAATCAGACAAGCAGCACTAGGAGTATTATCTCTCCGGAGAGCTCCGAAGCTGGGTAAACTGCTTGTGTGCTTCACCTCGATCTGCTCTTCGTGCGACCTCCGCCCCCCACCGAACCGAAAGGGGCTCGGTCCGCCGGTCCCATAGGTGTTCGTGGGTTACGATCAGCTTCCCCGACAGAGCCTGGTATCCTGGGCTGAGCTTAGCCCAGCTGAGCACCTGGAGGCAGGAGGCCGACGAGGAGCTGGTGGCGGTGTGGCCGGCTATCATCCAACGCGCCTCGGCGATCGCCGATTATACCGACACCAGCATTTTTGCTCCTGAGATGAATGACAACGGCGTCGCCCAGCCGGAGGAGTGGTTCGGGCTGAACCCGGCGGAAGGTGAGGACTCGGAGGAGGAGATCGCTTCCACCGACAAAGGTGAAGACGAAGAAGGGGAGGGCGGCGAAGACGTCGTGCCTGACGGCGAAGCGACCAGCCAGCTTCAGCCTGATTATGCCTCCAGCAACGAGGCGCGTCTGTGGCGCCGTCTGTCGAAGAGTGATGATCAGGCCGAGACCCGCCACCGGCCACTCCTCCAGCCAAGCCTGCCGCCTCCGCCCGGCCTGCCCGACTTCGCCCATCGCTCCCTTGGCCTGATCTGCGTTCTTGCTTTCTGCTGTTACTCTTTGAACAACTTTTATTAAATTCACGCAGTTCCACCCATTGGGGGTGTATTCAAACTATGTTGAATACCGGCCTTTCGAAGGCTTTTGTGTAAATATAATCATGCATGTGTTTGGCTTCCATTCGTATTTGCTTTTTATCCTTAGGATGTTTCCTTTGCCGCCTTTCCTTGGTCGCCGCCTTCCCAAATTAACAATTTGCTCTGCGATCTGTGGTGGGGAGGAACAACCATTTTGGGAAGGCAGTACTTGAGCTTTCTTAGATTGTGGCAAGGTGAATGGGAAGCCGACCGGCCGGCTACTCTGGTAGCCGGTCAGCGATGGGAGGAAGCCGGATTTTGCTATACAAGTTTGTTAGTCCTTAGCCGTTTTTCTTGTGGGCATCCTTTCCTGCCTTTGACTCTTGCCGGCGGACGATCGGTTCTTGAGCTGCGACTTTCGACAAGAGAGGGCTTGGGTGCGGCACACTACTTGTCATTGCGCAGTGGAACTTGAATATAACTTATATGGCAAGTCCCGGGCCGACTGGTCGAACCCGGTGCCGGACGAGAATAAAGAATGTAGTGACATAATCATAAGCATGATACTCCTCATTCATAGATAAAAGATGGCAGTCCCCAAGTGCTCCTCGGGGGGCCTATTGTCTCATACTTAGTACAAAAAGGGTAGCGTGATACATACTGCATTTTAACTGTAAAATCTTCGGAGGAGGTTGGCGTTCCATGGTCGCTCCGACTCCTTGCCGGAATCATCTTTCTTTCATGCCTTCCGCTTCTGTGCGTCGATCAGGTAGTATGAGTCATTTCCCAATGCTCTACTGATAACGAAGGGGCCTTCCCAAGGGGCCGAGAGCTTGTGCTGGCCGGCTGTTCGCTGGATCAGCCAGAGCACAAGGTCACCCTCTTGGAAGGATTTTGGCTTAACCTTCCGGCTGTGGTAGCGGCGCAAACCCTGCTGGTAGATGGCGGACCGGCTGAGGGCTAACGGCCGGCTTTCTTCCAGCAGGTCGACACCGTCTTCTCGTGCTTCCTTGGCCTCTGCTTCCGTGTACATGGTCACCCGAGGCGAGTCGAACTCGATGTCAGTTGGGATGACAGCCTCGGCACCATATACAAGGAAGAAAGGGGTGAAGCCGGTTGACTTGTTCGGGGTAGTGCGCAGACTCCAGAGGACGGCCGGCAGCTCGTCGAGCCAACAGCCGGCCGAACGCTCCATGCTTACGACGACCGGGGCTTGATGCGGAAAGGATGAGGCCGTTGGCTCGCTTCGACTTAGCGTTTCACTGCGGGTGGGCAACGGACGCTAGGTCCAGTCGGATGCCCTGCGTCGCGCAGAAACGTGCCAATGCTCCCTTGGCAAAATTCGTGCCGTTGTCGGTGATGATGTTGTGTGGCACGCCGTACCGAGTTGTAATATCTGCGATGAATGTCACGGCAGTCGGCCCATTCAGCTTCTTAATCGGCTTCGCTTCAATCCACTTGGTAAATTTATCCACGGCGACGAGCAGATGTGTCATGCCGCCGCGCGCCGTCTTGAACGTGCCCACCATGTCCAGTCCCCAGACGGGGAAAGGCCAGGTGAGGGGAATGGTCTTGAGTGCCGAAGCCGGCAGGTGTTGCTTGGAGCTGAAGACTTGGCACCCTTTGCAATGTTTGACCAACTCCTTGGTGTCGTCCAAAGCAGTCGGGCAAACGAATCCATGGCGGAAAGCTTTGGCAACAAGTGATCTTGAGGCTGCGTGGTAGCCGCATTCGCCTTGGTGAATGTCCTTGAGGATTGCTATGCCCTTCTCTGGCTTGACGCAGCGCTGGAAGACTCCCGTGGCACTGCGTCTGACGAGCTCTCTGTTAACAATTGTGTATGCTCCGGCTCGGCGTTGGACTTGTCTTGCCGCGATCTCGTCAGCCGACAGTTCTCTGTTTACCAGGAAGTTGAGGATGGGCTGAGCCCATGATGGAGCTGTGACTTCTTCTATAGCCAACACGGCTACTACGACCAGGGCGGGTGGGCTGGGTGGTGAAGAGCTGGATTCGGCAACTGCCTGTGGTGTTGACGCAGTCCCCGGGCCGACTACCGTAGTCCCCGGGCCGGGTTCTGAAGTCCCCGGGCCGGGTGCGACTATGGCAGTCCCCGAGCCGCCTATCAAAGTCCCCGGGCCGCCTGCTTGGTTCCCCAGGCCGGATCCGGCTGCGTCAGGGTTAAGTGGCACGAAGATGGAATCAGATTCTGGAGATGGCTTGATAGACGGCTTGAGGAGGCGTTGGAGAGAGACGCCGGTTGGTATAGCTTGTCGAGTGGAGCCTATTCGTGGCAGTGCATCTGCTTGCTCGTTGTCGGCCCGTGGCACGTGGAGGAACTCGCATCCTTCAAAATACCCGCTGATTTGCCGAACGAGGAAGCGGTAGCTTGCCATGTTTGCATCCTTGGCGTCCCAGTCGCTGGATGATTGCTGGACTACCAAATCCGAGTCGCCATAGCACAGGATCCGGCGGATGCCGAGCTCTTTGGCTAGCCAGAGCCCGTGTATGAGCGCCTCGTACTCGGCCACATTGTTGGAGGCGGCAAAATGAATTTGCAATGTGTATCTGAGTTTGTCGCCTTTGGGAGAGGTGAGGATGATGTCGGCTCCCAAGCCGGTGCGCATCTTGGACCCATCAAAGTGCATCCGCCAATGAGTGGAGTCGGGAGCCAGCGGCAGGTACTGGGTCTCGGCCCAGTCGATGAGGAAGTCGGCCAATGCTTGGGACTTGATGGCAGTGCGAGGCTGGTAGAAGATCGTGTAAGGGGCCAGCTCAATGGCCCATTTGCCACCCGACCGGATGCGTCCCGGCTGCCTATGATCTCGGTGAGCGGGGCGGTGCATACGACCGTGATGGGGTGCTCTTGAAAGTAGGGCTTGAGCTTCTTGGCGGCGAAGTACACACCATAGCACATCTTCTGGTAGTGCGGGTAGTTCTGCTTCGAGGTGGACAGTACTTCACTTAAGTAATACACGGGCCTCTGGACTGGCTGAGCTCGGCCTTCTTCTGGGCCCTGGACCACGATGACGGTGCTGACCACCCGGCTGGTGGCGGCAATGTAAAGGAGCATGGGCTCTTTCTCAGTCGACGCCGCCAAGACAGGCGGTGTGGCCATCATCTTCTTTAGCTCGTGGAAAGCTTGGTCGGCTTGGTCGTTCCACTCGAAGTGAGTGGTTTTCTTCATGAGTCGGTAGAGGGGGAGAGCCTTTTCTCCAAGCCAGCTGATAAAGCGGTTCAGGGAGGCCAGGCACCCGGTAAACTTTTGGACGTCTCGCAGCTTGGTGGGAATCTCCATTCTCTCAATGGCTTTGATCTTTACTGGGTTGCATTCTCTGCCGCGTTCGGAGACCAGGAAGCCTAGAATTTGGCCGGCTGGTACTCCGAACACGCATTTCTCGGGGTTGAGCTTGATCTGAAACCGGCGCAGGTTCTCAAACGTTTCCTTGAGGTATTCTAGCAAGGTGTCGCGCTTCTCCGTCTTCACCATGATATCGTCTACATAGACGTGGGCATTTCTGCCGAGTTGCTTGAGGAGGCATTTCTGCATGCAACGCTGAAAAGTGGCACCGGCATTTCTCAAGCCGAATATCATAGTCAGGTAGCAGAAAGCTCCGAATGGCATGATGAAGGCGGTCTTCAGGCGGTCAGCTGGGTCCAACTTTATCTGGTGGTAGCCCGAGTAGGCATCCAAGAAACTCAGCAGCTCGCATCCGGCTGTGGAGTCTATCACTTGATCAATCCTTGGCAAGGTAAAAGGATCTTTGGGGCAGGCTTTGTTGAGGCTTGTGTAGTCTATACACATGCGCCACTTGTTATTCTTCTTCAGCACGAGGACCGGTTGGCAAGCCATTCCGGAAAGAACACCTCCATTATGAAAAAGGGAGACTCTTATGGTATCATATAAATAGTTTGCTATGCTATGCTAGGAATCTTTGTGAAATGTGTGATTTTACTTGTTGCTCTAAGAACCCTAAAAAACACCTTCCCTACCTATGTGAGTTCAATGATAATGAAATCTTATCTTCTTATGCAAGGGGTGTTTATAGTTACTATGATATCGAACAAATTGAAGAATTTGTCGTTTTTAAGGATGCTCATGAAGTTGCTTCTTTGATTGAAAAGTATGATTTTACTCTCAACAAATCTGAAAATTCCGTCATACTTAAATATTGCAATGAAAACCTTGCTCATAATGTCTATGTCCAAGAATTTATTGAAGGAATGACCGTTGCTTTGGAAGAAAATAATGATATGCATGAATCTATAGATGATGATTCCGATGATTTGGTTGAAATATCCCTTGATGAACATGATGCTTGCTATTCTTGTGGCCATGAAGCCAATACTTATGAAGACGAATTTGCTATAGTTCCTTATGTTAAAAATGAGATCGTTGCTATTGCACCCATGCTTGATAGCTCCCTCAATGAAAAGAATGATTTCAATGATTTTACTATAAATTCTCTTGATGTCAATTGTGCTAATAATATGCAAAACCCTAAGCTTGGGGATGCTAGTTTTGCTATGTCCAATAGTCATGATTGGGGTGATTCTTCTTATGATCTTGAAAATTTATTTAAGCCCCATGATGAATATAAGATTGATAATAGTGTTTGCAATAATATTGAAAGTGGGTTTGGAAGAGTGTCAACTTTAGATCCCACATATTTGGATAACATTCAATCTTATGAAATTTTTGATAAAAGTGGGCTTGGAGAAATCATGACTTTAGTTAATGATAATCCCACTATTTTGGAAGAGTGTCAACTTCGCATGCATGTGGATCGTGTTGAGAATATGTTATGTGATAGTTATATTGTTGAATTTTCTTATGATCCTACATGTAATTATTATGAGAGAGGAAAATATTGTTATAGAAATTTTCATGTTACTAAATTACCTCTCGTTATGTTGAGATTGCTATTGTTCTTTTCCGCTTCCTTGCATATGCTAGTTTTTGCTTGCTATGATAATTTGTTTGCCTATAATATGCCTTTGCATAGGAAGTATGTTAGACTTAGATGTGTTTGTCACATGTTTTATGATGCTCTCTTTGTGCCTCAATTCTTGTCTTTCTTGTGAGCATCATTGAAATCTCAATGCCTAGCTAGGGGCGTTAAACGATAGCGCTTGTTGGGAGGCAACCCAATTTTATTTTTAGTTTTTAGTTTTTGTTTATGTTTAGGAATAAATAATCCATATATATTATGTTTAGATGTGGTTTTATGTTTTAATTAGTGTTTGTGCCAAGCTAAACCTATAGGATCTTCTTGGATGATAATTATTTGATCTTGCTGTAATTTCCAGAAACTTTCGGTTCACGAAAGCAATTGTTAAAAATCACCAGAAAGTGATAAAATAGTGATTCCAATTGGTTCTGATCAATAAACAAATTGCCTAGGTCGTCTTATTTTGGCTGAAGTTTTTGAGTTCCAGAAGTTTGCGTTAGTTACATATTACTACAGACTGTTCTGTTTTTGACAGATTCTGTTTTTCGTGTGTTGTTTGCTTATTTTGATGAATCTATGGCTAGTAAAATAGTTTATAATCCATAGAGAAGTTGGAATACAGTAGGTTTAACACCAATACAAATAAAGAATGAGTTCATTACAGTACCTTGAAGTGGTCTTTTTTTTTCTTTCGCTAACGGAGCTCACGAGATTTCTGTTGAGTTTTGTGTTGTGAAGTTTTCAAGTTTTGGATGAAATCTTTTGATGGATTATGGAACAAGGAGTGGCAAGAGCCTACGATTGGGTATGACCATGGAACCCCCAAGATAATCTAAGGACACCAAAAAGTCAAAGCTTGGGGATGCCCCGGAAGGCGTCCCCTCTTTCGTCCACTTCCATCGGTAACTTTACTTGGAGCTATATTTTTATTCACTACATGATATGTGTTTTGCTTGGAGCGTCTTGTATTATTTGCGTCTTTGCTTGTTAGTTTACCACAATCATCCTTGCTGTACACACCTTTTGAGAGAGCCATAAATGAATTGGAATTCGATAGAATACTCTATGTGCTTCACTTATATCTTTTGAGCTATATAGTTTTGCTCTAGTGCTTCACTTATATCTTTTAGAGCACGGTGGTGGATTTGTTTTATAGAAACCTTTGATCTCTCATGCTTCACTTAGATTATTTTGAGAGTCTTAAATAGCATGGTAATTTGCTTAATAATAATAATATGCTTGGTATTCAAGATTTGTAAAACTTTCTTTTGAGTGCGTTGAATACTAAGAAAAGTTTGATGCTTGATAATTGTTTTGAGATATGGAGGTAGTAATATTAGAGTCATGCTAGTTTAGTAGTTGTGAATTTGAGAAATACTTGTGTTAAAGTTTGTGATTCCCGTAGCATGCACGTATGGTGAACCGTTATGTGATGAAGTCGGAGCATGATTTATTTATTGATTGTCTTCCTTATGAGTGGCGGTTGGGGACGAGCGATGGTCTTGTCCTACCAATCTATCCCCCTAGGAGCATGCGCGTAATACTTTGCTTTGATAACATGTAGATTTTTGCAATAAGTATATGAGTTCTTTATGACTAATGTTGAGTCCATGGATTATACGCACTTTTCTCACCCTTCCACCATTGCTAGCCTTTCTAATACCGAGCACTTTTCGCCGGTATCATACACCCACCATATACCTTCCTCAAAACAGCCACCATACCTACCTATTATGGCATTCCCATAGCCATTCCGAGATATATTGCCATGCAACTTTCCACCGTTCCTTTTATTATGGCACGCTCCATCATTGTCATATTGCTTAGCATGATCATGTAGTTGACATCATATTTGTGGCAAAGCCACCATTCATAATTCCTTCATACATGTCACTTATGAATCATTGCATATCCCGGTACACCGCCGGAGGCATACACATAGAGTCATATTTTGTTCTAAGTATCGAGTTGTATTTGTTGAGTTGTAAGAAAAATAAAAGTGTGATGATCATCATTTTTAGAGCATTGTCCCAAGTGAGGAAAGGATGATGGAGACTATGATTCCCCCATAAGTCGGGATGAGACTCCGAACGAAGAAAAAGAGGCCATAAAAAAAGGCCCAAATAAAAAAATGAGAGAAAAAGAGAGAAGGGACAATGTTACTATCCTTTTTACCACACTTGTGCTTCAAAGTAGCACCATGATTTTCATAATAGAGAGTCTCTCATTTCGTCACTTTCATATACTAGTGGGAATTCATTATAGAACTTGGCTTGTATATTCCAATGATGGGCTTCCTCAAATTGCCCTAGGTCTTCGTGAGCAAGCGAGTTGGATGCACACCCACTTAGTTTCTTTTGTTGAGTTTCATATACTTATAGCTCTAGTGCATGCGTTGCATGGCAATCCCTACTCACTCACATTGATATCTATTGATGGGCATCTCCATAGCCCGTTGATACGCCTAGTTGATGTGAGACTATCTTCTCCCTTTTTGTCTTCTCCACAACCACCATTCTATTCCACATATAGTGTTATATCCATTGCTCATGCTCATGTATTGCGTGAAGATTGAAAAAGTTTTGAGAATGTTAAAAGTATGAAACAATTTCTTGGCTTGTCATCGGGGTTGTGCATGATTTAAATACTTTGTGTGGTGAAGATAGAGCATAGCCAGACTATATGATTTTGTAGGGATAACTTTCTTTGGCCATGTTATTTTGAGAAGACATAATTGCTTTGTTAGTATGCTTGAAGTATTATTATTTTTATGTCAATATTAAACCTTTGTCTTGAATCTTTCGAATCTGAATATTCATAACAATTAAGAAGAGTTACATTGAAATTATGCCAAGTAGCACTCTACATCAAAAATTCTCTTTTTATCATTACCTACTCGAGGACGAGCAGGAATTAAGCTTGGGGATGCCTGATACGTCTCCAACGTATCTATAATTTTTTATTGCTCCATGCTATATTATCTACTATTTTGGACCATATTGGGCTTTATTTTCCACTTTTATATTACTTTTGGGACTAACCTATTAACCGGAGGCCCGGCCCAGAATTGCCGTTTTTTGCCTATTTCAGTGTTTCCAAGAAACGGAATATCAAACGAAGTCCAAACAGAATGAAACCTTCGGGCGTGATTTTCTCATCGATATGATCCAGAGACTTGGACCCTCGGTCAAGAAAGGAGGAGGCGGCCACGAGGTGGAGGGCGCCCCTAGGGCGCCCCCTGCCTCGTGGGCCCCAAGCTCCACCGACGCACTCCTTCCTCCTATATATACCTCACGCACTTCAACAGATCGAGATCACGGAGCCAAAACCTAATTCCACCGCCGCAACTTTCTATCCACGAGATCCCATCTTGGGGCCTGTTCAAGCTCACCGGAAGGGGAATCCACCACGGAGGGCTTCTACATCATCATCATAGCCTCTCCGATGAAGTGTGAGTAGTTTACTTCAGACCTTCGGGTCCATAGTTAGTAGCTAGATGGCTTCTTCTCTCTTTTTGGATCTCAATACAATGTTCTCCCCCTCTCTCGTGGAGATCTATTCGATGTAATCTTCTTTTTGCGATGTGTTTGTTGAGACCGATGAATTGTGGGTTTATGATCAAGATTATCTATGAGCAATATTTGAATCTTCTCTGAATTCTTTTATGTATGATTGGTTATCTTTGCAAGTCTCTTCGAATTATCCGTTTGGTTTGGCCAACTAGATTGGTAGTTCTTGCAATGGGAGAAGTGCTTAGCTCTGGGTTCAATCTTGCGGTGTCCTTTCCCAGTGACAGCAGGGGCAGCAAGGCACGTATTGTATTGTTGTCATTAAGGATAACAAGATGGGTTTTTTATCATGTTGCATGAATTTAGCCCTCTACATCATGTCATCTTGCTTAAGGCGTTACTCTGTTTTCATTAACTTAATACTCTAGATGCATGCTGGATAGTGGTCGATGAGTGGAGTAATAGTAGTAGATGCAGGCAGGAGTCGGTCTACTTGTCTCGGACGTGATGCCTATATACATGATCATACCTAGATACTCTCATAACTATGCTCAATTCTGTCAATTGCTTAACAGTAATCCGTTCACCCACCGTAAAATACTTATGCTCTTGAGAGAAGCCACTAGTGAAATCTATGGCCCCCGGGTCTATTCTCATCATATTAATCTTCCTACGCTTTATTATTGCTTTGCTTTTTTACTTTGCCCTTTATTTTACTTTACATCTTTATACCAAAAATATTATTTATCATCTCTATCATATCTCACTTTCGTAAGTGACAGTGAAGGGATTGACAACCCCTAATCGCGTTGGTTGCGTTGAGCTATTTGTTTTGTGTAGGTACGAGGGACTTGCGCGTGGCCTCCTACTGGATTGATACCTTGGTTCTCAAAAACTGAGGGAAATACTTACGCTACTCTGCTGCATCATCCTCTCCTCTTCGGGGAAAACCAACGCAAGCTCAAGACGTAGCACATCCCTCCGCGCGCTCTGCTCGCCTTTTAGGCACCGAGGTGCCCTCGCGTCGCATCCAACCGCGCACTTTGCTCGTCGTTTAGGCGCCAAGGCGCGCTCGGGTCGCGTCCGTCTGTGCGTGCTCTGCTAGCGGTTGGGGCCGACGCACGATCACGTTGGGGAAGCTTTAGTTATTTGATCTTAGATTATGTTAATTAATTATACCTTGAGAGTTGGAATCATCTGGATCTAGAGGTATAATTAACTAAACTAAACTATGATCTTCGGGGCCGTTCCCGCCGCGCAACTCCATCCTGTCGTCGGCCGTTGGGGGTATGCCGTTATGTGTGGATAACTAGCTAGCAAGTGGATCAGTAGCGAGTTGTCGCTGCCGGCCATTGCTGTGGTTATTTATAGCTAGCAGTTGGCTAGTTGATTGGGGATTTTATAATTTATCCATGTGGAGCGCGGGAAGACTAAGTGGAGCACACAACCCAACAACCATATGTGGTGTCACGTGTTATCACACACGTGTTAACATAAGAAAACGTATGTGTAACTTACTAACCATCGCACACGAGTACTTGCATACGCATTGTTTGTGATACTCCTAGGCATCGCAAGAACCTAGTTTGCATTTTTCAAAAAAAAATCTACAAACACAATCGCGCACATATTAACTGTAGTAAACATCTGTGTTATATTTTCTCATCGCAAACAGTTCATCTGAGTGGGTTGTTTGCCGTATATCACACACATCTTGTTTACACGAATCATTTGTGTTCTTTTGGCTCATCATAAACAATTCATCTATGTGAAATGTATGCCGCATATCAGACACATCTTGTTAAGTTGAACCGTTTCTATTGTGTTACCTAATCGAAAACAGTTCATCCGAGTGAACTGTATGCCGTATATCGCACACACCTTCATATGGCTGCCCATTTCTGTTGTTTTGGCTCATCACAAACAGTTCTTATGGATTAACCGTATGACACGCATCGCACACGCAACTATAATCTGAATCGTGTTTGATTTCTCTGCGATCGCAAACATTTTGTATCTTTTTTGACAGTTTTATTATGTCATCGTTTGTGATTAATGCATCGCACATAGTTTCATCGAAGGGTCTCTAATTGTAGTGTCACATTAGCAGCATCCTGCAGTAGTGCAAGCCCATGGAAACATACCTAAACCCACATTGAACTCTCATGTAGACCATGGATTAGTACGCAAAGCGTAATGGACAATGCTTACCATACCATGGGATCACTTAATCCCTCTTGGTACATCTTGTTCGCTTTGTGTGTTGATCAACTTGATTCACTCTTTGACTTAGTCCTGATCAACCTTGTATCATGTCTTCTCTATGACCAATCTTTAGGTAATTCCTTGAATAGCACATTGGTCAACACATAAAGTCCTTGAAACCAACAGACGGACTTCAAGAAAAGCCTATGGACAAATCCTACGAATATAACTCAAGGCAACCATTAGTCCATATAAAATGTCATCAATTACCAAAACCACACATGGGGGCACCATGCTCTTTCAAGAGTGCATAACGGTTAGATTCGTGGGGACACTATATAAGGGGGTCTTCTACCCCATTGCCCCCTACGGCTTTGGCTAAGCTTTTTCCTCCATTGTTGAACTCCACAAGCTTTGTCTTCTCTCTATTCCTCCCATGATTATTGCTTATTTTTTAGGGAAGAGAGAGAGGAGATCTAGATTCACATTTCCACCAATCCATCTCTCCTCTAAGTGAGGGAAACCCTTTGGATCTAGATTTTTGAGCTCTTTGTATTCTCTTCTTGTGTGTTTCCTCTCGTATTCCTCCATGGCATTATTGTTGTGGTGGGACTTGGGAGAGAAGGACTTGGGCACTCCATGTGCCCTTGCCATTGCATTCCGTGCATCGATTTGAGTTCTCCACGGTGATACGTGGAAGTGAAAGTTGAGTAGCTTATTACTCTTGGGTGCTTGGTACCCTAGAGCTTGTTCCTCTTGGGTGCTTGGGCGCCCTAGAAGTTTGGTGGTGTCACGGAGCACAATAATTGTGGTGGAAAGCTCCAAGGCATGCGTCGGGGTCTCCAATTAAGTTGTCGGGATCATCCTTAGCAATTTGTACGGGTTCCGGTGACCGCCCCAAGGGGTTCCAATTGTACGGGTTCGGTGACTGCCCCCAAGGGTTGCCAATTTTACGGGTTCGATGACTGCCTTCAATGGTCCCTTACTGGAATCACGACATTTTGCATAGTGCGAGGGCGTGAGGAGATTACGGTGGCCCTAGTGGCATTTTCGGAAGTATTGTGCCTCCACACCGCTCCAAATGGAGATTAGCATCCGCAAGGGTGTGAACTTCGGGATACATCATCGTCTCTGTGTGCCTCGGTTATCTCTTACCCGAGACCTTTATGTATGCACTTTACTTTGTGATAGTCATAGTGTTTCATGTTATATATCTTGCTTAGCATAAGTTCTTGGTGCACATAGGGGAGCCTAGTCGATTTAGGTTTTGTGCTTGTCAAATTAAACGCTAGTTCATTTCGTATTTGATCAAGCCTAAACCGTAATTATTTTAAAGCGTCCATTCCCCCTCCCCCCTCTAGGCGACATCCATGATCTTTCACCATGGGACATCAACGCCACACTCCAAATTGGCAGCATTTCACACTCGTCAAAGGGGTTCGCATGCAGGAACCAAGAAGTTTGCATGTGGCCACATCCCATCAAATCCTACCTACAAGACTCTCGAATCTTTTCGGCAGCACACAAAAGATTTGTCGTAGTCCACTCACAAGAAGAAATCACATAGATTAATCAAGTCGGATCGCATGTTAAACCAATTGAAGAAAATCCTGAGTCAAGAATACCGTGCGCTTCACGCGAGGAAAATTCCGAGTGAACCTTCACTCAACACATACCTGTTATGTACCACCGGGATTTGATGAACGCCTCTTTGATGTTGTCAAATCATTTGCAACTACCTTGAACAAAGGGCGAAGCCAATATCCTCCGTGCATGGTTGGGACCTAACTAAAAGGAGCAAAATACGAAAAATCACTAGCTTGGATCCAAAGTTGTTGAATGACTAGTGGACTAGTGTTCTGCTGACTCATGTAGGAGTTGTTGGGGTTTCCCCAAAGAGGAAAGTATTTCCCCGGTTAGAGAACCAATGTTATCAATCAAGTAGGAAGCTTACAAGCTAACAAGATAAACAATACCTACACACAAATAAAATACAAACTTACACCCAGCATGGCAAGGGGGTTGCTGAGCCCCTTGTCTTTGCTAGTTATAAGATTTAAAACTAAATAGTGGAGATACATAGTGGTAAAATAGCATGGCAAATAAAAAGACAAAATTGTGTAGAATAATTTATTAATGGAGAATAGAGGAGAAATCTTCAAGTGTGGGAGGACGAGCTGTTGTGTGATGCATGGTTGGCCACTAGCCTCGATCCGATCCATGGCACAGAGCAAAAGGGCACAACATTTTGGAAGAAGATTCACGTTTGGTTCCACGAACACAAGCATTTTCAGCCCCTACTCCGACGCGGTCATCTGCAACTATGAATCCAAGTCCCTCAACCATCGATGGTACACCATCCAAGAGGCAGTGACGAAGTATTGCAGGCACTTTGTGACGCCCGGGTAATTGAGCTACAGTAACCCCCTCGTAATGATTCCACGTCACCCCAGTTACTGTTGACAAATCTCGCGTTAGTTCAAAGCGATTCGAATTCAAATTTGAATTAGAAGCAAACAACAAAAGTTTTAAAAATTAAACTAAAATGTTCTGAGTGCAAATAAATGCTTAGGTATTTATGGTGAGGAACCATGCTTTTATAAAAACCTAAATACATAAAATGAATTAAAACAGAACAGAGAAATAAATAAAAGGAAGAGGAAAATACAAACCGAAAGCAAACAAAAATAAAAGAGAAGCCCTCCACTGGGCCTCGCCCACCGGCCTCTAGGCAAACCAGGCCGCCCACCGTGCCCACATATCCCCACCCTTGACCGAAACCCTAGCTCCCGACCGCACATCCCCCACATCGTTTCACCCTCCCGATCCAGATTGATCGGGACGAACCCCACACCCCTCGTTCTCTCGCCCCCCCCCACCCCGATTCGGATCGGGCGCTTACCCGACGACGATCGCCGCCGCCGCTTGCTGACCCGCCGCCCGACGGCGCGCCCACCACTCGGTGCTGCCAGCGCCGCTTGCCGTTGTTGCCGCCGCTGTTGCTCGTCGCCCCGATCCTGATCCGTCGCTGGTGCCGTCCGGACCGCCGTCGCCGCTTCGCCGGAACCAGGCCGCCACGACTCCGTCGCCGTCCGTCGTCCCGACTCCACCCGACCCTGCTGCCCTCACCGACGACCTGCTCGCCTCCTGTCTGCCTCGACCGGTGCCCGCTCCGCCACCCTGTCGCGCCGGCGTCGTCGCGTCTCGCCGTGGCTCCCAGGCCCCGTGAGCACGCCACGCCGAGGCTGCTGCCGCCGCCACGCCGTCTCCATCGCCTCGGGCGACGACCTCCCGCCTCGTCACCTCCCGACCCCGGAGGCCACTGCCGCCGCCCGCTGCTACCTGCGCGCGCGCTCTTCCCGCTTCCTTCTTCCTCTTCGTCGGCGTCCCAAGAACTCCCCACGAGCCCCGCTGCCCGTCCCCTCGCCCGCGATGTGAGCCTCGCCTCCTCCCCTTCCCGACGCCCGAGTTCCGGCGACGCTTAGCCCCACTCGCCTCCTGCCAAGGCTCTCGCCTCCTCGTCAGACGCCCGGCGACGCTGCTGATGTCTGCGGCCGCGCCATGTCCGCACTTCGCCTACCTCCGCCGCCCCGACGATCCGTGCCCTGCTAGCCCGCCACCGCCAGAGTTCCGCCGGGACCGCGCCGCCTCCTCGCCGAGGCCATGGCCTCGGCCGGCACCATCCATCACGCCGGTGCGAGTTCAGTGACGCCCACGCCTGCGTGCCCACGACGTCTTGCCCGAGCAACGGGCGCGCTTAGATCCCGCACGCCAAGACGCCCCGTTAGGCCCATGGGGCCTATGATAGAGGGGCCCCACGCCCCATAACGTTTTATTAAAAATAAAAATAAAAAATAAAAATAAAAATAATTTAATAAAATTAATTAAGTAAATAATTAATTTAATTAATCTGATTAATTAACCTAATGGCTAATTAACCTAATTAACTATCATTAATTAACTAACAGAGTATGACTAACGGGACCCACATGTCAGTTGACCAAGTCAACTCGTTGATCGCCGACGTCAAGATGACATCATGCTTGACGCTATAAATCCATTTTTTCGAATTAATTAATTAATTAATTAAATTCCGTGAATTAATAAAATCTTTAGAAAATCATATCTTTTAATCCGTAACTTCGATTGAAATATTTTCAACATGAAAGTTACTCGTAACAGCGAGACCAATCCGGATACGCAGTCCGCTCGTCCGCCACACCGCCCTAACCTATCGAACTCGCAACTTTCCTCCTCCTTCCTCTGCTCGAAACGCTAAACACCGGAATACTTTCCGGATGTTTCTTAACCGCATCACCTCATACCACGTTAGGTCACGCCTAGCATCGTTATTTGACTTGTCATGCACCGATATGCATCTGTTTACATGGTATTCATTGTTTCTTCCCCTCTTCTCTCCGTAGACTACGAGACCGACGCCGCTGCTGCTGCCCGGTTCGACTACGGAGTTGACGACCCTCTCTCTTGCCAGAGCAACCAGGCAAGCCCCCGATCACGGATATCGCCTACTCTTCTCTATATTGCTTGCATTAGAGTAGTGTAGCATGTTACCGCTTTCGAGATACTCCTATACTTGTTGCATAGCCCGTCCTTGTTACTATCAAGTTGTTACCTTTAACTGCAATCCTATATGCTTAGTATAGGATGCTAGTACTTTCATCTGGCCCTACATTCTTGTCCGTCTGCAGTCGTGCTATATTATCGGGCCGTAATCACTCGGGAGGTGATCACGGGTATATACTATATACTTATACATGATACATGTGGAGACTAAAGTCGGGTCGGCTTGTGGAGCACCCGCGAGTGGATTTTTGAGGCGGAGCGACAGGGCAGGTTGAGACCGCCTAGGAGAGAGGTGGGCCTGGCCTGCTCGGCGTTCATGGATACTTAACACGCTTAACGAGATCTTGGTATTTGATCCGAGTTGGCTACGAGCTTATACGCACTAACCATCTACGCGGGAGTAGTTATGGGTATCCCGCGTCGTGGTATCACCAAGCACTTCAGACGTCGTCGACGAGCGGGCGCGCGCGGATTGGACTGAACGCTGCTAGGCTAGGTCTGCTTCCGGCCGCCCTCGCAACATGCAGTGTGCTGCTCGGGCGATGGGCCCAGCACCCCTCGCGCTTAGGATTAGACCGGCGTTGGCCTCTCTGTGTGCCTAGGTGGGGCTGCGACGTGTTGATCTTCCGTGGCGGGCATGACCCAGAAAGTGTGTCCGCCAAATGGGATCAAGCGTGCTAGGTAAGATGGTGCACCCTGCAGGAAGTTAATCTATTCAATAGTCGTGATCTTCGATAACAGGACGACTTGGAGTTGTACCTTGAGCTTATGACAACTAGAACCGGATACTTGATAAAACACACCCTTCCAAGTGCGGATACAACCGGTGGTCGCTCTCTCGTGGATACGAGGAGGGATCGCGGGTAGGATTATTGCTATGTGATGTTACTTGGAGGACTTCAACCTACCCTCTTCAACCTGTTGCAAAACAGGTGACGTAGCGTAGTCTTCGATAAGACTAGCTATCCCCTCTTATTCGGCATTCTGCAGTTCACCCATCGATATGGCCCTTTACACATATATCCATGCATATGTAGTGTAGCTCCTTGCTTGCGAGTACTTTGGATGAGTACTCACGGTTGCCTTGTTCCCCTTTTCCCCTACCTCTACTCGATTGCTGCAACTGCACGATGGAGCCCAGAGCGACGCCACCGTCGATGACGACTACTACTGGAGGTGCCTACTACTACGCAGCAGCCCGGCGACGACGACCGTGAGTAGTTTAGGAGGATCCTGAGCAGGAGGCCTGCACCTCTTCGATCAGATCCCAGTTTGTGCTAGCCTTCTTAAGGCGACTTGCTTAACTTATGTTTGTACTCAGATATTGTTCCTTCCACGACTCGCCTATGATCGAGCACTTATATTCGAGCCCTCGAGGCCCCGGCTTGTATTATGATGCTTGTATGACTTATTTTATTTGTAGAGTTGTGTTGTGATATCTTCCGTGAGTCCACGATCTTGATCGCACACATTTGCGTGCATGATTAGTGTACGATTGAATCGGGGGCGTCACAAGTTGGTATCAGAGCCGACTGCGTGTAGGAATCCCCCTTCCAACTCCTTGGCCGAAGTCGAGTCTAGACATTGCAAAAACTTTTACTAACTTGGCTGTGTGCCTTACGGGCCCACGTCGCCATTGGGTGGTATGAGGATCTTTTACTCCTCGATCTTTACTCTGGGATTCTGAATTCTCTTCTATTCGGGTTAAATGATTTTGCTAAAAACAAAACTAACTTTAGGTTCTCGCAAGTACTTTCTCCCAGAGAGCCCCTCACTTCAGATGATCGCCTGCTACATCAGAAGATTCCGAAGATACTCTCTGATGTTCTCTCGAGACTTTGTGCCCATCACTTTTGCTATTCCTGACCACCGATAAATCCGTATGGATAACTACTTACACTGGCCATTCATACGATCATCGCCCATTGATCTTGTTGTTACAAGATACCCCGAAGTTTCTCTGTTGTTCCGAAAATACTTTGTGCCTCTCGCCTAGCAGTTCTTTGCCACATGAATACCCCTTCAAATAAATCCTCGCACTTGTCGAGTATCCGCCATCCCCGCTTGTTCATGTGTTTCACAAAAGTCTTCAAAATACTATTCGATCTTCGAAAATCCTCTGGAGCCTTGGCTCTTGAAATTCTTGCTTGCTTGCATTATGGTTAATCCCATAAGTCTCGTAGTCTTATTGACATTCCTTGTCATTATCATTTTGAGTCTGTTGACTCAATATGTTTCTTGAATACACGCAATCATCATTGATCCTTATAAATTACTTTTCCGCTGAGCTGCCATTCTTTTATCCGGAATTGGTTCTCGACCAATCCAATTATCGCTGATTATACCCTAAGGCTATTCAACTTATCCATCCCTATTCGTGGCCTTGCTTCGATCCCTTGATTTGGAAATCATAATTCCTTTACATTTGACAATTGAGTTAGTCATTGTTTCTATAATCTGATCTCCTTGCATTCTTCTTCCTCTAGTTGAGTACCGATGCTCACGCCAGATCCCTTGTGGACCACCGTGTCCTTTGTTGGATTTTATCGACAACGCCTTTCATATTCAATAACCTTGTGAGCCTTTCCTCCGATACATAATGCCTTTGGTAAATTGTATCCTCTGCTTTCTCAACTATGCTCGCCTTGAGCTTGAGTTAATTACTTCTAAAGATTCGGTATATGATTCAAGATGCCCGATGGGTTGAATCTATGCCTTCCTTAATATGTGTGAACTCGAAAGTTTTCACGAGTCGTACTCTTCTGGTATTTTGCCAGATAAAATTTCAACACTACAACTTCATTGAACGCGAGAAGTGAATGGAAGGTTGTGCATTGGAGAAGTGGGAGTCGACCCTGAACCTCGTGTTCATGCCCATGGACATGATGTATACCGATCATGGAAGCTTCTCTTAAAATAATTATCCCTTGTTATAAGATCATCTTGTATCGTGGACGTGGTTCCACCATGTTTCTCCTTGATTCCATTTCTCGTGCAAGTTTGATCACTTGTCTTCGCAAAGCAATACCTAGTCCAAACCCTACTTTGATCTAACGTCGAGTGTTACCCCGGTATCTCGAGATTATCTTGGACCGCATAACTTCTTATGAGTTCTTAATCAAGTGCTACATTCTCACCGATTCCAATTTTTCACGGGCTCGAAGTTATTATACACTCAAAGACACCGATAATCTGAACCGAGTCCGCACTACGGTTCAACAACTCTTCAGTAAGCTTCTATAAGTACGAGTTTGTACCCGATCACGCCATTCCTAGCCTGTTTGGCTATATCATTGTCGTGATGATTTTAACTGTGCTAACCGGTCCTTCTTCTCGGAGCACAATTTTTGACGATGAACTAACCTTACGTTGATCCCCATCGTCATATCATTTCGCCTTGGACAACAAGCTTGGTTTCGAGTTTGTGTCGTACCCTTGGTTCCAATAACTTTTCACTTCATCATATACTTTGACTTGATGTCGTCGCCGATCGATTACATCTTCATGAAATCTCTCGACAAATGTGTCGTGATCATCATCAGCATTCTGAGCACTTCCAGGATATCAGTTGAATTCATGTTGAGTAATACAATCCTTGCCCTCGATGATTTGTGTTAACAGTGACCACTTTATTGCCTTCCGTTCAACACAAAACTTGTTCGTGTTTTGTGTTATACCTTGAGTTCCTTGCTATCCAACGCTTGTTCTTCTTTAACTTGGAATATTACCATCTCTTATGTGAAAAATGTCGTGGTAATTTCACCACCTCTTGAGAATTCTTGATACAAGTGATACTTCTCACCATCACCATTCCTTCTTGTTCCTGTGTTGGTTCTAACCGGATTCCAACAAGGGAATGATGCTACTTGGATTCTCATACTTCTAGCAACCCTATTGCTTTGAAGTTAATGATCGACAGCTCATTCTTAGACTGTTGGTTATTGAATCGTCACTCTAACAAAGGTCTTGCTGCCTAAGGACATATTTCGGCACACCTTTTCGACTAATGATTAATGGTGTATGTTTTCCTAGAGCATACAACATTATATCATTTGAATTGACAAGTGACATCTTCTTGTTCACATTATTGTGGTAATCCATCCGCTTGGAATTCTCGATGAATTTTCGTTGATTCCATCAGCTACCCCTCGTCCTCTCCTTGGTTTAAGGATGAACTATTACTTCAAGAACCCGCTCCCATAGTTCATATCCCGAGAATCTTGAAATGACATTTCGATGTTTGTGTTGCACCTTTTCTTCTGGACATCCCGAGTCCGAGGTATCATGACGCCAAACGGATCTGAATCTCGGTCGATATGATGGTTGGGACAACTTTCCAAGAGTTATGATGTTGATCCTTTGATGACCCGTAACATGATGTCATGCCTAGCACCCCCCTCCCCGTGCCGGAGGACCTAACCTTATAGATTCCTTTTCAGCAAGGTTATCTATTCTTCCATGAAGAAATGGTAAGACTTATTCTATAAGTTGTTCCCGTGAATCCTTCGTGTATCCAGAGTCGATCTTCACTTGAAGACCATGTCAATGCTACCTCGAAGCATGTCAATGGTACTCCGATTTTCAACATGAACAT
Organism: Aegilops longissima; assembly: GCA_021605205.1. Classification (NCBI taxonomy): domain Eukaryota; kingdom Viridiplantae; phylum Streptophyta; class Magnoliopsida; order Poales; family Poaceae; genus Aegilops; species Aegilops longissima. The sequence goes on along the minus strand of CM038682.1, from coordinate 612,858,782 downwards.
TTGAAGCACGATGCTAAATTTTATTTATCACTTATCCTAACACCGTTGTATGGGTAATATCATGAGATTCCTTCCCCCTTACCTAAATGGTTTTCTACTTAATATCCTGTCATGGATATCTTGCTCTGCTTGTCTTTGGGAAGGATATACCCTTGAAATATGTGTTTAAACATATTTTCCTTTCTATTGTTCTGTTTAATCTGATGATCATATTTTCCTTCCATTGGTTTGTTTAAACCTTTTCTACGATCTATATGATATAAGCAGTAATAATCCACTGCTTGTGCAAACACCTCGATGTACAACTCACCAAGAAGACCTTGTTACTATTGTTGATGACATTCCGGTAGCCACCGATGGACGAGAACCTTGCCTATTGGTCCGCCTCGCTCAACGAAAGCAGAAAGTGGTTCTCTTCGCCTCGCCCTTGGTACCAACGTTGATGCCGACATAACCGACATGGTACTCTCGACATGCCTTGCTATCATGACCGTGAAAGATGTCACCGCTCCTATTAAAAAAACCACATGGTGGGCCCATAACCCACAGTTCCACAGATCGAAACCTGACTGTCCCTGTACACCCCTATTCCCAAAGTTATTCCTCGCGTGGACTCGTATGTAATCCACGGGCGGCTGTCCTAGTGATCTATTCTGGTATCGACGCAATACTTATCTCGCTACTCAACCCCTTTCTCACTCGTTCAAAGCTTGAGCAACTATCTATCCGCTTGAGCCTCTTATGGTACCTTCGTACCTTACTCTCGAGGTATTTCATATGTTCAACTCGAGAGATAATCGTATACTAATTCATGGGTTAACCCCAGATTGTTTCCCTCAAAAGCATTATGTCGTAATGAGCTGCCCCTTATCTTTCCTAAGTATGATGGAGTTCCCGAAGAAATGATGACCAGTTTATCATGATGCATCGGAATAAAGGATTGAAGACATCAACGAAAGAGATTAACTTCTTCGAGAAGATCCGTTAGAATATCGTAACCAGAACTTTCCCCTTACTCCCCTCTTAAATCTCGGGACGAGATTTCTTGTAGTGGAGGAGAATTGTGACGCCCGGGTAATTGAGCTACAGAACCCCTCGTAATGATTCCACGTCACCCCAGTTACTGTTGACAAATCTCGCGTTAGTTCAAAGCGGTTCGAATTCAAATTTGAATTAGAAGCAAACAACACAAGTTTTTAAAATATTAAACTAAAATGTTCGGAGTGTGCAAATAAATGCTTAGGTATTTATGGTGAGGGAACCATGCTTTTATAAAAAACCTAAATACATAAAATGAATTAAAACAGAAAAGAGAAATAAATAAAAGGAAGAGGAAAATACAAAACCGAAAGCAAACAAAAAATAAAAGAGAAGCCCCCTCCCGCTGGGCCTGGCCTCTAGGCAAACCAGGCCGGCCCAGCCGTGCCCACATATCCCCCCACCCTTGACCGAAACCCTAGCTCCCGACCGCACACCCCCCACATCGTTCCCATTCTCCCGATCCAGATTGATCGACGAACCCCACACCCCTCGTTCCTCTCCCCCCCCCACCTCGATTCGGATCGGGCGCTTACTCGACGACAGCAATCGCCGTCGCCCTTGACCTGCCGCCCGACGCGCGCCCACCACTCGGTGCTGCCCGACGCCGCTTGTTGTTGCCGCCGACGCTGCTCGTCGCCCCCCCGATCCTGTCATTGGTGCCGTCCGGACCGCCGTGCCGCTTCGCCGAACCAGCCGCCACGACTCCGTCGCCGTCCGTCGTCCCGACTCCACCCGACCCTGCTGCCCTCACCGACGACCTGCTCGCCTCCTGTCCGCCTCGACCGGTGCCGCCTCCGCCACCCACGTCACGCCCGGCGTCGTCGCGTCGCCGTGGCTCCCAGCGAGTCCGCGGCCCCAACAGCACGCCCACGCCCGAGGGCTGCCGTCGCCGCCACGCCGTCTCCATCGCCTCGGAGGCGACGACCTCCCCGCCTCGTCACCTCCCCGACCCCGGAGGCCACCGCTCGCCGCCCCACCGTCGCTACCTCGCCGGCGCCTCTTCCCCGCCGGCCTTCTTCCTCTTCGTCGGCGTCCCCAGGAACCCCCACGAGCCCCGCTGCCCGCCCCTCGCCTCGCGATGTGAGCCTCGCCTCCTCCCCTTCCCAGACGCCTGAAGTTCGGACGACGCTTAGCCCCACTCGCCTCCCGCCGCCGCCTGCCTCCTCGTCAGACGCCCGGCGACGCTTGCTGATACTCAAGGCGTCATGCCATGTCCGCACCCCCGCCTACCTCCGCCGCCTCCGACGATCAGGTGCCTCGCTAGCCCCGCCACCGCCAGAGCCCCGCTGGGACCGCCAGCCCGGCTCCTCGTCGAGGCCATGGCCTCGGCCGGCACCATCCATCACGCCGGTGCGAAGTTCAAGTGACGCCACGCCTCAAGGCCCCTAGACGTCGCCCGAATGGGGCGCGTCCAGAATCTCAAGACGCCTGTTAGGCCCTCGGGCCTATGACAGAGGGCCCCACGCCCATAACGTTTTATTAAAAATAAAATAATAAATAAAAATAAAATGATTTAATAAAATTAATTAAGTAAATAATTAATTTAATTAATCTGATTAATTAACCTAATGGCTAATTAACCTAATTAACTCATCATTAATTAACTAACAGAGTATGACGAACGGACCCACATGTCAGTTGACCAAGTCAACTCATTGATCGCCGACGTCAAGATGACATCATGCCGACGCTATAAATCCATTTTTTCAATTAATTAATTAATTAATTAAATTCCGAAATTAATAAAATCTTTAGAAAATCATATCTTTTAATCCGTAACTCGGATTGAAATATTTTCAACATGAAAGTTACTCAGAACGACGAGACCAATCCGGATACGCAGTCCGTTCGTCCGCCACACCCCCCTAACCTATCGAACTCGCAACTTTCCCCCTCCGGCTCCTCTTCGAAAAGCGAAACACCGGGAATACTTTCCTGATGTTTCCTAACAAGCATCACCTCATACCACGTTAGGTCACACCTAGCATCGTTGCTTGACTTGTCATGCACCGATATGCATCTGTTTACATGGTATTCATTGTTTCTTCCCCCTCTTCTCTCCGGTAGACTACGAGACCGACGCTGCTGCTGCCCGGTTCGACTACGGAGTTGACGACCCCTCTCTCTTGCCAGAGCAACCAGGCAAGCCCCCCTTGATCACCAGATATCGCCTACTCTTCTCTATATTGCTTGCATTAGAGTAGTGTAGCATGTTACTGCTTTCAGATACTCCTATACTGTTGCATAGCCTGTCCTTTTGTTACCTTTAACTGCAATCCTATATGCTTAGTATAGGATGCTAGTACTTTCATCTGTGGCCCTACATTCTTGTCCGTCTGCCGTGCTATACTATCGGGTCGTGATCACTCGGGAGGTGATCGCGGTATATACTATATACTTATACATGATACATGTGGAGACTAAAGTCGGGTCGGTGGGTGGAGCACCCGCGAGTGGATCTTTGAGGCGGAGCGACAGGCAGGTTGAGACCGCCTAGGAGAGAGGTGGGCCTGGCCTGCTCGGGCGTTCATGGATACTTAACACGCTTAACGAGATCTTGGTATTTGATCTGAGTTGGCTACTGAGCTTATACGCACTAACCATCTACGCGGAGTAGTTATGGGTATCCCGCGTCGTGGTATCACCAAGCACTTCAGACGTCGGCGACGGAGCGGCGCGCCGGATTGGACTGAACGCTGCTAGGCTAGGTCTGCTTCGGCCGCCCTCGCAACATGCAGGTGTGCTCGAGGCGATGGGCCCTGCACTCACTGGCGCTTAGGATTAGACCGGCGTCTTGGCCTCTCTGTTGTGCCTAGGTGGGGCTGCGACGTGTTGATCTTCCGCGGCGGGCATGACCCAGAAAGTGTGTCCGCCAAATGGGATCAAGCGTCTTTGGGTAAGATGGTGCACCCTGCAGGAAGTTAATCTATTCAATAGCCGTGATCTTCGATAACAGGACGACTTGGAGTTGTACCTTGAGCTTATGACAACTAGAACCGGATACTTGATAAAACACACCCTTCCAAGTGCCGATACAACCGGTGGTCGCTCTCTCTCGTGGATACGAGGAGGGATCGCGGGTAGGATTATTGCTATGTGATGTTACTTGGAGGACTTCAACCTACCCTCTTCAACTGTTGCAAAACAGTGACCGTGCGTAGTCTTCGATAAGACTAGCTATCCCCTCTTATTCGGCATTCTCGCAGCTTCACCCACCGATATGGCCCTTTACACATATATCCATGCATATGTAGTGTAGCTCCTTGCTTGTGAGTACTTTGGATGAGTACTCACGGTTGCCTTGTTCCCCTTTTCCCCTACCTCTACTCAATTGCTGCAACTGCACGATGGAGCCCAGGGCGACGCCACCGTCGATGACGACTACTACTGGAGGTGCCTACTACTACGCAGCCCCGCGGACGACCACTGTGAGTAGTTTAGGAGGATCCCAGGCAGGAGGCCTGCGCCTCTTCGATCTGATCCCGGTTTGTGCTAGCCTTCTTAAGGCGCACTTGCTTAACTTATGTCTACTCAGATATTGTTGCTTCACGACTTCGCCTATGATCGAGCACTTGTATTCGAGCCCTCGAGGCCCCCGGCTTGTATTATGATGCTTGTATGACTTATTTTTATTTGTAGAGTTGTGTTGTGATATCTTCCCGTGAGTCCCTGATCTTGATCGTACACATTTGCGTGCATGATTAGTGTACGATTGAATCGGGGGCGTCACACACTTGAAGCATCTCATCATACGGTGGCCTAGCGGTGCACAAATCACCGAGCAATTAAGTTGATCGGTAGCCGAACATGGTTAATTTTGTTAGTCACTAGTCGGATATGCTTAGTTTTGTTGCTCACTAGCCGGATATGCTTAGTTCGTTGCTCGTAGCCGGGTATGCTTAATTTTGTTTCTCACTAGACGGATATGCATTGTTGACACTGTTTCAGTTTGTAGCCTTCTCGTGCTTGTTTGGTATACAAGAAGTCGGAGAAGAAAAACTTCACCATCATGCATTGTTGGTTGAAGTTGAATGGGCAACCGAAGTGGAACCTTTTCATAGCCAAGACCGTCGCCTGATACGTCTCCAACGTATCTATAATTTTTTATTGTTCCATGCTATTATATTATCTGTTTTTGGATGTTTCATATGCATTAATATGCTATTTTATATTATTTTGAGACCAACCTATTAACCTAGAGACCAGTGCCAGTTTCTGCTTTTTGCTTGTTTTTGAGTTTCGCGGAAAAGGAATACTAAACGGAGTGCAAACAGAATAAAACTTCACGATGGTTTTTCTTGGACCAGAAGACACCCAGGAGACTTGGAGTTCAAGTCAGAAGAGCCACGAGGCGGTGACAAGGGTGGAGGGCACACCCAGGGAGGTAGGGCGCGCCCCCCTACCTTGTGGGCCCCTCGTGACCCCCCCGACCTAGTTCTGCCTCCTATATATTCACATACATTCCCAAACCACCAGAAGCATCCATGAAAACACTTTTCCACCAGCGCAACCTTTTGTTCCCGTGAGATCCCATCTTGGGGCCTTTTTCGGCATCCTGCCGGAGGGGGGATTCGATCACGGAGGGCATCTACATCAACTCTATTGCCCTTCCGATGAAGCGTGAGTAGTCCACCTCAGACCTACGGGTCCATAGCTAGTAGCTAGATGGCTTCTTCTCTCTCTTTGATTCTCAATACCATGTTCTCCTCGATGTTCTTGGAGATCTATCCGATGTAATACTCTTTTGCGGTGTGTTTGTCGAGACCCGATGAATTGTGGATTTATGATCAGCTTATCTATGAATATTATTTGAATCTCCTCTGAATTCTTATATGCATGATTTGGTATCTTTGTATTTCTCTTCGAATTATCGGTTTGGTTTGGCCAACTAGATTGGTATTTCTTGCAATGGGAGAGGTGCTTAACTTTGGGTTCAATCTTGTGTGATTTCACCCAGTGATAAAGTAGGGGTAGCGAGACACATATTGCATTGTTGCCATCGAGGATAAAAATATGGGGTTTTCATCATATTGCTTGAGTTAATTCCTCTATATCATGTCATCTTACTTAATGCGTTACTCTGTTCTTATGAACATAATACTCTAGATGCAGGCAGGAGTCGGTCGATGTGTGGAGTAATAGTAGTAGATGCAGAATCGTTTCGGTCTACTTGACACGGACGTGATGCCTATATTGCATAATCATTGCCTTGGGTATCGTCATAACTTTACGCTTTTCTATCAATTGCTCGACAGTAATTTGTTCACCCAACGTATTATTTGCCTTCATGAGAGAAGCCTCTAGTGAAACCTATGGCCCCCGGGTCTATTTTCCATCATATTAGTTTCCGATCTACTATTTTGTAATCTTTTATTTTCAGATCGATAAACCAAAAACCCGAAATATTTTATCTTTTGTTTAGTTCTATTTATCTATCTCTATCATATCTCATTTTTGTAAGTGACTGTGAAGGGATTGACAACACTTTTATTGCGTTGGGTGCAAGTGTTTGATTGTTTGTGCAGGTATTGGTGATTTGCGCGTTCTTCTCCTACTGGATTGATACCTTGATTCTCAAACTGAGGGAACTACTTATCTCTACTTTGCTGCATCACCCTTTCCTCTTTAAGGGAAAAACCAACACAAGCTCAAGAAGTAGCATCGCCCAAGCCACCAAGGAAGAAATCGGTGACCCTACAGACCCAATCCAGAACCGCGGAAAAAGGTTAGAAAATTTTTACATGAGAAGAAGTGGGAGGGGAGAGGGCGAATCGAGGAGGTGCGGCAGCCAAGCTGACGGCGAGGTTCAAGAACATCTTGTTGAAGAAGGAGGTGGCATGTGTGAAGTGAAGCACATGGACCTCAAGGAGGAGAAAAAGACAGAGAGGTTCAAATTGTTGAACGGACAAGAAGCTCGAGCTCAAAGAGAGGAGGACTATGATCAAAAAGAGAAAGGTCGCGCTTGAGGAAAAGAAGTTGAAGATCGCCGCCAACACGGAGGACGCCAAGATGTTGACTTTGAATCTTGACTCTTTGGATGCCGATGCAAGAATGATCGTGCAATCCATCTGCTACCCGATGTTGTAGCGGCACAAAGATTACTTGATAGGAGAGGACAATGAACCTGTATACAATCTTGTGTCGCCCACTGCGTCTCGTAAGATCAAGCTCCTTTCCCCTACCTCTCTTACTGTCAGACACCATTTGTTTGAATTATTTTATGAAAATGGATCCGTTCAACAAACATGCAGAAAATACTTCACGTGTGTTTTCTTTTGTGATTTTGTGTCCAACAGAACTGTTTCGTAAAGAAAACAAATTTGCCGCCTGGAGCACCGCTGCCCTGAATCCATGGTGAATTTCGGGTTCATCGATCACTTGTTACTCTCTACGTTAACCCTAGCTCGGCGTTTCGATCGCGCACTTGATGCATGCATGCATGCATGTGCGACGGGACTCGCAGTGTCTCATTCGCGTCACCATGCGCTCTGAGACACAGCACCGCTATTCGCTAGCAGGCAGGGGGGCGTGCTGGTGCTGGTGCTGGTGCTGGTGCTGGTCCATCCCCAGATCATTTTGAGGACAGCCAGGAGGAAGAAGACGACGCCGGTTTCAGTTCTCCTTTTTGGCTCCGTCCAGCATTTGCTGCGGTTTACTGTCGCTGTCCCGCCCCCACAGTCATACTCATACAGTCACACAGCCGCTGATGCACTGTTGCGCGCGGCCTCGCTGCCATTCCACTCCACTGCACACGTGATCGCGTCTGTCCACTGTGCCAAACTGGAACGGGCGCTCGCTCCTGCTCTGAACAGTGACGTTCATAAATGTCTCTGACCACCCCACCTGTGCGCCTCAACGTTGCTCTCGTTACTAAATTATTGTGTGACCAAAATACAATGCATCATGTAATGAGGAAGAAGTATTACTATTGTTACTACAAAACCAGATAATTGCTTATCGGTGCATTAGGCATTTAACGAAATACTCATAAATGCATCAAGGAGTAATTACTCCTAGATGAGGAAGAAGCAGTTGCTCCTAAGGCTGGTCATAGCGGGGAGTAACTTAGACTAGTAACATGTATATGTTATTAGGCTATGTTACTATCTCTATAGTGGGTAGTAACATATATATAGTGTCATGCATCACTTCATTTATTACTTCATAGACTCATTTAGCATTGGAAACCGCTAGGTGATGGTAACATATTAACATAGATGCCACATAAGCAAAAGTGATGATGTGTCAAGTAGTTAATGAGGAAAGAGACAAATAGAGTAACATAATATGTTACCATCACCTAGCGGTTCCTAATGCTAAATGAGTCTATGAAGTAATAAATGAAGTGATGCATGACACTACATATATGTTACTACCCACTATAGAGGTAGTAACATAGCCTAATAACATATACTCCCTCCGTTCCTAAATACTTGTCTTTCTAGAGATTTCAAATGTCACCACATACGGATGTATATAGTACATATTTTAGAATGTAGATTCACTCATTTTGTTCTGTATGTAATACCATTTGAAACCTCTAGAAAGACAAGATTTAAGAACGGAGGGAGTACATGTTACTAGTCTAAGTTACTCCCCACTATGACCAGCCTAAATGAGGAAGAAGTAATTGCTTATCATCTCTGAATTTGATGCTAGAATTAACTAGAGTAGCATAAATCAGGAGGCAATCAGGTGGGCAATATCATTATGTCCTTAATGGCAGGAGAAAAGGGACATGCGGGCGCCTGATAATGAGCACTCCTCTAGCAGTGATCTCATCAGACCAACACCAGCACATGATGAATGTTCGATCCATTAGTAATTCGTAGCATCGAATCCTCTGAAGCCATTAAACTCTGCAGGCATGGAGGCAGGTAGGCAGAGGCACTACATCCGTTCCATGATGGTAAAAAGAGGAGGACGCTGATCCTGCATCAAAAGGGTAGAAAGGCACCGTCTGGCCAAGTTCAATAACGGGAACAAAGCGAAAGCACTCACATTTACCATGTCGATCCCCGAAAAGGATCTCCGGCGATGCGGATGTCGCGGCTGACGGGATCGCAAGCCCGATGTGTACGCCTCCTTCCTGCGGTCCGTTGCATTGTCCTCTCAAATGTGCCCACCGGTTCCTGGCCTGCTTGTGAAGCTTTGAATGTTCTGCACCTACCGGGTAACTGAAACCTCCCGGTTTCATCAGGTTTTAATGCAAGAGCACAGGCCGTTCACTCATGTTTCTCATGTCTATATCCGTCCCAGGTCTGCTAGTAAAAACTTTGTGTTTCTCATGTCACTGCATCTACACCTGCTAGCACGGTATAGACCACCAACCCTCCGGGTAGCATCAGCGTGCATGTCGCTCTAAAAGCGACGATGATGCCGCAATTTGTTGCATCAAAAGAATGATGGTGGTATGGGACAAAGCTAAAGAAGACACAATCATCTTTGACCAAAAGACTAACCGCCCCAATGCGCCCTTTAGGGTTAGGCTCTCCAAGCAAGAAAACTCCCGAAACATTAAGTAGGGAATTGCAAGGGATTCAACACCAAATCTGCTTTGAGAGTGCAGCTCTTAGGTAGTAGTAGTGCTGGACTCATTGTCGCCACTAGGAAATTGGACGGTGATTCCCGGGGAAACTTCCTCACGTGGGAGCAGGGGCTTGGCATTATGATTCAGCTAACGTGAGCTGCGACGGAAACATCATTTTCATTTTTAATACGCCAAGGGGCGACAAAACTCCCTCCGATCTAAAAAAAAAAGTGTCACGGTTTTGAACCAGGCTTAATTCAAAACTGCAACACTTATTAAGGGTATGAGCTTACTAACAAAATTTCGGCAACTACTCTAGTACTGTACTTCAGGAGCCCAACTGTTGGACATGGAGATGGCAGGAAAAGGGGATGAGCTTAACAAAACTTTGGAAACTAGTACTGTGCTTCATCAAGAGCTAAACTGTTGGACTTGGACATGACAGAAAAATTGGTGAGGTAAACTTGGGCTTTAGTAAGAGCCCTCGGCACAGTGCCGCGGCAACGACCCCCATCAAAAGAAGAGCAAAAGACCAAAGCGAACGACACAACCATCTTTGGGCAAAAAATCATGAGCCAGCCGGCCCATCTAGGATCCCAAAGGACGAAACTCCTCGACACATTTCGACATTAACGAAATCGACACGACAACCACTTTGAAGGTTCCGCTCTCCATTTCTGCCCTCGAGATGCCCCGGGAAACTTCCTCGCATGAAAGATGATGTCCCAGTGCCCGCCTCATCTCATCACCATGCCTTCGTGCACAGAGGCCGACGCAGCATTGGCTCTGCCTCAAAGGCGCCGGTGGTGTAGGCTGTAGCTCTTGTAGTATCTTCTCACCAGCGACTGCTCCTCACGGTCTCGCCCTCGCCTCTCGCCTCTCCCTCTCTTTTTCTTCCGAGTGCTGTACCATGGATCAATCATGCAAGGCCTTTATGGTCTTTTGCGCTTTAGCTCTTCGCTTGCGGCTTTGCTTTGGCCTCCACAAAGCTGACGTTTAGTCCGTTTCGAAAAGAAGGAGAAAAAGACGGTGTTTAGATTGGTCTTGGATCTCCGAAAGCTGGCATGGCGGTCAGCGACACTGCTGCTGCTGCTGCAACCAGTGGGCGCCTCACTGCTCCGCCCAGTTCGTTGCACCAGTGGCATGGCAGTGTAGTGTAGCTACCACTCACTGACTGCCACCGTGTCAGTGGCAAAACAGTGCGTGTGAACATGGTGGACTCGGTGTCATCTTCTGTGTGTCTTCGGCTTCGAGGCTGGGATGCGTGCGAGCGTGCTCGCAGATGCAGCCTGGTTTCAGCTCTCTTGTGCTTGTTGTGGCAATGGCTCAAGATGCTTTCGCTGACTTTTCGCTGATGTACGTACTTGGTGTGCATTGCTAATTTCGTACTGCAGACGTCGCCGAGGATACGATATCGCCGGTGATAACTGTCCAGAATGCCACCTCTTTCAGTCAGTTCCTTGTGTTTTGTGTTCTGACCTTTCACTTCAGTAAATAATACTAGTAGGTCGACGTGTTGGACTGTATGATTATGACCAACTGGCTGGCAAACGAGAATGCAATGCAATTCGACAGCTACAGTGTATATATAAGCTTCTTAAATGCCTCTGGCCAATTTAGTGCTTGCTACTATTCCAACAACAGGCAACGGGACAAATGTTGCCATCTTTCCCGGGAAGTTCACGCCAGCTAGATGCCCCGAAGCTTGATGGGGGTATTTCTATGATTAACTTTGGTGTTTGGTTCGAATTCAAACTAAATCTTGAAACAATCCAAGACAGAGATGTAGTCTTCATTAAACTAATTGTCTTACTTACCAAAACGATAAGTGCCACACGTGTGGCACGAAGTAACACCCTGATGTTTTTAACTGCCATCCGGAAAAAAAAAACCCAAAAAACGGAGCCATCCTTGGGTAACTAAAGTTGTCATCAAAAAACGTTTATCAGAGTTCTTTTCTTATTACTTGTAACCGTTTGTAACTAATGTGAGAATGCAGGAGCATATTTCAAGATTTTTTTTTAAATGACCAGAGAAAGAAAGAAAAAAAGGTTAAATCTTCGGGCCACCAATAATAATATTTCAGGCCCATCAGCTCGTACAGTTTTCCCCAATGGAATTTCTGACCGCAGATGGCTGTGTTTCGTTGTTAATGAAACACTCGTCTGGCAGTTTAGCACCAGGTACCAAATGGGAGAAACATGATATAGTGCTTAGCTCAAATAATACATGTTGAGTTACATTCAACCCAAGGAACCGGGGTAACAAAACCAAGATAAATTGACTCCTAACAACCAAACATACCGTTCAATCCAGGGGTAACAGAACCCAGATAATTCAGCATCCATCCGTCAGAGATACTGCTTCGATATCTCAACTGAACAAGCCGCAAAAAAGGCCATATGTAGGGTAAGAGGCAGCGCAAACTCCACGCCTCCACCGAACATATTGGAAACCTTCACTGCTTCTGATTTTGGCATGGTGGCACTCATCTCTGATGGTGGGAAAACCATTCACAACAGGTAGCCTCTCGATGTTCAGATCAGTCATCCTCTGTGTCGTTTGCCTTCTGCTTCTTCCACTTGTAAGCAGCTTCCAATATCTTGAGGTTCGGGGCCAGCGTAACTTCATCAGGGAAGATATAATCAATGTACTCCTCGTACCTGGCAGAGCAAATGATGTCAGTATATTTTTAAATTGCTGGGAACCACGCACAAAAGTATTACTCTACTACTCCCTCCGTTCCAATTTACTTGACCCATATTTATCAAGATACGGGTGTATCTAGACACTATAAACAAGTATAGATACATCCGTATTTAGACAAATTCAAGTCAACTAATTTCAAATGGAGGGAGTAATATTGTTAGCACTAGTTATTTTATCCTGGGTTCTAAATTCTTAACAGAATTCAGACCGCGCATGGCTACATAGGGTGCTAAACGTGGCAAACCACCAACTTCTGATAATACAATAGTACCAAGAATAAAGAACTGGGTAAATAGCATACGCAATATTGGAGCCATCGTCTGTGGGGAGTGGTCTCTTCCTCTTCACTTTCCTTGGCGCCTTCTTCTGCACTAAAGTGACATCACCAAGATCACCAAAGCTCAACTCTTTTTTGAGCCACTCTTCCAGGAGCATTGCTCTTTCTTCTTTTAGCTCTGCAGCATTGGTCCTGAAGTAGTCGAATGCCCTTTCAAAGACAGCTGACCACCATAACACAGCAATGTCAGATTTAATGCACCATTAATTGCAAACTGAACATAAAAAAGATGTACAGAAGCCCAAAGTAGGCTCTCTAGCTCGTTACTCACCCCGACACCTCCGGACCCGCTCTGCCTGCTGTTCCTGATAGCCAGCATCATTCTTATTCTCCTCACTTCCATCGTCTTCTCCCAAGCCAGCTGAGGCCTCGAATTCAGCAAAGCTGATCCATACCTTCAAATGCTTTGTTCTATCAAGCAATCTCTCATAGAGTTCTCTTGCTCTATCAAATTCATCTTCGTCAATTTCAAATTGCAAGTACTCCTGCAAGTTAAAAGGAAGAAGATTTAGTAAGCATCCCTAGTAACTAAAATCACAAGTAGACCTGGAAGTAAAAGACACTAAAAATGATTCAGTTAAGCATATGTCGATTCTCTTAAAAGCACGACTTTTCTGGATGTCTCAAATGTAACATTAACATCTAACAAGGATCAATGCTGCATCTTATAGAAAAAAATCAGAAACAATTCCTAAGAATAAAAGGTCATGTCATAAAATGCATTATTTGGAAATAATATATCAGATGACAGCACACTGGGTTTTCTCTCTTAAAACTGTAGCTAAGAGATCAAAAGCATACAACAGCACAAAGAAGTGTGTGTATTCAGTTGCTGACTGGACAAATATAGTTCCATTAGCTCTGCTTTGCCAGGGAGAAGACTAAAGAATACAGGTCAACAAAGTCCCACCTAGACCTACACAAAAGGGACCTCGACTATGTCGATTCTGAGCATTGTCCAGCAGTTGTTTCACAAATACTCCGTAAGTTATTAAGCATTCAAGCAACTTGATAGAGTGCAGAGGATGAAGATACATGGTTTACAAATGCTTTGGTAGTTACTACTGCCTGATAGTTTTTAGCTGGCAGGATATATAATGCAAAGAAATAACAGATTCAGAGAAATCAACTAACACTCCTAAGTTAAATTTTGTAAGAAAAAATAGCAAAGGCTGGTTTCCGGTTTTCCAGAACAAATATAACAGCACAACCCCTTCTTCCATGAAAATTAACTAATTCAGGTAACGCTCGAAATAGTGCAGAGCTCAACACACCCGGCCAAGATCGATCTCTGATCTGTACTGCCTACTCTCTAGGTGGCGTGTTAACATGTCACTCCCTCCGTTTTTATTTACTCTGCATGTTAGCTTTGACCGAAGTCAAACTTTCTAAAGTTTGACCAAGTTTGTAGAAAACAATTTGAACATTTATAACAAGTCCATATGATGTGAAAATATATTCAATGGTGAATCTAATGGTATTGATTTGGTGGTATACATGTTAATATATTTTTCTACAAACATGGTGAAAGTTTAAAAAGTGTGACTTTAGACAAAGCTAATATGCGGAGTAAATAAAAACAGAGGGAGTACAAACTAACCATGATATCACATCACAGCACACATGAACAAAGGTGGCAAATAATACACACATACTCCCATGCATAAACACTGGAACTATTTAGATATATGAGCAGATCAAATATGATACTCCCTCCGTTCACAAATATAACATGTTTTCGATATTTCAATATGGACTACATACGGGCTGAAATGAGTGAACAAACAGACGAAAACGTGTCCATATACATCCGATTCAGAGAATAGTTAGAACATCTTATATTTGTGAACAGAGTATAAATCAACGTTAACATAGAACTTCATGAGTGCTTATTTGAGGCATATAAGAATGTATAGGAAAATATATTCAATACTTCCACTCAACAAAACATAAAACTTAGACCGATTAAGAGGACGGCAAGGACAACATACCTTCCATAGAACTTCAGGCGTATCAAGGGCTGGCTGAGCGATAGCAAGCTCATATATTGATCGAGCACGATCAGTCTCACTAAGGTTCTTTTCCAGTTCAGCATACTTCCTCCAGGCATAACAATTTGCTGGAGACCATTCGATGTATTTTTCATACAGAGTTCTACAGCGGTCAAAGTTGCCCAGATAAAGCTCGATCTCAATGTACTTCTTAAATATTTTCCCCTTCGGTGCCATACCTATTGCATTACCGAGAATCTGCCGTGCAGCCTTTATGTTCTTCTGTCTTATCTCAAACTGCGCGGCCATCAGCCACAGCTTAGCAAAGGTAAATTTCTTGTGTGGAATGAGTTTCAGACATTCCCTATAGACCTCCCGGGTCCTTTCCATGTCCTGTGCATCAAGTTCCTCATACAAAGCATAGTTTATCCAAAGGTAGATATACCTCTGCCAGTACCGCTTCTCTTCTGCAGGAGGAACATTTGCGATACTCCTCTCGTACACATCTCTGATCCTGTCCTTATTCCCGACGCTCTCCTCCAGCCTGATGTAATCAAACCATGAGTCGTAGTTGAGTGGGTTCTTCCTCACCTCATCTTCATATTGGAATCTCCGCTTGCCCACAATGGCATCCTCAATCCCCTCACGGTCACCAAATTGTTTCTCAAATGCCAGGAACTTCCTGTAAAGATCCTCAGCCCTGCCCTTAGGCACTCTGTCAAGCGCATACTTGTATATCGCACGAGCACGCTCCACCTCCCGACACTTCTCCTCAAACTCAGCAAATGCTACAAACAGCACCTCTGCATCTTCATCATCCACGAGCAGGTCCGCTGCACGCTCATACACACGTCGCGCCCGCTCTACTTCTCCACGTTTCATCTCAAACTTTGCATATCGGATGAACGTGTCGGGCCGCGGGTGCTCGGCGACAAACCGCTCATAGATTGCCCTAGCGCGCTCAACCTCTCCATATCGCAGCTCAAACTTGATGTACGAGTTCCAGCCAGCAATATCAGGACGCCATCCCATCCAGCGCTCAAAGACCTGCCGAGCATTGGCGACGGCACCAAGCAGCTCCTCCATGTGGATATACTTGTACCACAGCTGGTCGATGCGGGGGAGGAGCGAGACGGCACGGTCCCAGACGTTCCTGGCATGGTTGACATAGCGGTTGCGCATCTCGAACTCGGCATACTTGAGCCACAGGGTGTGGTCGCGGTGGGCGACGTCCAGGGCGCGCTCGTAGACGGAGCGAGCCCGGGCGAAGTCCTTCTGCCCCTCCTCCCACTTGGCATACTTGACCCACGCCGAGACGCTCCAGCGGACGCGGCGAATGAGGTCCTCGAACCTCTTGCGCTCGCGGAGCCGGTAGTCCGCGAGCTCGTGGACGTCGGTAATCTTCTGCTTGGGCGGGCGGATCTCGGGCTCCTGCCGCTCCCGGGCCTCCCGGAGGATCTGCTCGGCGGTAATCTGGACCCCCGCTGGCGTCTTGTTCTTCACCCGCGTCGCGCGGGGGAGCTTGACCTCCGTGTCGCGCTTTGTGAGGAAGCCGAGGCTCGCGTCGGGAGCCGGCGGAGGCTGCGCCTGGTCGGCGCCGCCGCCGCCGCGGGTGGTGAGCGCCATGGCGGCTGGTGTCTGTGCTAGGGTTAGGGTTTTGGGAGGAGGAGAATAATGGGAGGAGGGGGCAAGGGACGGGGTGATTGGATTTTAGGTCTGCTTGTACGCGCGGACGGCGGCGCGGCGGAACTCGATGCCGGAGCGGGGCGGAGGAAGGCGAGGAGTTGGGCGGAGGACGGCGGCGCGAGGGGCGGGGCAGATCGAGCGAGGCCGAGCGGCTCGGCTCGATTTGGGGTTCGGTCTTTGCTGGACGAGGGGTTATCTGTAAAACGTAGTTTAAGTGCTCGTGTTGGAAACTTGAAATTTATCACGAGTTCACGACGAGATGAATATGGACCTCAATATTATACTACTCGAAAACCACCTATAAAATACTGATCGAATATCCGGACACTGCTGAGTGAGATGAAGAAGGGGAAAATATCCTGTGATACCAACCATCATATGATACCATGTCATAAAAAACAAATTTACATGTTTCAAAAAATTCTAAGAAAAAATATGAACGTTCACAAGACATATGTCTACTAGCCCTAAAAAATTCAGATTCGAATTTGAAATGCAAATTGAGAAGTAAAAAAGAAAAATTCAGCATGAATAGTGTAACAAAAAGACAAAAACACAAATGTCACTTCACGTGTGGAATTGTCTTTTTTTGTTTCTCCATGTATATTTTGGATTTTGGATTTTAAATTTGTAGGGATTGTAGGAACATGTCTTGTGCCCATTCATGATTTTTTCAGAATTTTTTGAAATATCAAAATTTTAAGTTTCTAAACGTGGTATCATGGTATCATGTCATGGGTGGTATCATGATATCTTCCCCGTGAAGAAGGTAGTGAAAGCTAATTTTGTTCCTCTGAATGCCCGAGCCATTATGCAGATTTCTATGAAACAATTTTTCGCGAAAAGGATCAATCTATTATAAAGATTCACCGGAAATGAAAAACACCTCAAATCGGAAATGAAAAACACCTCAAACATAATACATCGAGGTCCATGGACCATTGTCGCCGACGTGCCGCTGTCGACGCTCCCATACCGGAGCCGGCTTCGATGACAGCCAGAAAGTCTTTGTGCACGTGCTCCTAAGGACCAGCGCCCTGGAGCCGTAATTGTCGCCGTTGAACCCTTGAATAGATCTGAAGAACCTGGCACCAAATATCGTTGTTGCATACGAAAGACGAGAAACCCTAACCTCGCCGCCCCGAGAAGCTGGCAGGAATTTACGTTGTAGCTCCGTCTAATCCGTCCCAACCGACGAACTTGAGGTGGGCCAGAGACCGGAAGTCTGACTCGAAGAAGAAGTGTGGCCATCCATCCAAACGCCGCCCCTTCGAGGACTGAAACCCTACCTATCTACTAGCTGGATTCGAGGCACCAGAAATTCCCTCCCCGCCATCGGCCACCTGAGCGGCACGCGGAGGGGAGGCGAATCCATGGACTCGCTGGTGGAGATCGAGGGGAGGAAGGCTTTCCCTAGTCGCCTTGCGAGAGGGGCCTTACGAAACAACTTGCAACGTACTTGTGGGTTCGGCAGTTGGAGAGGCGTGATAATTTTTTCAGTGAGATCGATCTATAGAGTACTTCTTGAGGCTAACACCGTGATTAGTCCAAGTAGTGAGCTCGAGTGGGTCTAAACATGCTTTCTGGACGAATCTATGAAAAAATCAAGTGCCCCCAAAAGTCTGCAACTTCTGGTGGAGGGTGAAAAAGAAAATTATACCATGTCGTTCCATACTCGAAGATAGACACATTGAACATATTCCATTTTATTAGTCATGTGGCCAAGAGGAAACCATCAAGCACACAATGTTTGAGTGTACGTGAACGAAACTTTTCTGCTAATAGCTCATGGAAGTAACTGGAGTGAAATTTGCGGAACGGTTGACGAATATAATAGATGCAACAAGATGTCGGCTAAATGTGCAGTTGTCATTTTATGCGGAGGATGGTTTTTGTGGTCAAAGAGGACTACACGACATCATGATAAACATGTTTGTTCTGTCTCCTGATTAGTCAAATGGACAACTAATCTAGCTATGGACCTTAGTATCATTGGAAGATCTTCTGGATTGTGTGCCGAGAATATTAAAGTCAAGTGGGAAGCATCGGCTGAAGGTATTCTTAAAATCAATGTTGATGCTAGCTTCCTGTAGCGCACATTGGTAGGTGCCACTGGGCTGGTATTACGAGACAATACCGGTTCCTTGCTACAGGGTCAAGCTATTTGGTATGGCCAAGCTACCAATGCAATGATCATGGAGACCCTTGCAGTTCATGATGGTGTATTGTGATCTAGGATTATCGCACATTGCTTTGATGCTAAGAAGGTGGTCACACTTTGGAGGGAAAGAGAACATGAAGGATATGAGATTGCTTCGATTCTCAATGACATTGAAGAGTTTAGCGGGAACTTGGAGTTCTTCCATGTGAACTTCATGTTGGGGAACGTAGCATGCAATTTCAAAAAAAATCCTACGCTCACGCAAGATCTATCTAGGAGATGCATAACAACGAGAGGGGGAGAGTGTGTTGGGGAACGTAGCATGCAATTTCAAAAAAGTTGCTACGCTCACGCAAGATCTATCTAGGAGATGCATAGCAACGAGAGGGATAGAGTGTGTCCATGTACCCTCATAGACCGAAAGCGGAAGCGTTTGACAATGCGGTTGATGTAGTCGAACTTCTTCTCGTTCCGACCGATCAAGCACTGAACGTAGGCACCTCCGAGTTCTGCACACGTTCAGCTCGATGACGTCCCTGGAACCCTTGATATAGCAAAGTGTCGAGGGAGAGTTCCATCGGCACGACGGCGTGGTGACGGTAATGGTGAAGTGATCCGCGCAGGGCTTCGCCTAAGCACTACGTGAATATGACCGGAGGCGTAAACTATGGAGGGGGGTGCCGCACACGGCTACAATGTTTGTTGTGTGTTCTAGCGGTGCCCCCCTTCATATATATAGGTTGGAGGGGAGGAGAGGCAGCCAAGGGGGCGCCCCAAGTAGGAGGAATCCTACTTGGGCACCTCCCAATTCGGCCTCCCCCCTTTCCTATTCCTATTCGGAGTAGGAAGGGAAGAGGGGGGAGGG
Source organism: Aegilops longissima (assembly GCA_021605205.1). Taxonomy (NCBI): domain Eukaryota; kingdom Viridiplantae; phylum Streptophyta; class Magnoliopsida; order Poales; family Poaceae; genus Aegilops; species Aegilops longissima. The sequence goes on along the minus strand of CM038682.1, from coordinate 612,839,462 downwards.
GGAATCTTATTCCCTTTTTCCTTTCCTCCCTCCCCTTTCCTTCTCCAATTTGGCCACACCATATGGGGTGGGCGCACTAGCCCCTTTGTGGCTGGTGTGTTTCCCCTCTTGGCCCATAAGGCCCATATAGTTTGCCGGGGGTAGCCCGGAACCCCTTTCGATGACCCGATATGTGCCCGGTAACCCCAGAACACTTCCGGTGTCCGAATACTATCGTCATATATATGAATCTTTAACTCTCAACCATTTCGAGACTCCTCGTCATGTCCGTGATCTCATCCGGGACTCTGAACAACATCCGGTCACCAAATCACATAACTCATATAATACAAATCGTCATCGGACGTTAAGCGTGTGGACCCTACGGGTTCGATAACTATGTAGACATGACCGAGACACCTCTCCGGTCAATAACCAATAGCGAAACCTGGATGCTCATATTGGCTCCCACATATTCTACGAAGATCTTTATCGGTCGAACCATTATGACAACATACGTTCTTCCCTTTGTCATCGGTATGTTACTTGCCCGAGATTCGGTCACCGGTCTCTTTACTCGTTACGTAATGCATCATCCCGTAACCGTAACTAACTCATTAGTTACATTGCTTGCAAGGCTTATTATGATGTGCATTACCGAGAGGGCCCAAAGATACCTCTCCGATACTCGGAGTGACAAATCTTAATCTCGGTCTATGCCAACCAACAAATACCTTCGGAGATACCTGTAGAGCATCTTTATAATCACCCAGTTACGTTGTGACGTTTCATAGCAGACAAGGTATTCCTCTGGTATCCAAGAGTTGCATAATCTCATAGTCAAAGGAATATGTATAAGTCATGAAGAAAGCAATAATAAAACTTAACGATCATTATGCTAAGCTAACAGATGGGTCTTGTCCATCACATCATTCTCCTAATGATGTGATCCCGTTCATCAAATGACAACACATATCTATAGTTAGGAAACTTAACCATCTTTGATTAACGAGCTAGTCTAGTAGAGGCTTACTAGGGACACTGTGTTTTGTGTATGTATCCACACATGTATCAAGTTTTCGGTTAATACAATTCTAGCATGAATAATAAACATTTATCATGATATAAGGAAATATAAAATAACAACTTTATTATTGCCTCTAGGGCATATTTCCTTCAGTCTCCCACTTGCACTAGAGTCAATAATCTAGTTCACATCGCCATGTGATTTAACACTAATAGTTCACATCTTTATGTGATTAACACCCATAGTTCACATCGCCATGTGATCAACACCCAAAGGGTTTACTAGAGTCAATAATCTAGTTCACATTGCTATGTGATTAACACCCAAAGGGTACTAAGGTGTGATCATGTTTTTCTTGTGAGAGAAGTTTAGTCAACGGGTCTGCCACATTCAGATCCGTATGTATTTTGCAAATTTCTATGTCTACAATGCTCTGCACAGAGCTACTCTATAGCTAATTGCTCCCATTTTCAATATGTATCCAGATTGAGACTCAGAGTCATACAGATCGGTGTCAAAGCTTGCATCGACGTAACTCTTTACGACGAAAACTTTATCACCTCCATAACCGAGAAATATTTCCTTAGTCTTCTAAGGATAATTTTGACTACTGTCCAGTGATCTACTCCTGTATCACTATTGTACCCCTTTGCCAAACTCATGGCAAGGTACACAATAGGTCTGGTATACGGCATGGCATACTTTATAGAACCTATGGCTGAGGCATAGGGAATGACTTTCACTCTCTCTCTCTCTCTATCTTCTGCCGTGGTAGGGTTTTGAGTCTTACTCAACTTCATACCTTACAACTCAGGCAAGAACTCCTTCTTTGACAGATCCATTTTGAACTCCTTCAAAATCTTATCAAGGTATGTACTCATCGAAAGTCTTATATATCAAGCGTCTTGATCTATCTCTATAGATCTTGATGCCCAATATGTAAGCACCTTCACCGAGGTCTTTCTTTGAAAAAATCCTATCAAACACTCCTTTATGATTTCCAGAAAATTCTACATCATTTCCGATCAACAATATGTCATTCACATATACTTATCAGAAAGGTTGTAATGCTCCCACTCACTTCCTTGTAAATACAGGCTTCACCACAAGTCTGTATAAAACCATATGCTTTGATCACCTTATCAAAGCGTATATTCCAACTCCGAGATGCTTGCACCAGTCCATAGATGGATCGCTGGAGTTTGCACACTTTGTTAGCACCTTTAGGATCGACAAAACCTTCTGGTTGCATCATATACAATCCCCATCATCATATTCTATTCCACCCATAGTGCTATATCCATGGATCACGCTCATGTATTGCGTGAAGGTTGAAAAAGTTGAGATTATTTAAGTATGAAACAATTGCTTGGCTTTTCATCGGGGGTATAGAAGTTGGGAACATCTTTGTGTGACGAAAATGAAGCATAGCCTAACTATATGATTATGTAGGGATGAACTTTCTTTTGCCATGCTATTTTGAGAAGACATGATTACTTTGATTAGTATGCTTGAAGTATTACTATTTCTTTTATCAATATGAACTTTTATTTTGTATTCATTTGGATCTGAACATTCATGCCACAATAAAGAAAATTACATTATGGATTATGCTAGGTAGCATTCCACATCAAAATTCTCTTTTATCATTTACCTACTCGAGGACGAGCAGGAATTAAGCTTAGGGATGCTTGATACGTCTCCAACGTATCTATAATTTTTATTATTCCATGCTATTATATTACCCCTTTTGGATGTTTATGGGCTTTATTTTACACATTTATATCATTTTGGGACTAACCTACTAACCGGAGGCCCAAATTTATATTGCTGTTTTTTTGCCTATTTCAAGATTTGAAGAAAAGGAATATCAAACGGAGTCCAAACGGAATGAAACCTTCGGGAGCGTGATTTTGGAACGAACATGATCCAGAGGACTTGGAGTGCAAGTCAAGAAGCAGCCGAGGCCTCCACGAGATAGGAGGCGCCCCTATAGGGCTCGTGGACCCCTCGGCTGCCACCAACGTAGTTCTTCCTCCTATATATACCTCGTGCACCGAAAACATCCAGGGCACCACGAAACACAATTTCCACCGCCGTAACCTTACAGATCCGCGAGATCCCATCTTGGAGCCTTCGCGCACTCTCTGCTGGGGGGAATCAACCACGGAGGGCCTCTACATCAACATCCTTGCCCCTCCGATGAGTTGTGAGTAGTTTACCACAGACCTCCGGGTTCATAGTTATATTAGCTAGATGGCTTCTTCTCTCTTTTGGATCTCAATACAATGTTCTCCCCTCTCTTGTGGAGATCTATTCGATGTAATCTCTTTTTGCGGTGTGTTTGTCGAGATCCGATGAATTGTGGGTTTATGATCAAGTTTATCTATGAATAATATTTGAATCTTCTCTGAATTCTTTGATGTATGATTAAGTTATCTTTGCAAGTCTCTTCGAATTATCAGTTTGGTTTGGCCTACTAGATTGATCTTTCCTGCCATGGGAGAAGTGCTTAGCTTTGGGTTCAATCTTGCGGTGTCCTTACCAAAGGATGTAAAGGGTTGCAAGGCACGTATTGTATTGTTGCCATCGAGGATAACAAGATGGGGTTTATATCATATTGCATGAGTTTATCCCTCTATATCATGTCATCTTGCTTAAAGCGTTACTCTGTTCTTATGAACTTAATACTCTAGATGCATGCTGGATAGCGGTCGATGTGTGGAGTAATAGTAGTAGATGCAGGCAGGAGTCGGTCTACTTGTTATGGACGTGATGCCTATATACATGATCATGCCTAGATAATCTCATAACTATGCGCTTTTCTATCAATTGCTCGGCAGTAATTTGTTCACCCACCGTAATACTTATGCTATCTTGAGAGAAGCCACTAGTGAAACCTATGGCCCTCGGGTCTATCTCTTATCATATTTGCTCCCAATCTACTTTTATTTGCATCTTTACTTTTTGCATCTATATTATAAAATACCAAAAATATATTTATCTTATCATACTATCTTTATTAGATCTCACTTTCGCAAGTGGCGGTGAAGGGATTGACAACCCCTTTATTGCGTTGGTTGCCAGTTCTCAATTTGTTTGTGTAGGTGCGTGGGACTTTTGATAAGCCTCCTACTGGATTGATACCTTGGTTCTCAAAACTGAGGGAAATACTTATGCTACACTTGCTGCATCACCCTCTCCTCTTCGAGGAAAACCAACGCAAGCTCAAGACGTAGCAGTGTTCCACAATATTCTTCTGATGCGCGGATTCTGATATTCACTGTAATTACATAGAATATCTGAGAACCATGAAAACATAAATAGCAGTGATATTATCTTTGTAATGCAGAGGATATTCTAATATAGGGGCGCCCCTATAAACCCTTGTGTGCTATCACTGGATTCTAGTGAGAGAGCTCATGTGTGTTGTAATATGGTGCGTGCATTAATATAATCTGGCACAAGTACACAAAAAATAGGCTCCGGAAGTAAGGATAGTTGGCAGATGATAGGTTAATAATATATTGTATAGAGAGTTTATTGCATAACCATGATAACAAGAGCACACAGCAACTAGGCATGTCGTAGTGTACATAAAAGGGGTACACCATAACAACGATATATAAATTGGGAAAGTGGAACTGGCTGGAAAATACGGTGTTGTATTGCCGCTACTAATTGAAAGCCTATCGATCACATACAGGCCAACTCTATCAGCTTTTGACTACAGATGTCCCTACTCCCCTTCCTGACAAGGAACATACTACACGTACTAAATACAGAATAACAAAAGAGGAACATGTTAAAGAACAGAAGACGAAGCATATTCTTGAGGTTCCGCTTCATTGCATACAATGTTGGTTGCCCACGCATGATGAATCACAATGCCCAAAGAAATGCAATTCCATGTTGTCTCTCTATATGTGGCCACATGCATTTGGAAAATCAAGTGGGAGCATTACTTGACCAATTAAATGTTTTCTGTTAACTAATATTAGTATCATATAACAATTCGTATTTGAAGAAGTAAGCTTTGGACTTATGATTGGTGTGTTGTTTAGCTTCAAGAGTGGACAGCTGCTAGTGTGACACAAAGCAGCTACACAGATCATAGTGTAGATATAACGGGAAAACCGTAAGCATCAGTAGTAAAATCAGCAAAGTGGAACTTGCTGAAATATATGTGCTAGTATTGCGATGCGGCTAGAAAACTTAGCTCTCTTCAAGCTCAAGGTGCGGTCTTGTTAATATCGATGTAACTCTCAAAGGCGACACAACTCCCCGCATTTCCTTGCTAATCTTATAGGATTCAAGTGGGTAGGCCACTACAATTCATATTCCTATGTTTACAAAATCCTATGAATCAAAGAGGCCCGAAGAGTTCAAAGTGTCCATCACAACCGATCGTATAGACCTCTACATCGCAAATGTCCTGCTCATCTTCACTACAAGGAACATCTTGTACTACTATCATACTCCCTCCGTTCCAAAATATAAGTCTTTGTAGAGATTTCCACTATGGATCACATACGATGTATCTGAGATACATTTTAGAGTGTAGATTCACTCATTTTGCTCCATATGTAGTCCATGGTGGAATCTATACAAAGACTTGTATTTAGGAACGGAGAGAGTACTTATTAAAGAAGAACGGAATAGGAACATGCTAAAGAAGAGCAAGCAGATTTTGGATAATAAAATGTTCGTTGTGCAGTGCCCACACATGATGAACCAGAGCACATTAAGAATGCAACTCCGTGCTGTCTCTCTATATGTGGTGCACGTGCTTTTCGAAAGTAAAGTAGGAACATCAACTGGCCAATTAAACATTATCTACTTTAGTAATATCAGCATCATATTAGATTCGTATTTGAGCAACAAGTTTGGAATTATGAGTGGCACGTTGTTTAGCTTGATGGATTCAGGAGCAGTGCTAAGCAGCTACGATGATGGTACTGAATATAAAGGCATGTCTGCATGCAAGTCGCGTGACTTTTGTCATTTGGTTCAGTCGACCATTTCAGGCGGTTGGATGAAGATCCTACGTCTCCTAACCCTTCTTCTTCCTCGTCTCTGATTCTTCCCATACAGAACATCACACGAGCCACCGGCCAAACCACCGGCCCCGACCCCCTGCCCTCCCCTGAACCGCCCCCACTGCCTATGTTTCTCCGCCACCCCCACCCCCACCCCGCCCCCACCCGCGTCGAGTTTTCTTTGTTTGGCGAGGCCCCACCACCGCCCCGACAACCATCGTCCCCACCCAAGCCCCTTCCTTCGCACAGGCGAACTCCAGCAAGCTCTGAAAAATCGACTGACCCAATTTTGAAATTTAGTCTACTAAAGGGGAAAGCCATAAGAATTGCGAGTATAGTGTTGAGCGTGCCATGGCGGATCTGAAGGTGCAAACCGGACAAAGGCAACTTCACAACCAATGTTTGCTTTCAACTAACAAGTAAGTGATGGACAAGAAATCAGAGTAAAGCAGTGGCAATCTATTTTCTTGCTGCGATTAATAAGTTGAGCAGATACCAATGAGTACCGCCTCTGGTGCGGCGCCGTGTATGCGTCTGCTGAGAATTTGACGGTGCTGTGGTAGCGATTGCTGTCGGCGGCGTGGAAGCAGATCTAGGAGGATAGACGGTGGCAGCAGGGCGCGGTGGACGAGACAGTCGTAGGAGCGGTGCCGGCAAGGTGGACGACGGCGGGGATGAAGCGAGAGGACGGGATGCAAGGATCCCGGTCAGAAGCCGTGGCTGAGAGAGGTCGATCTCTTGTAATGGTCGCGCACCAGGGCACTCGTGGCGCGCCGCAAGCGCTCCTGCGAGTGCCGTGGCTTTTATTAGGAATATAATTTAGTTTCGTAAGGCGATCTCATTAGTTTTGGGACGCAAATGATAAACCCCGAACATCCATGAATTATTAGCGTCCTTAATTAAGTATGTAAAAGGAAAAGTTTGGAAACCTTGTGTATCCGTACGCATTTTGTAAGTACGTGCATATAACACAAACTTTACTATATACTATCGCACCACATGTCTCTCTCTATATATGCTTGCAAACTGTGCTACTCCCTCCGTGCAGGTGAATAAGTCATTTTTGGTTGTGCACCGTGACCAAGAAGGAGAGAAGACTTATACACCAAGATGGAGGGAGTACTACTATTACTTATGTACGTGCAAATGCACGTTTTAACATTATGATGCTGTTTTTGTAAAAGTAGAAAAACAACACTAGTCAAGCTTGTGAAACGATTCAATGCAAAACAAATGCAAAAATGCTCGTTTGATTGTTTACTTTTAGCTTCCTTCTATGTGGTTATTTTGTTGGAAATATGCCCTAGAGGCAATAATAAAAGGATTATTATTATATTTCCTTGTTCGTGATAATTGTCTTTTATTCATGCTATAATTGTATTGTCCGGAAATCGTAATACACGTGTGAATACATAGACTACTATATGTCCCTAGTGAGCCTCTAGTTGACTAGCTCGTTGATCAACAGATAGTCATGGTTTCCTGACTATGGACATTGGATGTCATTGATAACGGGATCACATCATTAGGAGAATGATGTGATGGACAAGACCCAATCCTAAGCATAACACAAGATCGTGTAGTTCGTTTTGCTAGAGCTTTTCCAATGTCAAGTATCTTTTCCTTACACCATGAGATCGTGTAACTCCCGGATACCGTAGGAGTGCTTTGGGTGTACCAAACGTCACAACGTAACTGGGTGACTATAAAGGTGCACTACAGGTATCTCCGAAAGTGTCTGTTGGGTTGACACGGATCGAGACTGGGATTTGTCACTCCGTATTACGGAGAGGTATCACTAGGGCCCACTCGGTAATGCATCATCATAATGAGCTCAGAGTGACCAAGTGTTTGGTCACGGGATCATGCATTATGGTACGAGTAAAGTGACTTGCCGGTAACGAGATTGAACAAGGTATTGGGATACCGACGATCGGGCAAGTAACATACCGATTGACAAAGGGAATTGTATACGGGGTTGCTTGAATCCTCGACATCGTGGTTCATCCGATGAGATCATCGAGGAGCATGTGGGAGCCAACATGGGTATCCAGATCCCGCTGTTGGTTATTGACCGGAGAGCCGTCTCGGTCATGTCTACGTGTCTCCCGAACCCGTAGGGTCTACACACTTAAGGTTCGGTGACGCTAGGGTTGTATGAATATGAGTATGCATCAAACCGAAAGTTGTTCGGAGTCCCGGATGAGATCCAGGACATCAGAGGAGTTCCGGAATGGTCAAGAGGTAAAGAATTATATATAGGAAGTGCAGTTTCGGCCATCGGGAGAGTTTCGGGGTCACCGGTATAGTACCGGACCACCGGAAGGGTCCCGGGTCCACCGGTGGGGCCACCTATCCCGGAGGGCCCGTGGGCTGAAGTGGGAGGAACCAGCCCCGTGGGCTGGTGCGCCCCCTGCCCCCCTCGCGCCTAGGGTTGGAAACCCTAGGGGTGGGGCACCCCACTGCCTTGGGGGCAAGCCTCCCCCTTGGCCGCCCCCCCCCTGGGAGATCTAATCTCGGGGCGGCGCCCCTGGGGGCCTATATAAAGGAGGGGGAGGAAGGCAGCCGCACCCTCAAGCCTTGGCGCCTCCCTCTCCCGGCTACACCTCTCCTCTCGTAGAAGCTCGTGAAGCTCTGCTGGGAACATCTGCATCCACCACCACGCCGTCGTGCTGCTGGATCTTCATCAACCTCTCCTCCTCCTTGCTGGATCAAGGTGCGGGACGCGTCATCCGCTCCGTATGTGTGTTGAGCGCGAGGTGCTGTCCGTTCGGCACTTGGTCATCGGTGATTTGGATCACGACGAGTCGACTCCCTCAACCCCGTTCACTTGAGCGCTTCCGCTCGCGATCTACAAAGGTATGTAGATGCACTCCTATCACTCGTTGCTAGATGAACTCATAGATGGATCTTGGTGAAACCGTAGGAAATTTTTATTTTCTCGCAACGTTCTCCAACAAAGGCATCATGAGCTAGGTCTATGCGTAGTTCTCTATTGCACGAGTAGAACACAAATCTGTTGTGGGCGTAGATGTTGTCAACTTTCTTGCCGTTACTAGTCTTATTTTGCTTCAGCGGTATTGTTTGATGAAGCGGCCCGGACCGACCTTACACGTACACTTACGTGAGACAGGTTCCACCGACTGACATGCACTAGTTGCATAAGGTGGCTAGCGGGTGTCTGTCTCTCCCACTTTAGTTGGAGCGGATTCGACGAAAAGGGTCCTTATGAAGGGTAAATAGAAGTTGACAAATCACGTTGTGGTTTTTCGTAGGTAAGAAAACATTCTTGCTAGAACCCTATTGCAGCCACGTAAAAGATGCAACAACAATTAGAGGACGTCTAACTTGTTTTTGCAGCAATTGCCTTGTGATGTGATATGGCCAAAAGTTGTGATGAATGATGAATGATATATTGTGATGTATGAGATCATGTTCATGTAATAGGAATCACGACTTGCATGTCGATGAGTATGACAACCGGCAGGAGCCATAGGAGTTGTCTTAATTATTGTATGACCTGCGTGTCATTGATTCAACGCCATGTAATTACTTTGCTTTATTGCTAAACCGTTAGCTATAGTAGTAGAAGTAATAGTTGGCGAGCAACTTCATGGAGACACGATGATGGAGATCATGATGATGGAGATCATGGTGTCATGCCGGTGACAAGATGATCATGGAGCCCCGAAGATGGAGATCAAAGGAGCTATATGATATTGGCCATATCATGTCACTACTATATAATTGCATGTGATGTTTATTATGTTTATGCATCTTGTTTATTTAGATCGACGGTAGTAAATAAGATGATCCCTTATAATAATTTCAAGAAAGTGTTCTCCCTAACTGTGCACCGTTGCTAAAGTTCGTCGTTTCGAAGCACCACGTGATGATCGGGTGTGATAGATTCCTACGTTCACATACAACGGGTGTAAGACAGTTTTACACATGCAAAACACTTAGGTTAACTTGACGAGCCTAGCATGTACAGACATGGCCTCGGAACACAAGAAACCGAAAGGTCGAACATGAGTCGTATGGAAGATACGATCAACATGGAGATGTTCACCGACGATGACTAGTCCGTCTCACGTGATGATCGGACACGGCCTAGTCGACTCGGATCATGTAACACTTAGATGACTAGAGGGATGCCAAATCTGAGTGGGAGTTCATTAAATAATTTGATTAGATGAACTTAATTATCATGAACATTAGTCTAAAATCTTTGCAAAATGTCTTGTAGATCAAATGGCCAACGCTCATGTCACCATGAACTTCAACGCGCTCCTAGAAAACCAAGCTGAAAGATGATGGCAGCAACTATTCGGATGGGTCCTAACACGAGGATCATCCTCATAGCTGCCAAGAAACAATATGTCCTAGAAGCACCGCTAGGTGAAGCACCCATCGAGAGAACCAAGGCGTTATGAGCGCTTGGCGATCACGTCTTGATGATTACTCCCTCGTTCGGTGCGGCATGCTTTACACTTAGAACCGGGCTCCAAAAGCGTTTTGAGCAACACGGAGCATATGAGATGTTCGAGGAGCTGAAAATGGTTTTCCAAGCTCATGCCCGGTCGAGAGATATGAAGTCTCCGACAAGTTCTATAGTTGTAAGATGGAGGAAAATAGTTATGTCGGTGAGCACATACTCAAAATGTCAGGTTGCACAACCGTCTGTCCCAAATGGACATTAACCTCCGGACGAGGCGGTCATTGACAGAATCCTTGATCGCTCCCACCGAGCTACAAGAGCTTTGTGATGAACTACAATATGCAGGGGATGGTGAAAACTATTCTGAAGTATTTTCAATGCTGAAGTCGCAGAGGTAGAAATCAAGAAGGAACATCAAGTGTTGATGGTCAATAAAACCACAAAGTTCAAAAAGGGCAAGGGTAAGAAGAACTTCAAGAAGGACGGCAAGGATGTTGCCGCTACCGTAAGCCGATTGCGGGAAGAAGTCAAAGAATGGACCCAAGCACGAGATGAGTGCTTTTATTGCAAAGGAAGGGTCCTTTGAAGCGGAACTGCCCCAAATACTTAGCGCACAAGAAGGCCGGCAACACTAAAGGTATATTTGATATACATGTAATTGATGTGTACCTTACCGATACTCGTAGTAACTCCCGGTATTTGATACGGTGCCGTTGCTCATATTTGTAACTCACAACAGGAGCTGCGGAATAAGCGGAGATCGCGAAGGGCGAGGTGACGATGCGCGTCGGGAATGGTTCCAAGGTCGATGTGATCGCCGTCGACACGCTACCTCTACATTTACCTATGGGATTAGTTTTAAACCTCAATAATTGTTATTTAGTGCCAAGTTTGAGCATGAACATTGTATCGGGATCTCGTTTAATCTGAGATGGCTACTCATTTAAATCCGAGAATAATGGTTGTTCTATTTATATGAGAGATGTTTTATGGTCATGCTCCGATGGTCAATGGTTTATTCTTAATGAATCTAGAACGTAATATTACACATATTCATAGTGTGAATACCAAAAGATGTAAAGTTGATAACGATAGTCCCACATACTTGTGGCACTTTGCCGCCTTGGTCACATTGGTGTCAAGCGCATGAAGAAGCTCCATTCGATGGACTTTTAGAGTCTCTCGATTATGAATCATTTGACACATGCGAACCATGCCTCATGGGCAAAATGACCAAGACTCCGTTCTCCGGAACAATGGGCGAGCAACCAACTTATTGGAAATCATACATACCGATGTATGCGGTCCAATGGCGTTGAGGCTCGTGGAGGATATCGTTATGTTCTCACTCTCACCGATGACTTGAGTAGATATGGGTATGTCTACTTGATGAAACACAAGTCCGAGACCTTTGAAAAGTTCAAGGAATTTCAGAATGAGGTAGAGAATCAACGTGACCGAAAAATAAAGTTCTTACGATCGATCGTGGAGGAGAATATTTAAGTCACGAATTTGGTACACACTTAAGGAAATGTGGAATCGTTTCACAAATCACGCCGCTGGAACACCTCAACAGAACGGTGTGTCCGAACGTCGTAATCGCACTCTATTGGATATGGTGCGATCTATGATGTCTCTTACCGATTTACCGCTATCATTTTGGGGATACACTCTAGAGACAACTACATTCACTTTAAATAGGGCACCGTCTAAATCCGTTGAGACGACACCGTATGAATTATGGTTTGGGAAGAAACCTAAGCTGTCGTTTCTAAAAGTTTGGGGATGCGATGCTTATGTCAAGAAACTTCAACTTGAAAAGATCGAACCCAAGTCGGAAAAATGCGTCTTCATAGGATACCCTAAGGAAACCATTGGGTATACCTTCTACCTTAGATCCGAAGGCAAGATCTTTGTTGCCAAGAACGGATCCTTTCTTGAAAAAGAGTTTCTCTCGAAAGGAGTAAGTGGGAGGAAAGTAGAACTCGATAAAGTACTACCTCTTGAACCGGAAAGTAGTGCAGCTCAGGAAAATGTTCCTGTGGTGCCTACACCGACTGGAGAGGAAATTAATGATGATGATCAAGGTACTTTGGATCAAGTTGCTACTGAACTTCATAGGTCCACAAGGACACGTTCCACACCAGAGTGGTATGGCAACCCTGTCCTGGAAATCATGTTGTTAGACAACGGTGAACCTTCGAACTATGAAGAAGCGATGGCGGGCCCAGATTCCAACAAATGGCTTGAAGCCATGCAATTTGAGATAGGATCCATGTATGAAAACAAAGTATGGGCTTTGACAGACTTGCCCGATGATCGACGAGCGATAGAAAACAAATGGATCTTTAAGAAGAAGACGGACGCGGATGGTAATGTTACCATCTATAAAGCTCGACTTGTCGCTAAAGGTTATCGGCAAGTTCAAGGGGTTGACTACGATGAGACTTTCTCTCCCGTAGCGAAGCTGAAGTCCGTCCGAATCATGTTAGCAATTGCCGAATACTATGATTATGAGATATGGCAAATGGACGTCAAAACGGCATTCCTTAACGGCTATCTTAAGGAAGAACTGTATATGATGCAGCCGGAAGGTTTTTTCGACCCTAAGAATGCTAACAAGGTATGCAAGCTCCAACGATCCATTTATGGGCTGGTGCAAGCATCTCGGAGTTGGAACATTCGCTTTGATGAGATGATCAAAGCGTTTGGGTTTATCTTGAGACTTATGGAGAAGCCTGCGTTTACAAGAAAGTGAGTGGGAGCTCAGTAGCATTTCTCATATTATATGTAGATGACATACTTTTGATGGGAAATGATATAGAACTTTTGGACAACATTAAGGCCTACTTGAATAAGAGTTTTTCAATGAAGGACCTTGGAGAAGCTGCTTATATATTAGGCATCAAGATCTATAGAGATAGATCGAGGCGCCTCATAGGTCTTTCACAAAGCACATACCTTGAAAAGATATTGAAGAAGTTCAAAATGGATCAGTCCAAGAAAGGGTTCTTGCACAGTATTATAAGGTGTGAATTGAGCTCGGCTCAATGTCCGACCACGACGTAAGATATAGAAGAGATGAGTGTCATCCCTATGCATCAGCCATAGGTTCTATTATTTATGCCATCTTGTGTACGGACTGATGTAAACCTTGCCGTAAGTTTGGTAGGAAGGTACCAAAGTAATCCCGACAAGGAACACCGGACAGCGGTCAAGAATATCCTGAAGTACCGAAAAGGACTAAGGACATGTTTCGTTTATGGAGGTGACGAAGAGCTCGTCGTAAAGGGTTACGTCGATGCTAGCTTCGACACAGATCTGATGACTCTAAGTCACAAACCGGATACGTGTATATGTTGAATGGTGGAGCGATGAAGCTGGTGCAGTACGCAAGCGAGCATTGTGGCGGGATCTACATGTGAAGCGGAGTACATGGCAGCCTCGAGGCAGCGCATGAAGCAATTTGGGTGAAGGAGTTCATCACCGACCTAGGAGTCATACCCAATGCGTCGGGGCCGATCAAACTCTTCTGTGACAACACCGGAGCTATTGCACTTGCCAAGGAGCCCAGGTTTCACAAGAAGACCAGCACATCAAGCGTCGCTTCAACTCCATTCGTGAAAATTTTCAAGATGGAGACATAGAAATTTGCAAAGTGCATACGGATCTGAATGTCGCAGATCCGTTGACTAAACCTCTTCCATGAGCAAAACATGATCAACACGTAACTCTATGGGTGTTCGATTCATCACAATGTAACTAGATTATTGACTCTAGTGCAAGTGGGAGACTGTTGGAAATATGCCCTAGAGGCAATAATAAAAGATTATTATTATATTTCCTTGTTCATGATAATTGTCTTTTATTCATGCTATAATTGTATTATCCGGAAATCGTAATACACGTGTGAATACATAGACTACTATATGTCCCTAGTGAGCCTCTAGTTGACTAGCTCGTTGATCAGCAGATAGTCATGGTTTCTGACTATGGACATTGGATGTCATTGATAATGGGATCACATCATTAGTCGAATGATGTGATGGACAAGACAATCCTAAGCATAGCACAAGATCGTGTAGTTCGTTTTGCTAGAGCTTTTCCAATGTCAAGTATCTTTTCCTTAGACCATGAGATCGTGTAACTCCGGATACCGTAGGAGTGCTTTGGGTGTACCAAGCGTCACAACGAATCGGGTGACTATAAAGGTGCACTACGGTATCTCCGAAAGTGTCAGTTAGGTTGACACGGATCGAGACTGGGATTTGTCACTCCGTATTACGGAGAGGTATCACTAGGGCCCACTCGGTAATGCATCATCATAATGAGCTCAGAGTGACCAAGTTTTTGGTCACGGGATCATGCACTACGGTACGAGTAAAGTGACTTGCCGTAACGAGATTGAACAAGGTATTGGGATACCGACGATCGAATCTCGGGCAAGTAACATACTGATTGACAAAGGGAATTGTATACGGGGTTGCTTGAATCCTCGACATCGTGGTTCATCCGATGAGATCATCGAGGAGCATGTGGGAGCCAACATGGGTATCCAGATCCCGCTGTTGGTTATTGACCGGAGAGCCGTCTCGGTCATGTCAACCCGTAGGGTCTACACACTTCAGGTTCGGTGACGCTAGGGTTGTATGAATATGAGTATGCAGCAAACCGAAAGTTGTTCAGAGTCCTGGATGAGATCCAGGACGTCACGAGGAGTTCCGGAATGGTCCAGAGGTAAAGAATTATATATAGGAAGTGCAGTTTGACCATCGGGAGAGTTTGGGGTCACCGGTATAATCTGGGACCACGGAAGGGTCCCGGGTCCACCGGTGGGGCCACCTATCTGGAGGGCCCGTGGGCTGAAGTGGGAGGAACCAGCCTGGTGGGCTGGTGCGCCCCCTTGGCCCCCTAGCCTAGGGTTGGAAACCCTAGGGGTGAAACACCCCACTGCCTTGGGGCAAGCCTCCCCTTGGCCCCGCCCCCTTGGGAGATCTTATCTCGGGGCGGCGCCCCAGGGGGCCTATATAAAGGGGGAGGGAGGGCAGCCGCACCTGAAAGCCTTGGCACCTCCCTCTCCCTGCTACACCTCTCCCTCTCGCAGAAGCTCGTGAAGCTCTGCGGAACCTGCTGCATCCACCACCACGCCGTCGTCTTCGCTGGATCTTCATCAACCTCTCCCTCCTCCTTGCTGGATCAAGGTTAGGAGACATCATCCGCTCCGTCGTGTGTTGAGCGCGAGGTGCTGTCCGTTCGGCACTTGGTCATCGATGATTTGGATCACGACGAGTACGACTCCCTCAACCCCGTTCACTTGAACGCTTCCGCTCGCGATCTACAAAGGTATGTAGATGCACTCCTATCACTCATTGCTAGATGAACTCATAGATGGATCTTGGTGAAACCGTAGGAAATTTTTTATTTTCTGCAACGTTCTCCAACATATTTCTCTATCGTACTTTGTACGGAGTATCTCACTGGTCGGGAAGGCATGCAAATTCCCAAACCGCTTCCTACACCCTGTATCGAATTTTTTGCCTAACAAGTTGTGCCGTGTTCGAATTCCAACTTGAGTACTACTACTAGGAGTACCAGGGGCCAGTTCTTTTAGGCTTCTAGATTAGTAATCCCATAACTACTACCTCCGTCCTGGTTTATTGGTCCCCATTGTAATCTGTGTCAAATTTTGACCATAAATTTAACTAATGAAATGTTTGTGCATGTCACATGCACTAACATTTTATCAGTCAAATCTTTGGTCAAAATTTAGCACAAATTATAATGGTGATGAATAAACTAGGACGGAGGTACTAGTAGTAGTTTAGAAGCCCAAATGAATGAGTGAGGCGCCTTAGGGTGTGTTTGGTTCGTGTCACCAGATGGAACGTAACGGGTCCGTCCCGTCCCTAGAGGTCGTTCTCCTGTTTGGTTTGGTCGAGGAATCAGAACCCACTGGTTCCCTGGAATGGCATATTCCTCCTAGATCCAGAACGCGCTAGTACCTCTGAATCGGTGGAACGACGCGGAACGCCTCGTCTCTCACAACACCAGCCGTATGCCCGCTCCGCCCTGGTTATCTCCTCCCAACATCAGCCACCCACCCATTCCCGCTCCGGTCGTGAGGGCCAGCGCCGCTGCGACGACCTGGCCACCTCCACCTTCTTGTGCGCCGCTTCATCGCGATTCGGCCACTCCGGCCCCGATCCAGTCAGCCCTCGGCGCTGTTCCACCACCGGCCCCCGATCTAGCCAGCCCTCAGGCGCTGCTCCACCTCCGTCCGACCATCCCCTCACCAACGGCTGCGAGCAGGGATCAATGACTGGCTGCAACAGGAACAACGACAACTGCGACGACACGTTCCTACAGGCGGCAGGTTGATTCCTAGTGGCGCTCCTCGCCAGCAGTGGCTTGTGGTGGCGGTGGCCGTGGAGGAGTAGAGCAGCAGCAGAGAGCAGCGAGAGAGCTGGCAAGAAGCGGCTAGCAGGCAGCGGAGCAGCGGAGCAGCAACAACCGTGGAGCATCAAGTACATCTGTTCTGTATTCTGATTAAGTGTTCGCGGGTGTTCTTCTGCACTGCAACGTCAAATACACCTTTTCTTTTTGCGGGTGAAGTACATATGTTCATTACAATCGATGTGATCCAATGTTCAACATTCAGTTTAGGTTTCTATCAAAAATCTAATTCATGTACTCCCTCCGTTCCCAAATATAAGTCTTTTTAGAGATTCTAACAAGTGACTACATACGGAGCAAAATGAACGAATCCATACTTTAAAATATGTCTACATACATCCGTATGTTGTAGTCCATTTGAAATGTCTAAAAAGACTTATATTTAGGAACAGAGGGAGTAATAAAGTGAGATGAACAATTCCATTACATTCCATCTCTCAAACCAAACACCAAGATGTAACCATTCCATTCCTCAGAACTGCTCATACCAAACAGAAGGACGGAACCGACCCATTCTAGTGGAATGGAACCATGACATTCCGTTCCACTTCGTTCCCAAACCAAACACACCCTTAATGTTACTCTCCACTGTGACTAGTCTTATGAGAAAAGTTGGGGAAGAGACGGCTTATTTTTTTAAGCCGCCAAAAGAACTGGCCCTAGGAGTAGTAGCTAGGGATACTAGGAGTAGTAGCTAGGGATCGAGTGTGCGAGATGTACCGGAGAAAGTAAATTTAGAGAGATGAAATGCAATAAAGACGGAGGGATGTGATGGTTGCTCGTCCGTTTATTTTACCAGGCCACTTATTACTGGGAGTGGTTGGGTTTTGTGATATGACGGCTTTACTGCCGCGCCACAAGCGGGGTGAGACTCCTGTGCAACGCTGCCCTCTACACTAGTACTACATCAGTCGTGGTTTATTAGTCCCCCATTGAATTAAACTGAAGATTTAACTGACAAAATGTTAGTGCATGTCAACAAATACTATACCGTTGGATTCGTATTTGAACATAGTTTTCAATGATATAATTTTAGGTGACATGCATGAGTATTTATCGTACTATATATAATGTTTGTTAAATTTTTTGTCGTACTAATCTATAGTAAGGTGCCCGTGCGTTGCACGAAACAGTGAAATGCATTGATCAAGGAGTTGTTTATTTTGACAAAGGATGTGGGGGTCATCTCATGTGTAACGGGTATCGATAGGTTTCTTCGGATATTATTTCATCTCTAGAGCTCACAAACATCCAAGTGAAATAGATAAAAAAGTATCTTTTGCAAACAAAAGCATTCAACTGTTCAACCTGCGTCCAAAACTTGTGAAGAAATAACACTTATTGTGCTTTGCAAGAAATAATCTTTAAGAATTAGTTTTTGAGTATCGATTGTTATACATGTTGGCTACAGATGAAATGGCACTTTATTATAGTCAACAGTTGGCTATACTATTAAGTATTAACCATGCTCTTATACACCTAGACAGAGGGACTAAATCAGGATGATTTGGAAGGGGGCAGATGAGATGTAAGAAATGGTTCATCATAAGTCTTTCACCAGTACTGTAGTAAAAATTCTCAGTTAATCTCATAAATGGCAAGCGAGAAATCTAATGAAGCAAAAGCATACATGGAAGATTCTAGACTAAACCATAAATGGATAAACTTTTATACAAGCGCGATACTCTAATAGAGCAAGATCATGCATGGAAGGTTCTATACTATATAAATAAGAAGTCTCCACATGCTTAGACAGCGGATTACATTGAGCGAAGACTAATGATCATCATTTAACTTGGTAATGCATATGTCCAGGTGAACCTCCTTTACTACAAAAAAAGACACATCCGTGACATTTTGGGCGAGCAATTTTTTGTCATGCTTATGACACTTCTATGACGATAATTGTGACAAAACCCGGTATCATCATAGATGTGGTGGGCTCCTACTTATATGACAAAAAATCATGACAGAAAATGGGTTTTTCGTCCTGGGCAGGCCGGAGACGCAATTGCATGACATTCTTTGGGCCGTCCATGACGGAAAAAACCATGGTAGAAGCAAGGGCGCGGAAAATATCGGGGAGTTCCCTGTACGATGGGTGGTCGGGGGCCGAACGATGCGTGTTTCTCTCGTACACGTGCGCTGCGTGGAGTGCGGCGTTGGGCTCTAATCGAACCCGGCGGGCGTTCGCCATCTTGAACCCGGCGATTGACTTTGCAGCTACGCGTTACTAAACCCGAGCGATCGATCGATGGTGTTAATCGAACCCGATCGGCGATTCGCCGCTCTCGCTGCTAATCGAAGCCGATCGAACCTGCTGCCTCTTGATGAGCAAAGGGCGTTGTTGGGGTTTGGATGAACAGTTCCGGTGGGGGTTGGATGAACAGGAACACGTGGTGTTGCTCTTGGATGAACAAGACCCCGATCGATCGAGCCGTGGAGGGTGGATGAACAGGACCCCTTGGAGGCTGGATGAGCAGGACGACCCCGTGGAGGGCTGGTTGAACAGCAGCCGGTGGAAGGCTGGATGAACAATAGCCCGTGGAGGGGTGGTTGAACAGGAACCTGTGGAGAGGGCTGGTTGAACAGTAGCCGGTGGAGGAGGTCGATGGTGGATGAACAGTAGCCCGTGGAGGCTGGAGGAGGTCGACGGTGGAGATGAACAGTATCCCGTGGAGTCCCGTTTTGCGGTACGCCACACCCCTCCCGATGAACAGGACCCCCGTTTCGACCGTAGCACTCCAATACAAGTCCGTTTCCTCCGTTTTGCGGTACGCCACACCCCTCCCGATCAACAGGACCCCGTTTCGACCGTAGGAGGCCCATTTCCTCTGTTTTGCGGTACGTCAGACCCCTCCCAATGAACAGGATCCCGTTTCGACCGTGGCCGGTCGAACACAAGGCCGTTTCCTCCGTTCTGCGGCACGCCAGGCCTCGTTTCCATCGGTTGTTTCGTCCAAGCTGGTTGGCTCCCGATGAACACAACGACGCATTCCGATCCGACCCAGCCGGTTGCCTCCCCATGAACACGACGACGACGCAGTTTCTCCATTCCGACCCAGCCATGTACACGAGCCCTGGCCGTACATATGCGCGAGTAGGCGTTCGAGACCCCGACCGTATATACGTACGTGGTCGTATTTACTTTCTTGCACCCTGGCCGCTGTACGTATGTGTACATGCTACGTGCGCGCCTCTACTACGACACGTGTGCGCCTCTACATCGACCAGTATGTACGTACACGTTCGCGACCAGAATGACAACGCTACCTACGCTTCGACCAAGTGGGTCCCGATTGTCAGGCACTTCCTTGCGTGCGAAGATGTAGCTGGTGGGTCCCAACAATCAGGGGGAAACTTCTTTTTTCGCGAAATACAGTGGCCCATCCGATGGGTCCCTGCTGTCAGGTGGAGTAATAATTATTCTCCGCTTAATAAGGAGGCACTTCCTTGCCGCGGCTGTGGACCCAGCTGTTAGCCTCTCCACGTACAGTACTCTTCCGATGGAAGTCATTCGTTGACCACATTGACCATGCCGCGCCAAGAGAACTAGGGCGATGGACGACGGCGAGGCCCAGGAAGGGGACGATGCGGAGACGGGGAAGACACGGTAGTGGATGCCCATGCGGAGGGGAGTACGTGGGTTGACTACTTCGGCTGCGATGTGAGGCTGCCGTCGCCGGAGAATAATAGGAGGTGTGGGTAAGTATAGAGGGATGGCATGGCCAGCGGTGGCAGCATAGCCGGACACGGGAGGCAGGAGCGGGCGGCACAGCCGACGCTTGTTTGGGCGGCTGGAGCAAGAAGACCAGAGGTTGAAGAAGCACAACGGCGGTTGGATGGACATCGTACGATCATTGGAGCTAGAATCATTCATATTGACTAAGTTGACAAAGCCCTCCGTCCGCGTTAACTTAGTAGGCCCACAAGTCAGCCTCCCACTATGGTGGGTCCCAGCTAGCAGGGGGAGTATTCATTTTTGTGTGCATAATAAGGAGGCACTTCCTTGCGTGCGAAGATATAATCGGTGGGTCCGAGCTGTCAGGGTAGTATTCATTCTTTTTGGCGTAATAAGGAGGTACTTGCTTTTGTGCGGCCATGGACCATGTGGATCCCAATTGTTAGCCTCTCCATGTACATCCCTCTTCCGATGTTGTCGTTTGTTGACAATGTTGACCACGCCGTGCCGCGAACACCAGCGCGATGGACAGACCCAGGAAGGGAATGACCCAGAGGCGGCAAAGCCACAGCAGTAGATGGATGTGGGTGAGTGGAGGGATGGCCTGGCCAGCGGTGGGAGTAGTAGGGGGCGGTGAGGCTGCTGGCGGCAAAGACACCGCCACGGAGGCGGGGGGCAGTGGTCCCTTGGCTACTGGATTTGGCGGCTGGAGCAAGAAGATCAGATATTGAAGAAACACGACAGTCGTTGGATTGACATCCAACGGTTACGTCTGCTAGAATCGTTTGTTGTCGTATATAATAAGTAAAAAAAATCTTGCATACCCGTCAACTTAATAGGCCCACAAGTCAGACCATTCCCTATTTTTCTAATAATTTATATATAGCTCATTGCAACTTCTTATGCAATTTATTGCAGTCCGTTTTTTTGTTGGCCAGGGCCAGGGTTAAAAATTTAAACGAAATTTCGCATATTTCTGTGGGTTCCAAACTATTTTTAATACCGAAATGTCGAGCCAGATTTAAAATACTTTGAAGATATATTTAAATTAGGTTAAAGCCCAGTGAAATTGGAATCTGAAAATGTGAAAAAAATCCAGAAATTATAAAGTAATTGCCAATTTGTCATCTGTTTTTATATTTACAGCCCATTTCATATTACTTTCAAGATTTGCAGGCGTCTTGAAAGTGTTGCAGCCCATCAGGGAGTAGAAAAATAAGTAGGCTTGGATTGGGTATTCTTCGGAAAAAATAAACTAGGCTCATTTTCACAAAAAAAGTGATAGGTCTCCAACGTATCTATAATTTTTTATTGTTCCATGCTATATTATGTTCTGTTTTGGACATTATTGGGCTTTATTATACACTTCTATATAATTTTTGGGACTAACCTATTAACCGGAGGCCCAACCCAGAATTGCTGTTTTTTGCCTATTTCAGAGTTTCGCAGGAAAAGAATATCAAACGGAGTCCAAAAGGAATGAAACCTTCGGGAACGTGATTTTCGGAACGAACGTGATCCAGAGGACTTGGACCCTCGTCAAGACATCAACCAGGAGGCACGAGGTAGGGGCGCGCCCCCCCCAGCGCGCCATCCACCCTCGTGGGCCCCTGTTGCTCCATCGACGTACTCCTTCCTCCTATATATACCTCACGCCCCCAAACTACCGGATCTGAGCCAAAACCTAATTCCACCGCCGCAACCTTCTGTACTTGTGAGATCCCATCTTGGGGCCTGTTTTGGAGCTCCGCCAGTGGGGGCATCGATCACGGAGGGCTTCTACATCAACACCATAGCCTCTCCGATGATGTGTGAGTAGTTTACCTCAGACCTTCGGGTCCATAGTTATTAGCTAGATGGCTTCTTCTCTCTTTTTGGATCTCAATACAACGTTCTCCCCCTCTCTCGTGGAGATCTATTCGATGTAATCTTCTTTTGCGGTGTGTTTGTTGAGACCGATGAATTGTGGGTCTATGATCAAGTTTATCTATGAACAATATTTGAATCTTCTAAATTCTTTTATGTATGATTGGTTATCTTTGCAAGTCTCTTTGAATTATGAGTTTTGTTTGGCCTACTAGATTGATCTTTCTTGCAATGGGAGAAGTGCTTAGCTTTGGGTTCAATCTTGCGGTGTCCTTTCCCAGTGACAGTAGGGGCAGCAAGGCACGTATTGTATTGTTGCCATCGAGGATAACAAGATTGGGTTTATATCATATTGCATGAGTTTATCCCTCTACATCATGTCATCTTGCTTAAAGCATTACTCTATTCTTATGAACTTAATACTCTAGATGCATCTTTGGATAGCGGTCGATGTGTGGAGTAATAGTAGTAGATGCAGGCGGAGTCGGTCTACTTGTCTCGGACGTGATGCCTATATACATGATCATACCTAGATATTCTCATAACTATGCTCAATTCTCATCAATTGCTCAACAGTAATTTGTTCACCCACCGTAAATACTTATGCTCTTGAGAGAAGCCACTAGTGAAACCTATGGCCCCGGGTCTATTTTCCATCATATTAATCTTCCAACACTTAGTTATTTTATTGCCTTTTATTTTACTTTGCATCATTATCATAAAAATATCAAAAATATTATCTTATCATATCTATCGATCTCACTCTAAGTAAGTGACCGTGTAGGAATTGACAACCCCTTATCGCGTTGGTTGCGAGGATTTATTTTTTTGTGTAGGTGCGAGGGACTCGTGCGTGGCCTCCTACTGGATTGATACCTTGGTTCTCAAAACTGGGGGAAATACTTACGCTACTTTGCTGCATCACCCTTTCCTCTTCAAGGGAAAACCAAGGCAGTGCTCAAGAGGTAGCAAGAAGGATTTCTGGCACCGTTGCCGGGGAGGTCTTCACAAAAGTCAACATACCAAGTACCCATCACAAACCCCTATCTCCCGCATTACATTATTTGCCATTTGCCTCTCGTTTTCCTCTCCCCCACTTCACCCATGCCGTTTTATGCGCCCTCTCTTTTCTGTTCACCTCTTTTTCGCTTGCTTGTCATTATTGCTATTCCCCTATCTTCTCTGTTGTCTCCCGAGAATGAAGTTCTTAATTTTAAGCAAAGGGAGGGAGAAAATCTAAAAGACGCTTGGTATAGAATTTGCAATGCTCAAAATAGATCTACCAGGAAGCAATCTACTTCCGTTCTTCTCCGCAATTTTTATGTAGGCGCTACTCCTTGGTACAGATATATTCTTGATACCATTACTGGAGGAAATTTCTTGGGTAGCCATACTTTTGATTCTTAGAATGCTATGATAGATTCGTTTGGCTCACCACATCTTATGGTTAATGGAACTTTGTTAACTTTGGAGCATGTAATGCAAAGACTTGAAATTATTGAAAATAAAGTTGCTACTGTAGAGTTAATTGAAAATTTGGATAAAAAGATCCACAATCAAATTACCCAATGTGGATCTAAAGTAGGAGTCACTTTGAACAATATTAAGGAAAAGGAACCCATAGTTAATGAAAGAATAAATCAGGATTCCACTAGAATCGATAAACTTGAGGGTATCATTACCAACTTGGGAACCGACTTTTCTTCCGTAAAGAATACTCCAAGTCCTACAACTAAAATTGCCAAGCTTATGTATGTTCCTAAAAATAAGGGTGAATCCTCTAGTAAGGAAACTGCGGATCTCATATCTATAAGTATTCATCCCAATCTTTTTGCTATCATTAAAGAACCATTTGCTACGAATGAATTTTTCGGTCTTGTGCCTAAAAGTTTGATAATTAATAAAAATAAAGAAACTCTTGAGGATGATAGATGCCTCATTGAAGAATTTCCTACCAAAGATGGCAATACCTAGATCTATCCTTGCTTTTATGCCTAGCTAGGGGCGTTAAACGATAGCGCTTGTTGGGAGGCAACCCAATTTTATTTTTAGTTTTTTGTTTTTTGCTTCTGTTTAGGAATAAAAACTTTGATCTAGCCTCTGGTTAGATGTGTTTTTATGTTTTAATTAGTGTTTGTGCCAAGTTAAACCTATAGGATCTTCTTGGATGATAGTTATTTGATCTTGCAGAAAATTCCAGAAACTTACTGTTCACGAAAATAATTGTTAAAAATCACCAGAACGTGATAAAACATTGATTTCAATTGCTTCTGATCAATAAACAAATTGTATAGGTCGTCCTATTTTGTCTGAAATTTTGGAGTTCAGAAGTTTATGGTAGTTACAGATTACTACAGACTGTTCTGTTTTGACAGATTCTGTTTTTCGTGTGTTGTTTGCTTATTTTGATGAATCTATGGCTAGTAAAAGAGTTTATAAACCATAGAAAGTTGGAATACAGTAGGTTTAACACCAATATAAATAAAGAATGAGTTCATTACAGTACCTTGAAGTGGTGTTTTGTTTTCTTTCGCCTAACGAACTCACGAGATTTTCTGTTGAGTTTTGTGTTGTGAAGTTTTCAAGTTTTGGGTAAAAGATTTGATGGATTATGGAACAAGGAGTGGCAAGAGCCTAAGCTTGGGGATGCCCATGGAACCCCCAATATAATCAAAGGACACCTAAAATCCAAAGCTTGGGGATGCCCCGGAAGGCATCCCCTCTTTCGTCTACTTCCATCGGTAACTTTACTTGGAGCTATATTTTTATTCACCACATGATATGTGTTTTGCTTGGAGCGTCTTGTATTATTTGAGTCTTTATTTGTTAGTTTACCACAATCATCCTTGCTGTACACACCTTTTGAGAGAGACACACATGATTCAGAAATTATTAGAATACTCTATGTGCTTCACTTATATCTTTTGAGTTATATAGTTTTGCTCTAGTGCTTCACTTATATCTTTTAGAGCACGGTGGTGGATTTGTTTTATAGAAACTATTGATCTCTCATGTTTCTCTTATATTATTTTGAGAGTCTTAAAATAGCATGGCGATTTTCTTTAATTAATATCATGAAAAATTTGATGCTTGATAATTGTTTTGAGATATAAAGGTGGTAATATCATAGTTGTGCTAGTTGAGTAATTGTGGAATTGAAAAATACATGTGTTGGAGTTTGTGATTCCCGTAGCATGCATGTATGGTGAACCGTTATGTAACAAAGTCGGAGCATGAAGTATTTGTTGATTGTCTTCCTTTGTGTGGCGGTCGGGATCGCGTGATGGTTAACTCCTACCAACCCTTCCCCTAGGAGCATGCGTAGTAGTACTTTGCTTCGAGGGCTAATAATTTTTTTGCAATAAGTATATGAGTTCTTTATGACTAATGTGAGTCCATGGATTATACGCACACTTACCTTTCCGCAATTTTTCTAGCCTCTTGATTACAAGCACATTGCCCTTTCTCACCTTGAGAGTTGGTGCAAACTTGGCCGGTGCATCCAAACCCCGTGATATCATACGCTCTATCACACATAAACCTCCTTATATCTTCCTCAAAACAGCCACCATACCTACCTATTATGGCATTTCCATAGCCATTCCGAGATATATTGCCATGCAACTTTCCACCATTTCATTCATCATGACACGCTCCATTATTGTCATATTGCTTTGCATTATCATGTAGTTGACATAGTATTTGTGGCAAAGCCACCATTCATAATTTTTTCATACATGTTACTCTTGATTCATTGCATATCCCGGTACACCGCCGGAGGCGTTCATATAGAGTCATATCTTGTTCTAAGTATTGAGTTGTAATTCATGAGTTATAAGTAAATAAAAGTGTGATGATCATCATTATTAGAGCATTGTCCCAAGTGAGGAAAGGATGATGGAGACTATGATTCCCCCATAGGTCGGGATGAGACTCCAGACTAAAAAAAGAGGCCATAGAAAAAGAGAGAAAAAGGCCCAGATAAAAAAATGAGAGAAAAAGAGAGAAGGGACAATGTTACTATCCTTTTACCACACTTGTGCTTCAAATTAGCACGCGATATTCATAATAGAGAGTCTCTCATTTTGTCACTTTCATATACTAGTGGGAAATTTCATTATAGAACTTGGCTTGTATATTCCAATGATGGGCTTCCTCAAATGCCCGAGGTCTTCGTGAGCAAGCAAGTTGGATGCACACCCACTTAGTTTCTTTTTGAGCTTTCATATACTTATAGCTCTAGTGCATCCGTTGCATGGCAATCCCGACTCCTCGCATTAACATCAATTGATGGGCATCTCCATAGCCCGTTGATTAGCCTCGTTGATGTGAGACTTTCTCCTTTTTTGTCTTCCCTCATAACCCCTACCATTATACCTTATTCCACCATAGTGCTATATCCATGGCTTGCGCTCATGTATTGCGTAAGAGTTGAAAAGGCTGAAGCGCGTTAAAAGTATGAACCAATTGCTTGGCTAAAACCGGGGTCATACATGATATGAATATTTTTGTGTGGGGAAGATGGAGCATAGCCAGACTATATGATTTTGTAGGGATAACTTGCTTTGGCTATGTTATTTTGATAAGACTTAATTGCTTAGTTAGTATGCTAGAAGTATTATTGTTTTTATGTCAACATTAAACTTTTATCTTGAATCATATCAAATATGAACATTCATGCCACAATAAGAAGAATTATATTGAAATTATGCCAAGTAGCATTCCACATCAAAAATTCTATTTTTATCATTTACCTACTCGAGGACGAGCAGGAATTAAGCTTGGGGATGCTTGATACGTCTCCAACGTATCTATAATTTTTTATTGTTCCATGCTATATTATATTCTGTTTTGGACATTATTGGGCTTTATTATACACTTTTATATTATTTTTGGGACTAACCTATTAACCGAAGGCCCAGGCCAGAATTGCTGTTTTTTTGCCTATTTCAGAGTTTCGCAGAAAAAGAATATCAAACGGAGTCCAAATAGAATGAAACCTTCGGGAACGTGATTTTCGGAATGAACGTGACCCAGAGGACTTGGACCCTATGTCAAGACATCAACCAGGAGGGCACGAGGTAGGGGGCGTGCCTACCCCCCCAGGCGCGCCCTCCACCCTCATGGGCCCCTTGTTGCTCCACCGACGTACTCCTTCCTCCTATATATACCTCGCACCCCAAACTACGGACACGGAGCCAAAACCTAATTCCACCGCCGCAACCTTCATGCTTGTGAGATCCCATCTTGGGGCCTGTTAGGAGCTCACGGGGGGCATCGATCATGGAGGGCTTCTACATCAACACTATAGCCTCTCCGATGATGTGTGAGTAGTTTACCTCAGACCTTCGGGTCCATAGTTATTAGCTAGATGGCTTCTTCTCTCTTTTTGGATCTCAATACAATGTTCTCCCCCTCTCTCGTGGAGATCTATTCGATGTAATCTTCTTTTGCGGTGTGTTTGTTGAGACCGATGAATTATGGGTTTATGATCAAGTTTATCTATGAACAATATTTGAATCTTCTAAATTCTTTTATGTATGATTGGTTATCTTTGCAAGTCTCTTCGAATTATCAGTTTGGTTTGGCCTACTAGATTGATATTTCTTGCAATGGGAGAAGTGCTTAGCTTTGGGTTCAATCTTGCGTTGTCCTTTCCCAGTGACAGTAGGGGCAGCAAGACACGTATTGTATTGTTGCCATCGAGGATAACAAGATGGGGTTTATATCATATTGCATGAGTTTATCCCTCTACATCATGTCATCTTGCTTAAAGCGTTACTCTGTTCTTATGAACTTAATACTCTAGATGCATCTTTGGATAGCGGTTGATGTGTGGAGTAATAGTAGTAGATGCGAGGCAGAGTCGGTCTACTTGTCTCGGACGTGATGCCTATATACATGATCATACCTAGATATTCTCATAACTATGCTCAATTCTGTCAATTGCTCAACAGTAATTTGTTCACCCACCGTAAATACTTATGCTCTTGAGAGAAGCCACTAGTGAAACCTATGGCCCCCGGGTCTATTTTCCATCATATTAATCTTCAACACTTAGTTATTTTTATTGCCTTTTATTTTACTTTGCATCTTTATCATAAAAATACCAAAAATATTATCTTATCATATCTATCAGATCTCACTCTCGTAAGTGACCGTGTAGGGATTGACAACCCCTTATCGCGTTGGTTGCGAGGATTTATTTGTTTGTGAGGGACTCGTGCGTGGCCTCCTACTGGATTGATACCTTGGTTCTCAAAAACTGAGGGAAATACTTACGCTACTTTGCTGCATCACCCTTTCCTCTTCAAGGGAAAACCAACGCAGTGCTCAAGAGGTAGCAAAAAGCTGGGTTGGTCATGTGGTGAACATAAAATATAAGCCTGGGCTAGATGGGCCACAACCCAGTTGAAACCCTACTCCTTCTCAACAATAAAAAAAATACTGCTCGAGCAGCTACGTCCCAGGTGTCAGCCGATCTTGTGTTGTCCTCTTGTCTATTGACTATATACGCTGACAATGTCGTGGGTCCCAGATGTCAGGAAACCACTAGCAGGAAGCATTTTCTTTTTCCATACGCTGACAATGTAGTATATATAACAAAAAATGAGGAACTTCCTTGCGTCCGGCCATGGACATGGTGGGCCCCTACTGTCATCCTCTCCACGTGCAGTCCTCTGCCGATTCCTCTTGTTTGTTGACCATGTTGACAACGCGAGAGGCCGGCGCTGCGGCGAGCGCAGCAAATTGCACGTAGGACGACGGTGAGGCCTTGGACGTCGGCGTTAACGATTTAGGAGACGGTGGGGCGGCGATGTGTGCGCTGAGGCGCAGACATCCATGGGAGGCGGAAGGAGGCGGCCCCGCCGGCGCTGGTTTCGTTTTGGCGGCTGGAGGAAGACAGGAATGAAGAAACACGACAGACTGTAAAAGTAGCAAGAGTACTCAACCTTGACTGAAACCAGCAGGGGCACTTAACAACCATAGCTGAAAGGAGTATGAGTACTTATACAGGTTCAACCGTACAAAGCACGCCTCGAACAGTACTACTTTGTCTACAGTTAACCAAAGTGTGAGGCCGCCAAGCCCCAGGACAAGGCCTAGGTGCCACCCCGCGCATCCACAACCTTATGAAAGCGGCTTCATCTCGCAATGTGCTCAATAAACAGGATATTCGCTTTAGAGCCATGGAAAAGCAGGAACATAATCTTCTGTCCTATTCTCCAAGATGGACGGGCCTTCATTATTTGAGACCACCCATGAATAAGTATCTTTTCACCTCCAAGGGGAATGGAGTAGGTCGACATAAACTTCATGTTGTGACCAAGTGCAAGTCTGACCCAACCATGGTCAGGCATCTGTATAGGAACAATAGAACTGGGCAGTTCCTGTTTCAAGAAGATCATAGCTGTAAAACTATGCATATGCAAGAGTTTATTAACAACATAGTTTCTCAACACAGTTGGCCTGTTCAACGAGTGCAGCAGTGGCACACATATCCCACGTGGCCTTCCACCATTGAAACACCCCACAAGGACCTCAAGACGATCAATAAAGTGTAGGAACCTGTGGATGTCGTCCAAGTCAACTTTAGTGCCATGAGTAACAGCCGAGTTCCTATAGAATAACAAATGAGTAGCATGCTTAACTCTGAAAAAACCTACACGTGCCACCAATTATAAGAAAATATTAGTTAGAAGTAGCATCTTCGTGAGAGATTCATTGCTACTTCTAAAGTTAAATTGTGATTAGTTAGACAGAATAGGTGGATTAAGAAGTAATCGAGGCAACAAGCAAGAACCAGATACAAAACTAACATGGATGAACAATTGGAACGACGTCGGGGTGGAAGATCGCAGTGAAGATGAGACCAGGTTCTGCTATTTCCATCAACATTCGTGCGCCAACTTTCAGTCCGTTACACTTGAGAAAGTTTATCCAAGTTCGGCCATAAAAAAAGCAGCGATCTTCTTGGTTCATGAACCCAACTTGGAACTTATATCCATGGCTTGTCTTCACTGTGACCAATAAACTGGTGTATTCAGTTATGGCAAGGCCGAGCATCTTGAGTACATGTGTTCTGGCAGAGCAAGGAATGCACTGCAGGAAAAATAATATGAGAACACAATGTATTCCCTATATCAAAATCTAGAAATAATTTCCTCCTTCACGTCAGTGTTGACCATGGTACTAGTACATTTTATCCAAATATAGCAATCCAAATTTCCAAATTAGTCGACAGCATGTTCAAAAAACCCCACCCTCCCAGATAGAAAAGAGGATTCTAGGAATATACTGTGCGTGTTTTAAAATCTTGTGTTAGGATGAGAAGGAACAAGTGTGGCGTCTCGCCGAGGGCGCAGAAACTTGTAGGGTCCTCGCACTTTGGGCACTGCAAATGAAACACACTAGATTCAATAGGAAGAAAAATGCATCAACGGTGGCGGCTGCCATCCTAGGATTACTCGCGACCAAGGGACTTGGATTTATCGGGGATGGATGAAGAATTCGTACCAGGTTCTCCATGAGAAAACCCTATGCAATCGCAGAGCGGGGGTTTTCTCTGAACAAGCATAGGAGGGAGAAGGGGATTCAGGCCCAGTGAAATATTGTCGCTTCGTCCGTCCAGCTTACTGCTAAAGCTGGAAAGGTGGGGTTTTTTGTGATTTGATGACTCATTGGGCATTACTGCGGCACTACGACCGGGGTGTGTCTACCGTGCAGTTGTGCACTCTAATTTGGTGCATATGGCCCGTGGACCCTGTTGCGGGATGCCCCACATATCAGCGAAAGGAAGTAGAAAGACAGGAGTAACTAGTTACACATAAATTTATTTTTTACAGAGATACTCCCTGTGTAAAGAAATATAAAGATCTTTTATATCACAACTTTATACATAAGAAAAATCAAGGGAATATATATATATATATATATATATATATATATATATATATATATATATATATATATATTATAAAAATAGAGAGTTTTTAACACGGTATAGACGAGTTGGTGATGATGGTGTGCCTGCCATCCTGCAATATAAGCCGTCCAATTTATATCTGATGGATAGGAAGGAAACTATGGCAATTTTGCAAAAAGGTACTCACACACTCTCCACATTTGCAAATAAGGCCTTCCCTCATTCATCCTTTTCTCTCACAAGATAAAATACTCATACAAATGCATCTTGATGTTACGTGCAACGCACGGGCATTATGGGGGTTCAGCTGAGAAATACTCAGACAGGCTCACGGTTCTCGACTTTGGGCCACAGGCCGGTGGGCCTGCATGTTTAGAGGCCCATGTGTTCTGCCTCGGCGCTTTTCATATTGCAAGCGATCGGTACGGTGCTGGTTTTAGATGCTGTCGCAAGGCGAATAGACAAAATTGAATAAAGCACGGCAGCTGTTGGAATGAAATCGAACGATAGTTCCTAACCAGCAATTAGAGTTGCAATTCTATCAACGATACTGTCGTACTACTTATACACACAGGACATTTGTTTCACCATGCCAGAGTATTACATCAAAATCTCTCAGAGGATAGATCAGTTCGGCAGTTGCGTGCTGCTACTAAAGAATTTCAAAGTTGATTTGGACCAGCTCTCCTTGCCGAGAAAGTTTGATTTTGACATCATCCCCTACCGCAAGATATGATTTAGATTTGAACCTTGACCATCCTTTAGCATCAATCATCATGCGACCATCTTTTGTACTTACGGTATATTGAACAAGTTCATTCACACCAAGGCTGCGCATGGTAAGAGAAACTTGGCCACGGTCGCCCGGATTGTTGAACGACTCCCTCGTTGCTCTAGGAATTCTCTGTTTGCAAACAAGAAGACATACACAAACAGTTAGATCAACACAGTGAATCATGTGAAACAACATGGAAAGAAAAAGAACGAAGCACTTGGGCGGCCAATGCTTACCAAGAAGGTGGACATGTCGGTTTTTGTAAGGACTTTGGTATATGAAGTGCGAACTGCAGCCTAGTCTGTTGCGGTGCAACTGCTGGTTCCATTGCCGCTGCACGGCCGGAGCAGATGCAAGTGCAAGTGTTGGTGCAGGTGCCGAAGCTGTTGCTGGTGCCTGTGCCGGTGCGACTGGTAGTGCCGCTGCTGCTGCAGGAGATGGTGCTCCTTGTAGAGCTGGTATCGGTGTCGCAAAAGGTGCCGGTGTCAATGCCCGATCCTCCGGTAGATCAGCCTGATCCGCTGACGCGGTCGGTGCCCAATCCTCAGCTGGATCAGGTTGATCTGCTGTCGCTGTCAGTGCTAGAGCAACTGCCGGTGCTCGATCCGCCGCTGAAGGTGGTACCGATGTGCGAGACAACGGCGATCGTGTCTGGTCTGCTATGGTCAGCTTTCTAACTTGACTAGGCTCCGTGACCATGATCCAGTCTTTTTCTTCATTTATTTTAAATGCGAGAAGGACTAATTGTGGCATGTTTGTTAAACCAAACCGCAGTTCATCATAGGGATTCAGCTTGTACTCAGACAACAGACCGATCCAATTTTTTCCAGTAATATAAGTGATGGACAGTGCCTTCGTTACTGGCACGACATAAGAAGTGAAAGCTGCAAAAATATCCATCGTAGAGCAAACCAAACGGTTTATTCTGTGATGAATGTCACATGGCAAAACCTGCATCGTAAAATTGCAGCAAAAGAAAGAAAACATGACATTAAATCAATAAGATTTAGACAATAAATCAATAAGATTTACTTGATGTGACATGAGTGAATCCTTACCAGGAAATCACTATGTTGAAGTACTAAACAAAAGATTGATCATCGAACTACGCGTGGCATGCAAGGCCCCCGCCTACTCCCACGAGCAGGACAGTCCAAAGGTCCTGACAAATCGTATGGACCGAACATCCAAGGGACTGGCAATCCTGGTGGGTGCGATAAACCCTGCAATGCATACAGATATTGGAGTGTGACCATAATTGATAAACTGTACTCACAAAAAAGATGATCTGGATACTTCAAAATATACAGACTAAATTGAATGGATAGACATTAACATAGACTGTTTTCAGAACTCACCACACACCAAAAGCGGCAGTACTAAACAATACAGGGTTCACAAACACAAATCAAGTACTGAACAATAGTACTTACTATAGACAAGCAAAGTTGCACTAATTAAACTCTGCAGACTATTTCTTGCCACCGACCTACGGGATGAACCCCGCATAGCTGACTAGGCCATGGACTTCGTGAGAGATGTCTACCGGCACCATCACCATCTCCTCAACCTTGGAGAACCTAACAAAGTGGTCTTTCCACTCATAAACATGACGATGAATACAGTCCGCATCAGATTTGTCAGGAAGCTTTACAAGAACCACACTCTTCGTAATCGAAGGCACAACCAGGAAATTGTTGTGGCCAAGTATAGCCTCGAGAACACGCCTGACAACAATGCTACAGGAAAACACTAGTTCAGGACACGTGGCGACAAGGACACAACAGTTGGATAGTTTAGCAGTAGAACTCATCCTCAGGTCTTCCAGTTCACACGTCATGACTTTGAGAACTTCATCTCCACCGCGGACCTGGTTCTAATTCAAACAGAAACCAAATATTTTATTACTACCTCTGTTTTTTCGATATTTTACTCCATATATGACTACATATACACACAGAAATGAGTGAACAAAGACACTAGAACATGTCTTCAAAGGCATGAGAGCAGAGGGATTACTTGCAATATCCATAACACAAGTTACTGAGGAAAATATACCCTCTTCAAAGGTAGCATTGATGTTCATAAAGTAGTTGAAAGTAATCTATAAGAAATGAGTGTCAACCTCTCGCATGTTTTGGTCAAAAGAGGACTTTAGAACCGTCATTTGGCACAGAAAAATCACATGCAAGATCACCCAGAAAGTTGTACTACTAGTACTAGTACTGCGTGTTAGATGAAAAAACACGATCAAGATCGAGAAAAAGATCGTCAAGAAGAGATATTACCTGGACTTGCTTAATGAGGGATCCCGGAGAGGGGGGCTTGGACAGGGCGATGGCTTTGAGCATGTATGCGGTAGTCTCGGTGGGGTGCTTGCGCTTCTTCGTACCATGAGCCTCGACGGTTTTGGCCAGAGCCATAGACATCACTTCGGCTGGTGCTCCAGCGTCCATCAAGAAACTGTCAAATAGAAATAGAAGAAAAGAAACCGTAATCACAAACCAAAAAGAAGAACAGAGAGGGAGTTATAGGACCAGTCTCGGGGTTGCAAGACCGGGCCTAGGCCAGAATCAACACCATTGATGCGTTCACCTTTCCTTCTTTGGGATAGAAGAACAATGGCAGAAGTAGGTCGGGGTTTTCTTGAAGAAATGAGGAACAAGATGAGGGATAAGCGAGTTGGGTAGAGAGGAAGCTGGGAGAGAAGAGTGAAATGATGGTTGCTTCATCCGTCCAACTTATCACTTTGGAACTTTTGTGATTTGACGCTCATTGGGCATTATCAAGGGCGCTCGATCGGGGTAGTCTACCATGCATTTGGGCACTCTACTACGAAAGGAGGGGACCCCGATTTTGTGATATGAGTAGCGCTCATTGGGCATTCCATTGTTTTTCAAGAAAAAAAGATTACAACAAGCGGCGCTCGTATCGGGGTAGTCTACCATGCATTTGGGCACTCTATTCGAGATGTAATGTAACATAGTACCACTTATTACCACTTATTCGACTATGCAGTCGAGAATGAGCAGTGAGGTCAGTGTTAACAGAACTAGGTCTACAGCGTAAGGAGAGTACGGTGCTACAGTACTCCACGAAACATGAACCATATGAAGCACGACTCAGTGTTAGGCAGGGTGTATGAAGGGTGCATGGGATGGGAGCAAAAGTTCCCTTCTCGACCCACTTTTGGGTGTTTGGCAGAGTGCATGAAGGGTGCATGAGTCCACACTAGTAGGTTAACACAAATACACGAAGAAGGAACAACTATATTGAGACAAGAATGCAACCAAACACACCCACATGCTTTGTGCTACAGTGACTGATCTGCACCGTCTGAGTTTGATCCAACGGTCATGTTGCACCAAAACATGGACATGCCCATGCAGAGGACGCCTAAACACCACCGAAGTCCCTCTGCTTCTCGAGGCGCATGACATTGGTGATCCAGGGTGCAACGGCCCGCAGAGCCCACTCCCAGTCAACGGGAGCCATCTCGTCAAAGACGGTGTCGAATGGCACAAATGGATTCCGGTGACGGAGCCCTAAGAGGATACGCCTGGCAACGGAAACGGCAGCCCGCAACCCCTCCTTGTCCAGCTCCGCCCCCACCATCGCGCGGAGACGGCTCAGCTCCTCGGAGATATAGGTGAAGAAGGAGACCAGGTCAGGAAGCCGCAACTCGTTGAAGTAGACAAGGTGGTCGAACGGGTTTAGCCCGACGGCCGGCATGGTCGCGCTGGCACGATGGTAGGCATCACGCAGCCGCAACACGTGCGTGGCAACTTGGTCCACCAAGTGGCTGAGGCGATCCTGGACCTCGTCATGATCGACCCGCTCGCGCTCCAGCCGGCTCCCCTGACGGCCTATCGTATCTCCCGCTTCCTGCAGCAACACAGTTGTCGGTGTCAAAACCCGCGGATCTCGGGTAGGGGGTCCCGAACTGTGCGTCTAGGCGGATGGTAATAGGAGACAAGGGACACGATGTTTTTACCCAGGTTCGGGCCCTCTCGATGGAGGTAATACCCTACTCCTGCTTGATTAATATTGATTATATGGGTAGTACAAGAGTGGATCTACCACGAGATCAAGGAGGCTAAACCCTAGAAGCTAGCCTATGGTCTGATTGTTGTTCGTCCTACGGACTAAAACCCTCCGGTTTATATAGACACCGGATAGGTTAGGGTTACACAGAGTCGATTACAATGGTAGGAGATCTACATATCCATATCACCAAGCTTGCCTTCCACGCCAAGGAAAGTCCCATCCGGACACGGGGCGAAGTCTTCAATCTTGTATATTCATAGTCTTGGAGTCCGCCGTGATGATAGTTCGCTATCCGGACACCCCGATCCGGACTCCTCAAGAGCCCCTGAACCAGGCTTCAATGACGACGAGTCCGGCGCAGCATATTGTCTTCGACATTGCAAGGCGGGTTCCTCCTCCGAATACTTCATAGAAGGTTTTGAACACCGGATAGTGTCCGCTCGCAAAACAAGTTCCACATACTACCGTAGAGGGAATAACTTTTGCAGGTCTCTTCGACGTATTCAGCGGCGTGACATCACACCACGCCAAGCCTTTATATGAATCGTTTTTACTGTTCCACCTTAGCGCATTTAGCGGGCGGTTTCCTTAGCACGTCTTTATCAAAGCGTAGATCGCGCCCCCTTATTCCGGGATTCCCATCAATATGGACGTGGGTAACCCAACCGTGCCCGTTGGCACGCCTCCTCTACCAAAGGTGAGTCCTAATCGACCACGGGGAGGGCTCTTGGTATTCAACCTCTTTATAATGAGACCAAGGCCCTCTTCTTTTTACACCTCCATCGAGTTAGCCTCGCGCGAAGTTCTAACACCTAAAGCTTCAGATTTAGGCGCTTCGACCTTCGACGATGTCCGCTCCGACCAGCACGGCCGATGGATGTCTTCTTCCGTCACGAAGAAGATGTGCTAAAGCTGCGAGACGCCAGTATCTAACCGGAGAGATTTCGCATAGGCTGCCTGCTCCAGGCAGGTCATTCCCACTCCCGAGCTCGGCGAGGCGTGGTGTTCGTGTCTCACTTCCTTCGGGTTTAGGCTTCCGACGGATCCCTTTGTCTTGGGGCTCATGTTTTATTATGGGCTGGATTTCCATGACTTGAATCCGAGTCCATCCTCCATATCTCGTCATTCATTGTCGTATGTGAGGCCTTCCTCCATATTACCCCTCACTTTGGATTGTGGCTCAAGACCTTCAAGGTCGAGCCAAAGATGATCGAGGGCAACAAGAAAAGTCTTGGAGGGGCGGTCATAAGCAAGTGTCTTGATGCTCCGTGGCCGAGGGCTCTTTTCAAGAGGAGCTTGGTTTGTGGCAATGGGAGTGGTTTTATATCACCGCTCCTGGGGCACCAAATGGGTGGCGCTTCCGCCTTCCTCCAGTCCACCACAGCGGCTGGCGTCATGGGTCAACAAGGGGCTCGACTGGGGGCCGTCCAAGGACGTTCCTTTGTTGTAGGACCGTATTCGAGACCTCCAAGAAAGAGAGATCAATCTGGTTGCAGTGGCGCAGATTATGTTGATTCGGTGCCTTCTGCCCTGCAAACGTCGCCCCCTCCGCCTGTGGGAATTTAATCCGGAGGGACCACGAGCTCTCCAACATTTTATGGGTACGGCGCCCGTGGAGATGTATAAACTGTTCTTCGGATCACAAGAGAAGTGTCCGGACCTGGCTGAGGACGCCGGACTGAGCTGCAATCGCCCAGATACTCAAGTAAGTAGTCCTGTACCCGGACAGGCTGTCCGTTCATTTATCGTAAACTTGCCCTTAAAGGAGCTGTTTCTTGAACAGGAGTGGATAGCGAAGGCAAAGTTGATAAGGTGTCCGCTCCTCCCGGAGACCACGCGGATCCCATGCTTGACCAAGATGTTGAAGGCGCGCTTTTAAAGAAGGCGAAGGGGGAGCAGGAAGCAAGCGCCTCCACGAAGGAGGCTTCGAGGAAGGAGGGATCAAAGTCCCACCCTCCAAGGAGAGAAGAGGACCGCTTGAAGAACCGGAGGTCAAGGCCTCAAAGAGGGAAAGAAATCTTCGTCGAGAGTCCAGCACCGGGAAGTATCCCAGCCGCACTATTTCCCCAAGGGGATCAGCCCTCAATGAGCCGTAAGTAAAAAGAAGGGTCTTGTAAATAAGGAACGTCCTCAGATTTATTTCTAAAGATAACTGAAATTGTACCTTGTAGTTCGGATCTCAGCCCTTCTCGTGAGCTCGTCTTGAGGATCTTCTTCCGGAGATGATGGAGAGCAACGCCTCCACCTGTCACACCCTCATGCGAGGCGGACGACCACGAGGTGTCGTCGCGGAGGTTTCCCAAGTCCGGCGGGCCGGAAGGTCCGCGCCAACCGGGCGTGCGGTCGGAGGAGCTGAAGGATCTGCTCGGGCGGCGGCTATCTCGAAAGATCACCGTGCTCTAATGGGTACGGTGATTGAAATAATTGCATCCGCCGAGAGCGGATTGCATGAAGCCGCCAAGTTCTTCGACGGGTTTGAGGTACGCAAAATGATGTACCTTCGGCGCTTATGCATAAGAATGCGCCTGTATAGATAGTAGCCCACGAGACTCGGTATGTTGTCAAAACGACAGCGCGTCGAGGATCATAATCTCGATTATAACATATCACGCTCCTCAATAGGTGGCGGGCGTCCGTGGCCAGCCGATGATGAATATGCCGAACTAAAGCGGCAACTTGA
This sequence comes from Aegilops longissima, assembly GCA_021605205.1. NCBI lineage: Eukaryota > Viridiplantae > Streptophyta > Magnoliopsida > Poales > Poaceae > Aegilops > Aegilops longissima. The sequence continues at coordinate 612,800,547 of CM038682.1, read as the reverse complement.
CGAGGCGGATGGACATCGCGCTGGTCAATAAACGGTTTGACGAGTCACAAGGTATGCGACTTCTACGCAGACAGCTCGTAAGGGAGCTTGACGCCCATGCCTTACTACTTGTATGCTTAATGCAGGTGGTGCCGCTGCTGTGGAGGAGCTGCGGGCGGAACTTGGCCGAGCGAAAGAGCAAGCCGAAATAGTACGCGGCGCTTTAAGGGCGGCGAAGAGCTAAAAGCCGAACGGGCTGCTCACTGCCGAAGCAAAGAGGAAATGGCCGATATGGCCATGAAGTTGAAGAATACTACCGACCGCTGCGAGGTTCTTGAAAAAGAACGGCAAGCGGAGCAAGAGGGCTGAAAAAGGCCACCGCCGAATCAAGGATGCCTGTTCCGCTTTGAGAGCTGCCAAGGAGGAGCTGAGTCGGGCCGGGCTATTGCGGCTGGAAAACCGTTTCGCTGCGGAGGAAATATACGGATCCGAAGTATGCTCGGTTGGACAAATTGTGGAGTTCGGAGGATGCTTATCTAGACTTAGCGGCGAAGCGCCGCGACGCGATTGAGCACTTCCGAGGCGGAAGGGGCACGAAGGAAGAGCTATATTGGTCGCAATTCCATAGTCCGGCGTCTTCTTCCGTTGACCGATCGGTTGGCGAATGGGCGAGCTGAATTGATTATCCGGACTTGCCATGAAGCATGTCATGACTCATTTGTGGCGAGCGGACCCCAGCCAAGAGTTATTTTGGTTTAGTGCAGCGGTTCCTTGGTGCGGTACCGCGTGACGATGCAATGAAGCGGTCGGCGTGTATTGAGGGAGCGCGGATGGCTCTGGCCCGTGTCAAGACATACTGGGCGGAGATGAGGGCCACCGACGTTGCATCCCAAGATTCGGACGAAGCCGAGTACCGCCGAGCACTATTTTGAGGAAGTCTGCGCAGGCGCTCGTTTAATAGAGACGCAGTGCTCGGAGGATATTATGTTTAAATGACATGTATGATTTGTGAAAACAATGTTTCAATATAATATAAGAGCTTTTTCTACTTGTGCGTTCAAGTAGTAAACTACTCCTTGTGCGGCCGTTGATGTATATGTATATATAACCTGAAAGATGGCAGTCCTTGGCTTCAGCCCCCACGCACATAGTGCGGGGGTGTTTGCAAAGAAGGCGCTTTTTCACACTTAATCCAACGTCTTGGTCCTGTTAAGGAGGTGGTAGCATAGCAAACTAGGCAACCGGACTATAATGCTTTATCACTTTCACTTAGCCATAGGAGTTCGAGGGTGGGGCTACTATATAGCCCCTGGGGGCACCGCACTCTCCCGAATTCGGGGTGCGTATGTGCCTGACCAAAAACGGTCCTTTGTTAATGCGGAGGAATTCTAAACATTCGGTGAGTCATCGAGTGGTTGACCAGTCTCGCTATATCATGACAGTCAGTTTTGGCTTTCTCTCTTGAGGTGCTCGCTTTGGCGAACCGGGCACAATCGCAGAGTTCTCCTAGTGCCGCGTTAGCGATAGAACGGAACGTAAGGCAGCAAAACACAGGAGCCGGGCAAACCCAACATTTGACCAAAGACATGATTCGGAGCTGATGCATATAAGGCCTAACTCGAGATGCCGAATACTCCCTAAGGTATTCGGTCTTTATAAAAATGGGCAGAATAATGCCCTAAGCCCCTAGTGTCCATGTACGTGCAAAAATTCTGGTGCGGCCAATGCCAAAACGCCAGCCTCCTCCTCGGTTATTGTAAGAAACCGGGGGATGTATATCAACAAGAGATAGTAAAAAAGGTTTACGCAGGGTCTTAATCTGAAAAGAATCCTTGCAACGGGTCCCTACTGCACGTCTGCGCCTGTGTCTCTGTTGTGCCGTATCCTGGACGGGTGTAGCACGTTGTTCATCTGTAAAAGAGAGGAACTTAGTTTAAAAGAAAAAATATCGTGCGAAAGATGTACTTTATATTAAATAAACAGAGTACGATTCGAAGAAGTGAATAAAATTGAGCTTTATTGTCTCTTGCATGCAGCCCCTTGTATGGGGGTATGCCGCTAGTAGGCGCCGGACTCGTCTAGCCGTGTCCGGGGTTTGAATGACCTATTCAGGTTCTTTGACTAGCGGAGCCGGATAGGTGTGGGGCTGTCAAGGCAGTCTCACGTTCCTCCATGCTTGAGTAACACTTAATACTCCCTTTTAATGAGATGATGCCGTGTGGACCGGGCATTTTAAGTGTAAGAGATGCATAATGCGGTATTGTGTTAAAGCGGGCGAAAGCTTCACGCCCCAGTAGTGCTTGATAGCTACTGTCGAATGGGGCGATGTGGAAGGTTAAATTTTCGTGGCGGAAGTTGTCGGATGAGCCGAACACAACTTCTAGTAGAAGGGAGCCCGTGCAATGGGCATACGGGCCAGACATTACCCCTTTGAAGGAGGTGTTGCTATGGAGAATTTTGGTTGGGTCTATCTCCATGCTGCGGATTGTGTCCTGATATATCAGGTTTATGTCACTGCCGCCATCCATGAGGACTTGTGTAAATTGGAATCCGTCACTTATAGGATCCAATATCAAGGCAGTCCATCCTGCGTTCCGGATACTTTCGGAATAGTCCTGATGGTCGAAGGTGATTGGTTTTGACAACCAGTGTTGGTACTCCGCTAGGGTAGTTTGTGCGGCGCGCATTTTAGTGAGCGCTGCTCTGTTTTTCCCTTTGATCACGTGAAGTGAGTTTACTGTTTTAACCTCTTGTGGGAAATACTTTTGTTTTCCGGGGCTCTGCTTGTGGTGCTCGTCATCATCTTCACTTGGTGTGTCGAGCCCCTTGTGTTTGGCGTTGAGTCTACCAGACTATTTGAAGACCCAGCAATCTCTGTGGGTATGGTTTGCAGGCCTCCCGGGAGTACTGTGGATTTGACATATCTTGTCCAAGATTTTGTTTAGGTTGGATAGCTCATCACTATTGTCCTTAAGGGGCAATTTTTTATTGTTCTGCCGTGAGCTTTTGAATCCGGCGTTGACTGTCGCGCTCTTTGGACCGTTCCCCTTAATACGGCGCTGGTCCTTGTTGCACCGTGGTTTCCCATTTCCATCCCTGACTTCGGATGTACTTGGGTCGCTGGTGCTGCATCTTGCTAGCCAGCTATCCTCTCCCGCGCAAAAGCGGGTCATGAGGCTTGTTAATGCAACCATGGTTCTTGGCTTCTCTTGGCCAAGGTGTCCGGCGAGCCATTCGTCTCGGACATTGTGTTTGAAAGCTGCTAAGGCTTCGGCGTCCGGACAGTCGACTATTTGGTTCTTTTTGGTGAGGAACCTGTTCCAGAATTTGCGGGCTGACTCTCCGGGTTGTTGAGTTATATGACTTAAATCGTCTGCATCCGGAGGACGGACATAAGTCCCTTGAAAATTTGCCCGAAAAGCATCCTCGAGCTCTTCCCAACTTCCAATGGTATTTTCGGGGAGGCCTTTGAGCCAATGCCGGCTGGCCCTTTGAGCTTGAGGGTAAGTATTTTATGGCGTGGAGATCATCTCCTCTAGCCATGTGTATGTGGAGGATATAGTCCTCAATCCGCACTCTGTGGTCTGTTGTTCCGTCGTATGCCTCTATGTTTATGGGTTTGAATCCCGCTGGGAATTCGTGATCCAGCACCTCATCGGTGAAACACAGGGGGTGTGCGGCGCCCCTATATTTGGGTGTGTCGTGATGTTCGGATATTTGGCGTATTGCATTGCTTTGAAGAGCTTGCTTTCTCGGCCCATAGACGGACCTAACTGGGCCATCCTTTTGATGTGAATCCTTATGCGGATCGCGTACCGGCTTTTGTGCGGCGCCATTTGCCGCTCTCTTTTTGCCGTGGGGTCATCCATCCGACCGGGTGGCCTTCTTACTTTTTGACTGTGGGGGCTCTATGGCCTCCTCGTCAAATTCGGGCAGTAGTTTTCTCTTTGGGTAGCTCTTTGGTCGGCGACTGTCGCCGTATTTTCTGCGGTGTTGAATACTTTGCTCCATCTGATTCTGAGTGCATCTTCCGCTGTTTTGAGCTTCCGCCTTTTTCAGGCTACGCAGCGATGGCGGCGAGCCTTTTGTGGAGGTTATTCTGCTCCAACAATTTGTCCGGCGTGAGATCGTCCGGACTGTTATCTTCGCCGGGGACGGGTTGTTTATCCAAGTTGTCTTGTTCGGACGATTGCTCGATAGCATGTTCGTCGTCCACCGGTTCACCCTGCTCTATGGCTGGGTCTTTGTTGAGGCGGGACTTGGTTCGGCGTTTACGTTGCCGTTTTGACTGCTTTTCGAGGGATTTATCCTTCGTGGTGTCCCGTTGTTCCTCGTCTTCATTTCCTTTAGGTGTATCCACCATGTATACATAATGGGATGAGGTGGTTGTCCAGCATCCTATAGGCGCTGGTTCATTGTTGTCTCCTACATCGTCGTTCATACCGTCGATGTCTTCGGAGTCGAAATTGAGCACGTCGTGTAAGCTTTCGACAGTGGCTACGAAGTGGGTGGTGGGTGGGCGTTGAATTTCTTTGTCGTCCACATCCCAACCTTCCTGACCGTAGTCCGGCCATGGCTCTCCGGATAAAGAGAGAGACTTTAGTGAATTCAGGATGTCGCCAAAGGGCGAGTGCTGAAAGATGTCCGCGGCAGTGAACTCCATGACCGGCGCCCGATCGGATTCGATTAGCGGGCGCGGAGGTTCGAGTCGGAGTGGAGTCCGGCACCCTGGAGTCAAGGTCTTCGCAAAGGACAGGGATGGAGTTCGGCTCAATCGCCATAGAGATTGTAGCCCCCGAGGCGGTGTCCAACCACTCATCCTCGATCAGGGAATCCGGCTCCGGATTAAGGGTCGGAGCGGATGCTGGTGCGGCCTCCAGGGCACTGTTCGGCGGCAGAGCTAGATCATACCCATCGAGACAGTGCGCCACGCTCGACTGTGGCTCGAATCCGTCGAAGATCAAGTCTCCGCGGACATCGGCCGTATAGTTCAAACTTCAAATCGACTGATGGCGGGCGTAGCTTTCAATCTGCTCCGGATGGCCAAGCGAATTGCCCGCAGATGCAAAGCCGCCGAATCTGAAGATCTGTCCGGGAGAAAAGTCTCACCCTGGACCGCGTCGTTGTTGATGATCGAAGGAGCCATCGGGCCTATCGGTGATTTACACGGAGGAACTCTCAATGAGAGCACCAATGTCGGTGTCAAAACCGGCGGATCTCGGGTAGGGGGTCCCGAACTGTGCGTCTAGGCGGATGGTAACAGGAGACAAGGGACACAATGTTTTTACCCAGGTTCGGGCCCTCTCGATGGAGGTAATACCCTACTCCTGCTTGATTAATATTGATGATATGGGTAGTACAAGAGTGGATCTACCACGAGATCAAGGAGGCTAAACCCTAGAAGCTAGCCTATGGTCTGATTGTTGTTCGTCCTATGGACTAAAACCCTCCGGTTTATATAGACACCGGATAGGTTAGGGTTACACAGAGTCGGTTACAATGGTAGGATATCTACATATCTGTATCGCCAAGCTTGCCTTCCACGCCAAGGAAAGTCCCATCCGGACACGGGACGAAGTCTTCAATCTTGTATCTTCATAGTCTTGGAGTCCGGCCGTGATGATAGTTCGGCTATCCGGACACCCCCTAGTCCAGGACTCCCTCAACCGCCGACGCCTTGAGCATCTTTGTGGTGGACGCCTGCCGCTTTTGAAGCTCCGTGAACTCCCGCACATAACGGAGGAGCATGGCACTCCTCTCCTCCTTGAGCTGACGGAGCTCCACGTCCTTGGCCCTGAGCTCCGCATCCTTGGCTGGAGCTCCTGTGTCAGGCGCCTCACCTCAGACTTCGTGATCTGCTGCGCTGCCATGGCACCAGGTAGAAGCAATGGGGAGAGGAAGCAAAGGGGTGAAACGGCTGAAAGGCAATGCAATCTGAGGAAGGCGGAGGGAGCCACCGAGGAGCGGGAATCTTTTGGTTTTCACCATGGGAAAACACCAGTCAACGACTTCTCACATCAGGGAGCAGTGGGTTTTACAGGCGGAGTCATCATGACTAATTACTGCCGCGCCTGCTCCCGTCAGTCAAAAAATAAAAATCCCGCCGCGCCTGTCGCACCCAAAGACTAGAGCAACGCCGCGGTGGATTTTAAATTTACCTACCGGCAAGGAGATAAAAAAAGGGGTGAAAAAACAAATGTGGCGGCGGCCTAGCTAATCGGTCGCACTAGCCCAACTAGCTAGCCACTGTGCTTCACTAATGTACTCGGCGAGAAAGGTGGTCTTTCGTGATTTGACGACTCATTTACTTGCTTCGGCGCTACGACCGAGGAGGACCCAGAAAATGCGCGGTAGGGCGTCCCACGTCTCGGCAAGGAAGAATATATGCGTGCACATCCGGGAGGACCCCGAAATCACGTGGTAGGGTGTGCCACGTCTCGACATGGAGGAAAAATGTGCATGTAAAAATATACTATATCATACGTAGTAGTACCTATGGTTCAACCTCGGGACCCAGCCAGTCGGTCGAAAACACCTCACTAGCCACATAGCTTCATCATGCTAACATGGCATGGAGGATAGGTGTGGTTAGCTCCGTCTTGACCAGCCACAACGTCTCTTGTTCTAGGAAATTCTTCTATTTTCCAAGCTTTTTTAGTTATAATAACACCACGGCAAGCTAGCGCTGCTCTTCATGTGTGCCCGTGCGTCTAAAGGTTAGACGATGGAGAGGAGAGAGAGATCACAGACCTAGGACCCGCCAGTAAGTGAGTCAGCGGTCATGCACGTGTTGATGAGGAACTCCCTCTACTCTACTCAGCGTAATACTGTATAAAATCAGGTTATGGGACAAAGCCAACAACCGTTGTTGTTTCAGGCTATCGACTTACGCTTTATAGTCTAGGTTGCATCTCGTCTTTCAGATTTGTTAGTTTTAGGTCCAAATTTGATCAATGACAAGTGGGACCCCCGTGTGTTGTTCCGATATTTCAGCATAAGATGGTTTTTTTGAACAAACACTTTGTGCGGTTAGACAAGTAACGACACGAGTTACACGTATTTTGCAAGTTTACGAACAAAAATGACAGTGGCATAGAATATCACATCCACCCTGCAGCTTAGATGCTATGGTGATACGAGTTTTTACATTGTTGGAACTGAGATCCAATGGCTTGGGAGTAGTCTTTGTAATTATGCGCAATTTCCAAACTCTCCAAGTTTTTTTGCAAATAAAACATTCAGGCCTCGTGTGTGCCGCTGCATCTTGGTGATACGAGCATCTAGGTCATATGATATGTGATCAGATGCCACATGCGTAGCACTTGTACTTTCTCAGCAATTCCCAAACTCTCTCAGGCGTATATTGCAAAAAACATTCAAACCTCCTATTGTGAGCCGTCAGATCTCCATGAACTCGTATCACCATAGAATCTACGGTGCGGGAGCACCTCATATTCTCCCGTGCGAGAAAACACCAGGTGCTCTCGCAGCTTGGATGGTACAGTGATACGAGCTTCGAGTTCGTTTGATCTGAGATCCAATGCATCTAAGCAGTCTTTGTGCTTGTAAGCAGTGGCCGAAATGTTTGGGGGGCTTTTCTGCAAAAAAATCAAACCACCGAGGAGTTGTTGGGTCACAAATCCAATGGCTCCGAAGAGCTTGTATCACCAAAGCATCTAAGGTGTGGTAGCACATGATATTCTTACATACAGGAGAATATGATGTTCTCCTTCATCTTAGATGCTACGATGATACGAGCTTCGAGGTCGTTGGATATGGGATCCAAGGGCATCTGAGTAGTTTTTGTACAAATTGTGTGCAATTCTCAAACTCATTAAGGTTTCCTGTAAAAATATTAAGACATCCTGTGAGCTGCTATATCTCAGATCAACAAGCTCCAAGCAACTCGTATCAGCATATAGCATCTAAGGTGTGGGGGCACATGATATTCTCCCGAGGAGGAGGGGGTGCACAACCAATAGGTATTTGGGAGGGTGGGGACAAATATAATCTAAACAATCCTTCACAATTTTATCTAGGGTCAAGGGTTTAACCCCCAACAATCTACATAGCTCCGCCTAAACACAATATTTGCATGTACTGCAGTACTAGACTTAATATTCATGTTTAGTTTCCTATTCATTTTAAATATTGAATTGAGGACCATGCGTGTCTTACATTTTACTCCCTTCGTTCCTAAATATTAGTCTTTTTAGAGATTTCAAATGGACTGCCACATACGGATGTATATAGACATATTTTAGAGTGCAGATTCACTCATTTTGCTTCGTATGTAGTCACTTGTTGAAATCTCAAAAAGACTATATTTAGGAACAGAAGGAGTATTTTTTAATTCGTGTCATACATGCATGGTTTGGAAAAATAGATGCACTATACTTATTGGATTGCTGTTGTGTTCGTGTGTGTTCATGTGTGTGTGTGTGTGTGTGTGTGTGCCTTATGCTTGATATATACAAAGTTTTCTCACCACCATACGGTTCATCTTTTAAATTTGAATTTGTAATGAAAAACTTACTAGGGATATCATGAAATGTGAAATCCACGTTGAGATCACTATATCACAAACTCACTCTAATTCAAGAACTCATCATAAATCAATTACCACGTTGAGATTACTATTTGCAACGAAAATACGGGCATTGTAATACACATAGATTTGTTCGGCGATTTAAAAGATTCCTTTCATATTCTTTTTTTAGGGATCCTTTCATATTCTCGAATGGTAGGGCCCAACGGCATACCAGCCAGACCTTGGCTCGTGTTGGTCCTCAAAAAAATGGGCTCGTGTCTGGCGTGTGTGGTACGCACATTAAGCCAACCCCAACCAGTCGAGCCTCCGCGTTTAGTCGAAATATCTGGCGGCCAGAATTCCAGCCCTAGGAAATTCCCCTCATGTCCCCGGTCCACAATGACTACCGATGAACAATGGAGGGATGCTTTAGTAACTAGACAACGTTACTTACCGTGCCGAGCACGGTTCAATTCCCTCGGTCGCCGCTACCAAGGTCACCCATCAACTGCATTGCCTAGTACTACTACTACACCAGGATGAGCATAGAATTGAGCCCGTTTGTTCGTGCCTACTAGTACTTGAGTTAATATATCAGGCAATGCACTGGTACGGAGGGATTATCCTTTTACTATGCATATATAACTTGTCTGAAGTCTAACTAAGCAAAATGTTTGACCAAATCCTTTCTTAAGAAATACAACAGGAAAGATGTATCGCTTGAAAATTTATTGCATGATGCAGGTTATGATATTGTTTCGAATCCTGGATTTTAAATTTCAGAAAATCCAAAAGTGACCAGAAATTCATGAAACTGAGCATTGTCACGTGATATGGCACAAATATTCCTACGTATTTTTTTCTTCAGTTTGAGACAAGCTGCTTATGAGAAGTTGCACAAATGAAGAGCCAAGGTATTTTGGAACAAAGACCTGTCACGTTACGGTGAACACTTTCACTATTCAAACCGTGGGCGTTTACGTGCCGTCACGAGTCCCGCTTCTCATCGGCAGGTGCCGTCCGAGCAAGCGTGTGAGTCTATGGGAGGCGTGCGACAAGATCGCTGCGCCGGCTGACAGGGAGGCATGCAAGCAGGCTGCTACATAGGCGAGCCCTTTGATGAGGCTCCGCTGCCCACTTTCGTCCCAAATGCTCCCACTTTTAATGTCGCTGGCGCCGGAGTTTAAAATCAACCCCGCACTACCCGGTATCGCTACAATATTCTCTCTTCCCCTCCGATTCTCCTGTCGTCTACCTCCAACCAGCCTGACCTAACCGTATGCCATTCTGCATCACGATGGTCTGCCCTTAGTCTTCTAGTTTCTTGAGGAAGACACCCAGCCGGAGTCTCAAGAACATAAGGCGCTTTGGGACGAGCTTGAACCGGCCTTCCGGGAAGACGCCGCGCCTATCCCCGCTCCCGTTCCAGCTCCCGTCGCTCCAACTGCGCCAGCGCCCATCTCCGTGGCATTGATGGGCTGGGAGCCGCACATTATCGCCGAGCTTGATGCCACGGGGTTCCACGAGGTCCCCGCTGACTTTTCACATGCCCGTGCACCTGCCTGCGCATGCACTAATGTGCACGCCCGCAGCCGTGCCCGTGCACCGCCAAAGACATGCGCTGCGCGCATGCAGCGACGGCGCTCAGTGCGGTGGCGTGCACACAAATGTCTCCGCCGCCGCTGTTATCGCTTTGTCCCGCGTGGGTGCCACTACCCCCTCAGCGACATGGATGGCCGCCATCGACCGCTTCCTTGCACCAACGCTAGTCGCCTCCTCCCGCTAGTTGATTCGCTCCTAGAGACCTAAGTCCAGAACATTGTGACCTTCCTTGAAGCTAGGGCCAATGTCCAAGAGTATGCCAACAACGGCGCAAGGCCCGATGACACACAGAGCACGACAGAGGAGCCGCTTCCCACCGCAAGACGCCCCCGCCGCCGCCGCATAATCTAAATTTGCCATGAAAAACGTTCGGATTGCCATGCTTAAAATCCGAACGTTTATCATTTCTGTTTATTTTAGATTGATCTTCGTATGAATGTAAAGTTGGAGTCAGACTGAATGAAATCTATGGTTTGATCGAGTGAATGTTCTGCTAGAGCCGTATGAAATTAAATATAAAACGTCATCAAGCCACGTGTATTCCTTCTCATCCAATGACCTAGACTGCTTCAATGTTGAACACTCAACACGTTTAGCGTGCAATTAATTTCATGCCAAAAATAGTGCTAATCACATAGTAACACGCAAATAATATCCTACTTAATATCTGCATGCACTCAATATACTTCCAAATTAACATGCATTGCACGTACACATTGACTAGTACTACTAGTACGTGAAACTGGTGTCGTAACTTGTGAACGTGTCCAGATATAGTCAACGGCAACATCGCCCGTGAGTTCTTTGTGTTTGCCCATGCGTCTAAACACAGAAGGGGAGGAGAGAGAGAGAGCACATGGAACCCACCAGTAAGTGAAGGTGAATAGTACGTGCTAATGAGCCGGTCCCACTAATGTACTAAAAATAATATTACATGTTATCCATTAAATAGGCTGTGGTAATATAAAAATATTATATGAACAAAGGGGGGTACAACAAATATTGTTGTTCTACGTATGTTGCCTATTGACGTGCGGCTTGAAGGCCCTGGTTGCATGTTCGATCCTCGTCCTTTATTTTCAATTTGTATATGGGTCCAAATTTGTTTCATGACAGGTGGGCCCCTCAGTGTGTAGTTTGTAGCACTTTAATTTGTGGGTCAATTTTTTTTCCATTCCAGGTGGACTACCGGCGTGTAGTTTTGTAGATTATTTATACTAGTTAAATAGAACAACAGAGTTTTTTGCAATAATACCATGGTGCAACGTTGAAGGCTAGAAAGGACGTGCGAGAGAGCGATGACCGAGCCAGAGGGAAATCAATTGGGGGAGGTGCGGGGGTTGCAACGATGTTTGGAGTAGTTGTGGGCCGAATGCTACGAAAATATAATCTAAACCCACCGGGATAAATGCCTACACAAATTAATCCAAGGTTGGAGTCCCCCTCGCAATGTAAATAGCTCCAGCTTTGCGAGGGATGGAGAGGTAGCTTCAATGTGTGGAAGATACTGCGTGAGAAAGCGAGGTCAATCGAGAGACATATAGATAGAGAGACAAAGTGAGTGTGGTCCGACATTCATTGAAAAGATATAGATGCTCTGGAGAGATATTGTCCGATTGAGCTTTTGGGAAGGGTGAGGGCTGTAAGATAGAGCTTGAGAGATGATCTAGTCACACACATGTAGATATATTTTGTGTGTGGGAGGAAGCAAGGTCAATCTATTACATATATAAAGGGAGAGAGATTGAGCAAGTGTGGGTCATCGTGCGATCGAAAGAGTGAGACGGGTTGGAGAGAGTGACCTAGATAGACAATGTGAGTGAGAGAGTATACAATATGAATATGTCGAATTGGGCTCAAACATGGAGAAACATCGTTTGTGTCCGAGAAAGAGCGAGTTCAATTGGGACATACAGAGAGAGAGAGAGAGAGAGAGAGAGAGAGAGAGAGAGAGAGAGAGAGAGAGAGATTGAGCGAGCATGGCCCACCATGAGGTCGAAAGAGCGGGGGCGGCTTGGATGGACTGACCTAGATAGACAATCTGCATGAGAGAGTATAGAGTGTGTCGATCGAGGCCCGAACAGGGAGATATATCATTTGTGTGTGAAAGAAAACGAGGTTAATCGAGACTCAGATAAAGAGAGCGAGATTGAGCGAGTGTGGCCCGCCGTGTGGAAGAAAGAGTGAGACAGTCTCGAGGGAGTGACCTAGATAGACAACGTGCGTGCGTGCGCATGAGAGGTTGGGGGGCTAGATAGGCAATGCATGTATCTAGCGAGAGAAGGTGGGAGGGAGAGAGAGAGAGAGAGCTCGGCATGGGGTGCAATGGCGGGTGTGTGAGGTAAATACATTTGGTAACAGAGTGTAAAAAGGGGGTTATGTAATTGAGAGAGTTAGAGATCGAAACATTGAGAGGAAGAATGAACGTGTGTCGGAAACCGATAGCTTCCTAATGTGGTTAGGAGAGGAAGATTGACCGATACATGAAGTATGTAGCGTGTGTGCGGGGGGGGGGCTAAAACAACATTTGAATGTAGATAGTACGAGACTAAATTTCGATGTTTCAATTAGGTGCACATTGTAAGATTTGAACTGAGGACCATGCATATGGGTAATTATTTCGAATTCGTGCCATACTAGGTTTGGAAAAGTTGACATTCACTCGATTGTTGTGCTATTTATTAGGTCACATGTTTGAATCCATCCAAAGTTTTCTCACTACCATGGTGTTCAACATATACATATGAATTTGTATTAAAAAAGTAGCGTGGATACCGTGAAATGCAAAATCCACGTTAGAATTGGAGATCGCTATGTGACACACACTCTAATTCAAATAACTAATTATGTGACACACACTCTAATCCGCGTTAGTGTGGATACCGTTTGAATTTTTTTCAAACAACTCCTCATTAATTAATTTATAGTATCTCGTTTCAAATGACTAATTATTTGTAAGGAAAATACGGGCATGGTAATACATACAGATTCGTTTGCAAATGAACAAAGATTCATTTGCATTCTCAAATGTAGGCGCACCAGGCAGACCAGGGTCGTGTCGTGGTGGTCGCGTGTGTCGTACGGACGCTTAGCACCCAGCCACCCACCCCCTTCCTGTAGGATCTTGAGAAGAGGTGTCTAGAGGGGGGTGATTAGACACTAAGTACCAAAGTTGCAGTTTTTAACTTCTTTAGGTTTAAGTGGAGTTTAGGCACAAGTTTAACATTCACAATACATAACAAGCAAGCATGCAAAGAGTATATGAGCAGAGGAAAGTAAAGCATGCAACTTGCAAGAATGTAAAGGGAAGGGTTTTGGAGGATTCAAACCAATTGGAGACACAGATGTTTTTGTCGTGGTTCCGATAGGTGGTGCTATCGTACATCCACGTTGATGGAGACTTCAACCCACGAAGGGTAACGATTGCACGAGTCCACGGAGGGCTCTGTTGGAAATATGCCCTAGAGGCAATAATAAATTAGTTATTATCATTATATTTCCTTGTTCATGATAATCGTTTACTATCCATGCTATAATTGTATTGATAGGAAACTCAGATACATGTGTGGGTACATAGACAACACCATGTCCCTAGTAAGCCTCTAGTTGACTAGCTCATTGATCAATAGATGGTTACGGTTTCCTGACCATGGACATTGGATATCGTTGATAATGGGATCACATCATTAGGAGAATGATGTGATGGACAAGACCCGATCCTAAGCCTAGCACAAAGATCGTGTAGTTCGTATGCTAAAGCTTTTCTAATGTCAAGTATTATTTCCTTAGACCATGAGATTGTGCAACTCCCGGATACCGTAGGAATGCTTTGGGTGTACCAAACATCACAAGTAACTGGGTGGCTATAAAGGAGCACTACGGGTATCTCCGAAAGTGTTTGTTGGGTTGGCACGAATCGAGACTAGGATTTGTCACTCCGTGTGACGGAGAGGTATCTCTGGGCCCACTCGGTAGGACATCATCATAATGTGCACAATGTGACCAAGGGGTTGATCACAGGATGATGTGTTACGGAACGAGTAAAGAGACTTGCCGGTAACGAGATTGAACAAGGTATCGGGATACCGACGATCGAATCTCGGACAAGTACTATACCGCTTGACAAAGGGAATTGTATACGGGATTGATTGAATCCTCGACATCGTTGTTCATCCGATGCGATCATCGTGGAACATGTGCGAGCCAACATGGGTATCCAGATCCCGCTGTTGGTTATTGGCCGGAGAGTTGTCTCGGTCATGTCTGCATGGTTCCCGAACCCATAGGGTCTACACACTTAAGGTTCGATGACGCTAGGGTTATAGGGAATAGATATACGTGGTTACCGAATGTTGTTCGGAGTCCCGGATGAGATCCCGGACGTCACAAGGAGTTCCGGAATGGTCCAAAGGTAAAAATTTATATATGGGAAGTCCTGTTTTGGTCACCGGAAAAGTTTCGCGTGCTATCGGTAACGTACCGGGACCACCGGGAGGGTCCCGGGGGTCCACCAAGTGGGGCCACCATAGGGCAGCATGGGCCAAGTGTGGGAGGGGACCAGCCCCAGGTGGGCTGGTGCACCCCCACCAGGGCCCAAGGCGTCTAGGGTTTGGGGAAGGGGCGCCTCCACCTTACTTGGGGGGCAAGTTTCCCCCTCTCCCCCCCTTGGCCGCCACCCTAGATGGGTTTTGGGGCTGCCGCACCCCTTGGGGTGGGAACCCTAGAGGGGGCGCAGCCCCCTCCCTCTCCCCTATATATAGTTGAGGTCTTTGGGGCTGCAAACACAAGAGTTTTGACCTCTCCCTGGCGCAGCCCTACCTCTCTCCCTCCTCGTCTCTTGTGGTGCTTGGCGGAGCCCTGCTGGAGTGCCACGCTCCTCCACCACCACCACGCAGTTGTGCTGCTGCTGGACGGAGTCTTCCCCAACCACTCCCTCTCTCCTTGCTGGATCAAGGCATGGGAGACGTCACCGGTCTGCACGTGTGTTGAACGCGGAGGTGCCATCCGTTCGGCACTAGGATCTCCGGTGATTTGGATCACGACGAGTACGACTCCTTCAACCCCGTTCACTTGAACTCTTCCGCTTAGCGATCTACAAGGGTATGTAGATGCACTCTCCTTCCCTTGTTGCTAGATTACTCCATAGATTGATCTTGGTGATGCGTAGAAAATTTTGAATTTCTGCTACGTTCCCCAACAGGCTCCACCCATGAAGGGTCCACGAAGAAGCAACCTTGTCTATCCCACCATGTCCGTCGCCGACGAAGGACTTGCCTCACTAGCGGTAGATCTCCACGAAGTAGGCGATCTCCTTGCCCTTACAAACTCCTTGGTTCAACTCCACAATCTTGTCGGAGGCTCCCAAGTGACACCTAGCTAATCTAGGAGACACCACTCTCCAAGAAGTAACAAATGGTGTGTTGATGATGAACTCCTTGCTCTTGTGCTTCAAATGATAGTCTCCCCAACACTCAACTCTCTCTCACAATATTTGGATTTGGTGGAAAGATGATTTTGTTGGAAATATGCCCTAGAGGCAATAATAAATTGGTTATTATTATATTTCCTTGTTCATGATAATCGTTTATTATCCATGCTATAATTGTATTCATAGGAAACTCAGATACATGTGTGGATACATAGACAACACCATGTCCCTAGTAAGCCTCTAGTTGACTAGCTCGTTGATCAATAGATGGTTACGGTTTCCTGACCATGGACATTGGATGTCGTTGATAATGGGATCACATCATTTGGAGAATGATGTGATGGACAAGACCCAATCCTAAGCCTAGCACAAAGATCGTGTAGTTCGTATGCTAAAGCTTTTCTAATGTCAAGTATCTTTTCCTTAGACCATGAGATTATGCAACTCCGGATACCGTAGGAATGCTTTGGGTGTACCAAACGTCACAACGTAATCGGGTGGCTATAAAGGTGCACTACGGTATCTCCGAAAGTGTCTGCATTGGATTGGCACGAATCGAGACTGGGATTTGTCACTCTGTAAACGGAGAGGTATCTCCGCCCACTCGGTAGGAGATCATCATAATGTGCACAATGTGACCAAGGGGTTGATCACGGATGATGTGTTACGGAACGAGTAAAGAGACTTGCCGGTAACGAGATTGAACAAGGTATCGGTATACCGACGATCGAATCTCGGGCAAGTACAATATCGTTAGACAAAGGGAATTGTATACGGGATCGATTGAGTCCTTGACATCGTGGTTCATCCGATGAGATCATCGTGGAACATGTGGGAGCCAACATGGGTATCCAGATCCCGCTGTTGGTTATTGACCGGAGAACGTCTCGGTCATGTTCATATGGTTCCCGAACCCGTAGGGTCTACACACTTAAGGTTCGATGACGCTAGGGTTATAGGGAATAGACATACGTGGTTACCGAATGTTGTTCGGAGTCCCAGATGAGATCATGGACGTCACGAGGAGTTCCGGAATGGTTTGGAGGTAAAGATTTATATATGGGAAGTCCTATTTTGGCCACCGGAAAATGTTCGGGATTTTTCGGTATTGTACCGGGAAGGTTCTAGAAGGTTCGGAGTGGGGCCCACCTGCATGGGGGGACCCACATGAACGTGGGTAGTGGGGGCAAGGCCCCACACCCCTGGTCAAGGCGCACCAAGATGCCCCTTAGAAGGAATAAGATCATATCCCAAGGGATAAGATCAAGATCCCTAAAGGGGATAACAATCGTGGGGAAAGGAAAGGATGGGCTTTCTTTCCTCCCACCTTTGCCAACGCCCCAATGGACTTGGAGGGCAAGAAATAATCCCCTCCACCCCTATATATAGTGGGAGGTGCATGGGAGCTGCACCCTTGCCCTCGGCGCAGCCCTCCCCTCTCCCAAGTCCTCCTCCTCTCCTTGCGGTGCTTGGCGAAGCCCTGCAGGATTGCCACGCTCCTCCATCACCACCACACCGTCGTGCTGCTGCTGGATGGAGTATTCCCCAACCTCTCCCTCTCTCCTTGCTGGATCAAGGCACGGGAGACGTCACCGGGCTGTACGTGTGTTGAACGTGGAGGTGCCGTCCGTTCGGCACTAGGATCTCCGGTGATTTGGATCACGACAAGTATGACTCCTTCAACCCCGTTCTCTTGAACGCTTCCGCTTAGCGATCTACAAGGGTATGTAGATGCACTCTCCTTCCCCTCATTGCTAGTCTCTCCATAGATAGATCTTGGTGACTCGTAGGAAAATTTTGAATTTCTGCTATGTTCCCCAACAGATTTGAGTGGAAAGCAACTTGGGGAAGGCTAGAGATCAAGATTCATGTGGTAGGAATGGAATATCTTGGCCTCAACACATGAGTAGGTGGTTCTCTCTCAGAAATAGGATGCTGGAAGTGTAGGCTTGTTCTGATGGATCTCTCCACGAATGAAGAGGAGGTGGAGGGGTATATATAGGCTCCACACAAAATCTAACCGTTACACACAATTTACCAAACTCGATGGGACCGAATCAACAAACTCGGTCGGACCGATTTAGTAAACCTAGTGACCGTTAGGGTTTTTGGTGGGACCGATATGCAACTCGGTAGGACCGATATGGTTAGGGTTAGGGCATAACATAATCTCGGTGAGGCCGATTACACAAACTCAATGAGACCGATTTTGGTAATTAGCTAACCAGAGAGTTGGTCAGGCAAACTCGGTGGGACCGATTACACAACCTCGGTGGGACCGATTTTGGTAATAAGTTAACTAGAGTGTTTGCATTGTAATCTCGGTAGTACCAATTGCACAAACTCGGTGAGACCCATTTACCTTAATGGACATACACAGAGAGATTACAATCCCATCTCGGTGAGACCGAGATCCCTATCGGTGAAACCGATTTGCCTAGGGTTTGTGGCAGTGGCTATGACATATGAACTCGGTGGCGCCGGATAGAAAGAATCGGTGGGGCCGAGTTTGACTTTAGGTTTAGGTCATATGTGTGGAAGTGGGAAAGTAGTTGAGGGTTTTGGAGCATATCACTAAGCACTGTGGAGCAAGAAACTCATTAAGCAACACCACATCCCTCCTTGATAGTATTGGCTTTTCCTATAGACTCAATGTGATCTTGGATCACTAAAATGTAAAATGTAGAGTCTTGAGCTTTAAGCTTGAGCCAATCCTTTGTCCTTAGCATCTTGAAGGGGTTCCCACATCCTTTAGTCCATGCCACTCCATTGTTGAACTTATCTGAAACATACTAGATAAAAGTGTTAGTCCAACAAGAGATATGTTGACATTAATTACCAAAACCACCTAGTGAGCACTTGTGCTTTCAGTCTCCCCCTTTTTGGTAATTGATGGCAACATACATCAAAGCTTTAGATAAAGATATAAAGAATAGCAAGTAAAGCTTCGGAAAGACATGTAACAAGCTTAGGCTCCCCCTACATGTATGCAATCATGTGAATATGGAATATAGAAGCATGTGAGAGCATAACCATGATAGAGTAGGCAATGTGTTACATGTATCTTGGCCATATGCATCAGAGCAAAGAATATTAAAGAAAATACCTTCATGCTCATGATTCCTTCTTGCAAACAGTATGTACACCAGCAAGAATTCCCCATACACATGATTGTGATGCATATACTTACCTTGTAGTCTTGAGTTGGCTTAGGATGGAATGAACCTGCGCAAACAAGGTTAGATAACACAGTACATCTACTAGCCAGAGCAAACTGAAAAGACCACAAGAATACCAAGACTGGGATGACATGTAGAGAGTGAGTACAGAGTACCACATTGGATTAGACATGTCCCCAAGAGTAAAGATATGCAATGAATTTAAATGATTTCTTTCCTTAGATGTCTTGCTCCCCACAGATCTAGCATGGGATATTGGGAGAAGATGGGATATTGAACAGAGCTAATGCAAATAAGCACATATGAAAATGTCTTTCCCCAAGAAGACATGTGGCATCTCTCCTCTTGAACATCAAGCATCTGGGATCCTTGAGTATTCTCTCCCCACAGAGATTTCTCTTTCTCCCTTTGGAAGTGAAGCTTTGATGTGATCTCTCTCTCCCCTTTGACATCAATTTCCAAGAAGGGTCTTCGGAATCTGTTGTGAATGGGTTTGGTCCTGAGTCCCAACACAAAGCACTGGATAAAAATGTGATGCTTGTAGAGGACAAGATTCATTGAGTGGAGCTGGATCAAAAGAAGACACAGAATAAGTGGCAAACTGTTTTTCCTGTTGTGAAATCGGTGGCACCGAGTGGTATGCTTCAGTTGTACCGAAAGGATTCAGTTGGACCGAAAACAACAAATCGGTGAAACCGAGTTCATCACAGAGAAAACACTTGTCACCTCAGCTCACTAGACTAGTAAGATCTCACAAAGATTTGCAAGGAATTTACTGAATGATATGCAATGAATTTGATGCGAGAGATGCAGAGCAAATGAAAAGAAAAGAAAGAAATCTAGATGAAGTTTTTTTTGAAGAGGGAAACAAATTTGCATGAGACAAATGCAAAAGCACAGAAATGAACACGAGAGAACTTCATCTAGAGATGGTCGGTGACAAAGTCACCTATGTTAGAGTATATTGACTTAGGAGTCAAGTGAGATCACTTGATCATAGGTCATACTCATCGTTAAAGCTCAAAATGGGGTTACCATTTTTCGTTTAAGCAACTTGATGTATTCACATCTTGTCGAGTTGCTTTAGCTCATGACTCGGAGTAAAGCTTCTCTAAGATGGAATAACATACCTTGGTTGGTGGTGTTGACCATGTAGTTGAACTTGTGTGGGTTGCTCAAGGTTGATGTAGCTCATCAAGAGTTGGGAGCACCACTTGGAATTTGAGTCCATCTAGCTACATGGGTTAGTTATTGCAAGGAGTAGCACTTGTGTATCCAGAAATGATAATCATGAAGCTCAACATAGAGTTTGTCAAAGGATATGTTTGAATGACTCCGTGCTTCCTTGTCTTCAACCACCATAGTGTAGAGACTTGGTGATTTAGAGATTGCTCAAGATGTGAGTAGATTACAATCTCACGGAATTTGTTTCAACCAAGTACCTACATGTATTAGATAACATGCAAGATGCAAATATATCCAAGACATGAGATTTTCCTCATAAGAGAGATATCATGGATTCGTCATAAGCTCATGTCTTGCATGTATCCAATGGAGTTTCTACTCCAAGTTTGAAGCATCAATGATGTTCAATTCTCCTCTCAACCTGCAAAACACTTTCTCATCAAGAGGTTTAGTGAATATATCCGCTAATTGCTTTTCGGTGCGAATGTGCTTAAGATTAATGTCACCCTTAGCAACATGATCTCGAATGAAATGATGACGAACTTCAATATGCTTTGTTCGAGAATGTTGTACGGGATTATGGCCAATTTTGATAGCACTTTCATTGTCACAAAGCAATGGAACATGTTTCACATATATCCCATAATCTTTAAGAGTTTGAGTCATCCAAAGTAATTGAGCACAACATGAACCAGCGGCAATGTACTCCGCTTGATGCGTAGATAAGGATACTGAGTTTTGTTTCTTGGAAGACCAAGACACAAGAGATCTACCAAGAAATTGACAAGTACCAAGTGGACTTTCTATCAACCTTGTCTCCGCATAGTCCGAGTTGGAGTAGCCAACAAGATCGAAAGAGGCCCTCTTAGGATACCAAATGCCAAAATTTGGTGTATGAATTAAGTATCTCACTATCCTTTTACGGCCTTAAGATGACATTCTTTAGGAGCATCTTGATATCTTGCACACATGCACACACTTAGCATAATATCGGACGTGAAGCACATAGGTATAACAATGAACCAATCATAGAGCGATAAACCTTTTGGTCAACTGGTTTACCATCTTTGGTCAAATCAAGATGTCCACTAGTAGGCATGGGTGTAGACATACCTTTGCACTCTTGCATATTGAACTTCTTGAATAAGTCCTTAGTGTACTTCGCTTGAGAGACAAAAGTACCTTCCTTAGTTTGCTTGATTTGCAACCCAAGAAAGAATTTGAGTTCACTCATCATTGACATCTCAAACTTCTCCGACATTAGCTTCCCAAACTTTTCACTAAAATGAGGGTTAGTTGAACCAAATATGATATCATCAACATAGATTTGGCACACAAATAGTTCTCCATTAACCCTTTTGGTAAAAAGTGTGGAATCAATTTTCCCAATTTCAAAGCCTTTTTCAATAAGGAACTTGGTCAAGCATTTATACCATGCTCTAGGAGCTTGTTTAAGACCATAAAGGGCTTTGTGAAGTTTGTAAACATGATTTGGTTTCTTAGGATTGACAAAGCCGGAGGTTGTTTAACATAAACTTCCTCCTCTATTTCACCATTTAGAAAAGCAATTTTAATGTCCATTTGGTACAAGGTGATATCATGGTGATTAGCATAGGACATATGAAAATGTCTTTCCCCCAAGAAGACATGTGGCATCTCTCCTCTTGAACATCAAGCATCTGGGATCCTTGAGTATTCTCTCCCCCTGGAGATTTCTCTTTCTCTCCCTTTGGAAGTGAAGCTTTGATGTGATCTCTCTCTCCCCCTTTGACATCAATTTCCAAGAAGGGTCTTCTGGAATCTGTTGTGAATGGGTTTGGTCCTGGAGTCCCAACACAAAGCACTGGATAAAAATGTGATGCTTGTAGAGGACAAGATTCATTGAGTGGAGCTGGATCAAAAGAAGACACAGAATAAGTGGCAAACTGTTTTTCCTGTTGTGAAATCGGTGGCACCGAGTGGTATGCTTCGGTTGTACCGAAAGGATTCAGTTGGACCGAAAACAACAAATCGGTGAAACCGAGTTCATCACAGAGAAAACACTTGTCACCTCAGCTCACTAGACTAGTAAGATCTCACAAAGATTTGCAAGGAATTTACTGAATGATATGCAATGAATTTGATGCAGGAGATGCAGAGCAAACAGAAAAGAAAAGAAAGAAATCTAGATGAAGTTTTTTTTGAAGAGGGAAACAAATTTGCATGAGACAAATGCAAAAGCACAGAAATGAACACGAGAGAACTTCATCTAGAGATGGTCGGTGACAAAGTCACCTATGTTAGAGTATATTGACTTAGGAGTCAAGTGAGATCACTTGATCATAGGTCATACTCATCGTTAAAGCTCAAAATGGGGTTACCATTTTTCGTTTAAGCAACTTGATGTATTCACATCTTGTCGAGTTGCTTTAGCTCATGACTTCGAGTAAAGCTTCTCTAAGATGGAATAACATACCTTGGTTGGTGGTGTTGACCATGTAGTTGAACTTGTGTGGGTTGCTCAAGGTTGATGTAGCTCATCAAGAGTTGGGAGCACCACTTGGAATTTGAGTCCATCTAGCTACATGGGTTAGTTATTGCAAGGAGTAGCACTTGTGTATCCAGAAATGATAATCATGAAGCTCAACATAGAGTTTGTCAAAGGATATGTTTGAATGACTCCGTGCTTCCTTGTCTTCAACCACCATAGTGTAGAGACTTGGTGATGTAGAGATTGCTCAAGATGTGAGTAGATTACAATCTCACGGAATTTTTTTCAACCAAGTACCTACATGTGTTAGGTAACATGCAAGATGCAAATATATCCAAGACATGAGATTTTCCTCATAAGAGAGATATCATGGATTCGTCATAAGCTCATGTCTTGCATGTATCCAATGGAGTTTCTACTCCAAGTTTGAAGCATCAATGATGTTCAATTCTCCTCTCAACCTGCAAAACACTTTCTCATCAAGAGGTTTAGTGAATATATCCGCTAATTGCTTTTCGGTGCGAATGTGCTTAAGATTAATGTCACCCTTAGCAACATGATCTCGAATGAAATGATGACGAACTTCAATATGCTTTGTTCGAGAATGTTGTACGGGATTATGGCCAATTTTGATAGCACTTTCATTGTCACAAAGCAATGGAACATGTTTCACATATATCCCATAATCTTTAAGAGTTTGAGTCATCCAAAGTAATTGAGCACAACATGAACCAGCGGCAATGTACTCCGCTTCGGCGGTAGATAAGGATACAGAGTTTTGTTTCTTGGAAGACCAAGACACAAGAGATCTACCAAGAAATTGACAAGTACCCGAAGTGGACTTTCTATCAACCTTGTCTCCGGCATAGTCCGAGTTGGAGTAGCCAACAAGATCGGAAGAGGCCCTCTTAGGATACCAAATGCCAAAATTTGGTGTATGAATTAAGTATCTCACTATCCTTTTTACGGCCTTAAGATGACATTCTTTAGGAGCATCTTGATATCTTGCACACATGCACACACTTAGCATAATATCGGGACGTGAAGCACATAGGTATAACAATGAACCAATCATAGAGCGATAAACCTTTTGGTCAACTGGTTTACCATCTTTGGTCAAATCAAGATGTCCACTAGTAGGCATGGGTGTAGACATACCTTTGCACTCTTGCATATTGAACTTCTTGAATAAGTCCTTAGTGTACTTCGTTTGAGAGACAAAAGTACCTTCCTTAGTTTGCTTGATTTGCAACCCAAGAAAGAATTTGAGTTCACTCATCATTGACATCTCAAACTTCTCCGACATTAGCTTCCCAAACTTTTCACTAAAATGAGGGTTAGTTGAACCAAATATGATATCATCAACATAGATTTGGCACACAAATAGTTCTCCATTAACCCTTTTGGTAAAAAGTGTGGAATCAATTTTCCCAATTTCAAAGCCTTTTTCAATAAGGAACTTGGTCAAGCATTTATACCATGCTCTAGGAGCTTGTTTAAGACCATAAAGGGCTTTGTGAAGTTTGTAAACATGATTTGGTTTCTTAGGATTGACAAAGCCAGGAGGTTGTTTAACATAAACTTCCTCCTCTATTTCACCATTTAGAAAAGCAATTTTAATGTCCATTTGGTACAAGGTGATATCATGGTGATTAGCATAGGCAAGTATGATGCGAATGGACTCAAGTCTAGCAACGGGAACATAAGTCTCACCATACTCCATACCTTCGACTTGTGTGTAGCCTTGGGCGACGAGACGTGCTTTGTTGCGAACTACTTGTCCATCTTCATCTTGCTTGTTGCGAAACACCCATTTGGTACCGATGATGTTGTGGTTGTTGTCGGGCTTCTCAACCAATGTCCAAACTTGGTTTCTCTCAAAGTTGTGTAGCTCTTCATGCATAGCATTTATCCAATCTGGATCTTCCAATGCTTCTTCGACCTTCATAGGTTCAATGCTAGAGATGAAAGAATAGTTTTCACAAAAGTTAGCTAAACGAGTTTTAGAGCGAGTGATTCTCCCGGTTTGAATATCATTGTAGATTTTCTCTACGGGATGGTCTTTAGCAATTCTTGCTCGAACTCGTGAAAGCTTTTGCTTGGGTCTTGGTTGAACATCTTCTTCATCTTGTTCTTCTTCTTCTTCTTGATCTTCTTCATTGTTGGCGTTGTTGTTTTCTTATCGTGGTGGAGAAGGAGGTTGTTGATGTTCGTGATGTTCTTCCTTGTTTTCTTCATCTTGGTGTATTCCACTTGTGGATGCTTCCGTATCAACTCTTGGTTCACCTTGTCATGAAGTAGAAGCTTCCACTTGGACAGACGAGGTACTCTCCTTCACCTCCGTTGGACGGACCTTGCCAATAGACAAGTCTTGGATTGTTTCCGAAGGATCTTTGTCTCCTACATCAATTGGCAATTGCTCTACTTGCGAGCCGTTAGATTCATCAAACTTCACATCTACCGTCTCTTCAACCTTTCGGGTGAAATTGTTGTAGACACAGTAAGTGTGAGAGTTTGAGCCATAACCTAGTAGGAAACCTTTATGAGACTTAGGAGCAAATTTTGAATGACGATGCTTATCAAGAATGTAGCACTTTGAGCCGGATACTCGAAAGTATCCAACTTGGGGTTTGTTACCGGTGAGGAGCTCGTATGCTGTCTTGACGAGTAGCTTGTGAAGATACAAGCGATTTGTTGCATGACAAGCAGTCTCAACTGCTTCTGCCCAAAAGTGCTTCGGCATCTTGTACTCATCAAGCATCGTTCTCGCCATTTCGATGAGCGTCCGGTTCTTCCTCTCAACAACTCCATTTTGTTGAGGTGTGTACGTAGCCGAGAACTCGTGTGAAATCCCTTCTTCGTCAAGAAAGGTGTCCACATTTGCGTTCTTGAACTCCGTTCCGTTGTCGCTGCGAACCTTCTTGATCTTCACTTCAAATTGATTTTGGGCCTTCCTAGCGAAGTTTTTGAAGATCTTTTGGACCTGCGATTTATCATCGAGAAAGAACACCCACGTAAATCTTGAAAAATCATCAACTATAACTAGACCAAAAGAATTTCCACCGAGACTTTTGTAAGCATTGGGACCAAAGAGATCCATATGAAGAAGCTCGAGTGGCCTCCTTGTGGTCATGATGTTCTTCATGGGATGCCTTCCTCCAACCTGTTTACCTGCCTGACAAGCACTGCAAAGTCTATCCTTATCAAATATGACATCGTTAACTCCAAGGATATGATTTCCTTTAATAAGCTTGTCAAGGTTTCGCATGCCAACGTGACCTAGTCGTCTATGCCATAACCAACCTTTAGAGGATTTAGCAATAAAGCAAGTTCTAGGTTGAGCCTTTTTAGTGAAATCAACAATGTATAGATCACCTCTACGCACACCGGTAAATACCACTTTATGATTATCTCTACGAAACACTTGGCAATCTACTTGATAAATAGGACATTGAAACCAAATCAGCAAGTCTAGATATCGAAAGTAAGTTGTATCCAAGAGATTCAACGAGCATGACATTTTGTATGGAGCTATCATGTGATATGGCCACCTTACCGAGGCCAACCACCTTACCCTTTGAGTTGTCACCAAAGTGACATACTTTCGAGGACCATCATTTTCAGCAAGCTCACGAAACATGTCTTTATCTCCGGTCATGTGATCGGTACATCCACTATCAAGAACCCATTCCTTTCCACCTGCCATATATCCCCGAAGATTTGCCATAAGACCAAAATGTCTCATTGCATCGTCAAGATCGAAGTCACTATCATCATCCTCATCATAGTATCCATGTTCAACATCGTCATGTGGTGGATCAAGTCCTAGAGAGGATAATTCGTTAGAGTGAGTTTGACAATGATCTTGCTTATGAATTCTTATAGCTTCGGAAATAATATCACCAATAATTCCAACATATCCTTTGGTATGCATAAGGTTTGTAAGTTCAAATAGACGATTACCAAACATAGGATCACTAGTATTCATCTTACTCAAAGCAATAGACATATAGAGAATCTCATCTAGATTTTTCAAGAAATAATTTGGAAAGCGTTCCTCAAGGAATTTCCATATAGTGTAGGCACACTCAAGAGTAGGCAAGTTTCTAATTAAGTTTCTAGGCAAGCCTCTAGTGATAAGATTAACAGTTCTAAGATTCCTAATCATGTCAATTGATTCATCAAGGGTAGGATGCATAGGATCAACATGAGGTGCACAAGGGCTAGCAATGTACTTGTTCAAATGATATTGATTGAAAATCACAAGCATCTCATTTTTCCACTCATGAAAATACTCTCCATCAAGAATAGGCACTCTATGTCTAAGACTCCCCAAAGTAGACTCATCCATCTTCCTCCAATGGTGATTAAACCAAGGCAATGGAGACCAAAGCTCTGATACCACTTGTAGGATCTTGAGAAGAGGTGTCTAGAGGGGGGTGATTAGACACTAAGTACCAAAGTTGCAGTTTTTAACTTCTTTAGGTTTAAGTGGAGTTTAGGCACAAGTTTAACATTCACAATACATAACAAGCAAGCATGCAAAGAGTATATGAGCAGCGGAAAGTAAAGCATGCAACTTGCAAGAATGTAAAGGGAAGGGTTTTGGAGGATTCAAACGCAATTGGAGACACGGATGTTTTTGTCGTGGTTCCGATAGGTGGTGCTATCGTACATCCACGTTGATGGAGACTTCAACCCACGAAGGGTAACGTTCTTGCTGAGTCCACGGAGGGCTCCACCCACAAAGAGTCCACGAAGAAGCAACCTTGTCTATCCCACCATGGCCGTCGCCCACGAAGGACTTGCCTCACTAGCGGTAGATCTTCACGAAGTAGGCGATCTCCTTGCCCTTACAAACTCCTTGGTTCAACTCCACAATCTTGTCGGAGGCTCCCAAGTGACACCTAGCCAATCTAGGAGACACCACTCTCCAAGAAGTAACAAATGGTGTGTTGATGATGAACTCCTTGCTCTTGTGCTTCAAATGATAGTCTCCCCAACACTCAACTCTTTCTCATAGGATTTGGATTTGGTGGAAAGAAGATTTGAGTGGAAAGCAACTTGGGGAAGGCTAGAGATCAAGATTTATGTGGTAGGAATGGAATATCTTGGCCTCAACACATGAGTAGGTGGTTCTCTCTCAGAAACAGGATGCTGGAAGTGTAGGCTTGTTCTGATGGCTCTCTCCACGAATGAAGAGGAGGTGGAGGGGTATATATAGCCTCCACACAAAATCTAACCGTTACACACAATTTACCAAACTCGGCGGGACTGAATCAACAAACTCGGTCGGACCGATTTAGTAAACCTAGTGACCGTTAGGGTTTTCGGTGGGACTGATATGCAACTCGGTAGGACCGATATGGTTAGGGTTAGGGCATAACGTAATCTCGGTGAGACAGATTACACAAACTCGGTGAGACCGATTTTGGTAATTAGCTAACTAGAGAGTTGGTCAGGCAAACTTGGTGGGACCGATTACACAACCTCGGTTGGACTGATTTTGGTAATAAGTTAACCAGAGTGTTTGCATTGTAATCTCGGTAGTACCGGTTGCACAAACTCGGTGAGACCGATTTTGGTAATGGACATACACAGAGAGATTACAATCCCATCTCGGTGAGACCGAGATCCCTATCGGTGAAACCGATTTTCCTAGGGTTTGTGGCAGTGTCTATGACATTTGAACTCGGTGGGGCCGGATAGAAAGAATCGGTGGGGCCGGATAGAAAGAATCGGTGGGGCCGAGTTTGACTTTAGGTTTAGGTCATATGTGTGGAAGTGGGAAAGTAGTTGAGGGTTTTGGAGCATATCACTAAGCACTGTGGAGCAAGAAACTCATTAAGCAACACCTCATCCCTCCTTGATAGTATTGGCTTTTCCTATAGACTCAATGTGATCTTGGATCACTAAAATGTAAAATGTAGAGTCTTGAGCTTTAAGCTTGAGCCAATCCTTTATCCTTAGCATCTTGAAGGGGTTCCCACATCCTTTAGTCCATGCCACTCCATTGTTGAACTTATCTGAAACATACTAGATAAAAGTGTTAGTCCAACAAGAGATATGTTGACATTAATTACCAAAACCACCTAGGGAGCACTTGTGCTTTCACTTCCTCCCTCCCCCCTCCCCCCCCCAAAAAAAATAACGACAAAATAAGTTCGCGCTTCTATGTTTCGGATTGAAATATCTGCGCCCCAAGCAAAATCTCCCTTCTCCACCGTCCCCTTCCGAGCCCAGATTGCTCAAATCCCTAATTCGCCGTCAACCCAAGCAAAGTTCGAATCGCCCCTCGTCTCGTCTCTTTCCCCACCTCTGTGCCGGACAACGACGACGAAGACGACGGTCGCGCTTCACCACCGCACCAGAGCTACCTCATCTACACCCTCGTCCATCGCACCGGGTGGTCCACCGACAACGTCGGCCACCGCAACCGACGTGCCTCACAGATACCAACTTCCACCGCATCAGGTGCGCTTCACCGATGCCGTCTCCCACCTCACCGGGGCTATGATACGTCTCCAACGTATCTATAATTTTTTATTGCTCCATGCTACTTTATCTACTGTTTTGGACTATATTGGGCTTTATTTTCCACTTTTATATTATTTTTGGGACTAACCTATTAACCGGAGGCCCAACCCAGAATTGTTTTTTTTTGCCTATTTTAGTGTTTCGAAGAAACGGAATATCAAACGGAGTCCAAACGGAATGAAACCTTCGGGAACGTGATTTTCTCACCGAACGTGATCCAAGAGACTTGGACCCTACTCCAAGGAACAAAAGAGGCGGTCACGAGGGTGGGGGGCGTCCCCCCTAGGGCGCGCCCCCTGCCTCGTGGGCCCCCTGTTGCTTCACCAACGTACTCCTTCCTCCTATATATACCTACGTACCCCCAAACAATCAGAACAGGAGCCAAAAACCTAATTCCACCGCCGCAACTTCCTGTATCCACGAGATCCCATCTTGGGGTCTGTTCGAGCTCACGGAGGGGCATCCACCAGGAGGGCTTCTACATCATCACCATAGCCCCTCCGATGAAGTGTGAGTAGTTTACTTCAGACCTTCAGGTCCATAGCTAGTAGCTAGATGGCTTCTTCTCTCTTTTTGGATCTCAATACAATGTTCTCCCCCTCTCTCGTGGAGATCTATTCGATGTAATCTTCTTTTTGCGTTGTGTTTGTTGAGACCAATGAATTGTGGGTTTATGATCCAGATTATCTATGAATAATATTTGATTCTTCTCTGAATTCTTTTATGTATGATTGGTTATCTTTGCAAGTCTCTTCGAATTATCCGTTTGGTTTGGCCAACTAGATTGGTAGTTCTTGCAATGGGAGAAGTGTTTAGCTTTGGGTTCAATCTTGCGGTGTCCTTACCCAAAGGATGTAAAGGGTTGCAAGGCACGTATTGTATTGTTGCCATCGAGGATAACAAGATGGGGTTTTATCATATTGCATGAATTTATCCTCTACATCATGTCATCTTGCTTAAGGCGTTACTCTGTTTTTAACTTAATACTCTAGATGCATGCCGGATAGCGGTCGATGAGTGGAGTAATAGTAGTAGATGCGTAATCATTTCGATCTACTTGTCTTGGACGTGATGCCTATATACATGATCATACCTAGATATACTCATAACTATGCTCAATTCATCAATTGCTCAACACTAATTTGTTCACCCAATCGTAGAATACTTATGCTCTTGAGAGAAGCCACTAGTGGAACCTATGGCCCCCGGGTCTATTCTCATCATATCAATCTCCATCACTTTAATACTTGCTTTGTTTTACTTTGCCTTTTACTTTTCACTTTGCATCTCTATACCAAAAATACCAAAAATATTATTTATCATCTCTATCAGATCTCACTCTCGCAAGTGACCGTGAAGGGATTGACAACCCCTAATCGCGTTGGTTGCGAGGAGCTATCGTTTTGTGCAGGTATGAGGGACTTGTGCGTGGCCTCCTACTGGATTGATGCCTTGGTTCTCAAAAACTGAGGGAAATACTTACGCTACTTTGCTGCATCATCCTCTCCTCTTCGGGGAAATCCAACGCAGTGCTCAAGAGGTAGCAAGACAAATTTCTGGCGCCGTTGCCGGGGAGGCTCACGCAAAAGCAAGTCAAGACATACCAAGTACCCATCACAATCCCTATCTCTCGCATTACATTATTTGCCATTTGCCTCTCGTTTTCTTCTCCCCCACTTCACGCTTGCCATTTTATTCGCCCTCTCTTTCCCAATCTCCTCCTCTTTTTCCCGTTTTCCTTCTCGCTTGCCTTTTGTTTGCTCGTGTGTTGGATTGCTTGTTTGTCACGATGGCTCAAGATACTACCAAATTGTGTCACTTCACCAATACCAATAATAATGATTTCCTTAGCACTCCGATTGCTCCTCTTGCCAATACTGAATCTTGTGAAATTAATACTGCTTTGTTGAATCTTGTTATGAAAGATCAATTAGCCGGCCTTCCTAGTGAAGATGCCGCTACTCATCTGAATAGCTTCGTTGATTTATGTGATATGCAAAAGAAAAAAGATGTTGATAATGATGTCGTTAAATTGAAGCTATTTCCTTTTTCGCTTAGAGATCATGCTAAAGCGTGGTTTTCATCTCTGCCTAAAAATAGTATTGATTCTTGGAACAAGTGCAAAGATGCTTTTATCTCTAAGTATTTTCCTCCCGCTAAAATTATCTCTCTTAGGAACGATATTATGAATTTTAAGCAACTTTATCATGAACATGTTGCACAAGCTTGGGAGAGAATGAAATTAATGATACGTAATTGTCCTACTCATGGTTTGAACTTGTGGATGATTATACAAAACTTTTATGCCGGAATGAATTTTGCCTCTAGAAATCTTTTAGATTCGGCCACGGGAGGCACTTCTATGGAAATCACTCTAGGAGATGCTACTAAACTTCTAGATAATATTATGGTTAATTATTCTCAATGGCATACCGAAAGATCTACTAATAAAAAAGTGCATGCGATAGAAGAAATTAATGTTTTGAGTGGAAAGACGGATGAACTTATGAAATTATTTGCTACTAAGAGTGTTTCTTCTGATCCTAATGATATGCCTTTATCTACTTTGATTGAGAATAATAATGAATCTATGGATGTGAATTTTGTTGGTAGGAATAATTTTGGTAACAACGCGTATAGAGGGAATTTTAATCCTAGGCTTTATTCTAGTAATCCTTCTAATAATTATGGAAATTCCTACAACAACTCTTATGGAAATTTTAATAAGATGCCCTCTGAATTTGAGAGTAGTGTTAAAGAGTTTATGAATTCACAAAAGAATTTTAGTGCTTTGCTTGAGGAGAAATTGCTTAAAGTTGATGATTTGGCTAGGAACATTGATAGAATTTCTCTTGAGGTTGATTCTTTAAAGCTTAGATCTATTCCTCCTAAGCATTATATAATTGAGTCTCTCAAAGCTATGAGAATTTCCATTGATGAGTGCAAAGAAAGAACCGCTAGGATGCGTGCTTCCAAAGATGCCTTTATTAAAGCGTGTTCTTCCAATTCCTATGAAAGTCAAGATGAAGATCTAAAAGTTATTGATGTGTCCCCCATTAAATCTTTGTTTTGCAATATGAATCTTGATGAAACTGAATATGATCTTCCTTTACCTAGAAGGTGTTCTAAGAATTCGGAGTTTTTAGATCTTGATGATGAAATTGATAAATGTGGGATTGAAAGAAATAAAAACCTAGATGTTGCTAAACCCACTATACTGGATCTCAAGGAATTTAATTATGAAAATTGCTCTTTAATTGATTGTATTTCCTTGTTGCAATCCATGCTAAATACTCCTCATGCTTATAGTCAAAATAAGGCCTTTACCGAACACATTGTTGATGCCTTGATGCAATCTTATGAAGAAAAACTTGAGTTGAAAGTCTCTATCCCTAGAAATCTCTATGATGAGTGGGAACCTAATATTAAAATTAAAATTAAAAATTATGAGTTTCGTGCCTTGTGTGATTTGGGTGCTAGTGTCTCTACTATCTCCAAAACCTTGTGTGATTTGCTAGATTTCCGTGACTTTGATGATTGCTCTCTAAACTTGCATCTTGCGGATTCCACTATTAAAAGGCCTATGGGAAGAATTAATGATGTTCTTATTGTTGCAAATAGGAATTATGTGCCCGTAGATTTATCGTTCTTGATATAGATTGCAATCCTTCATGTCCTATTATTCTTGGTAGACCTTTCCTTAGAACGATTGGTGCAATTATTGATATGAAGGAAGGGAATATTAGATTCCAATTTCCCTTAAAGAAGGGCATGGAACACTTCCCTAGAAATAAAATAAAATTACCATATGAATCTATCATGAGAGTCACTTATGGATTGCCTACCAAAGATGGAAATACCTAGATCTATCCTTGCTTTTATGCCTAGCTAGGGGCGTTAAACGATAGCGCTTGTTGGGAGGCAACCCAATTTTATTTTTAGTTTTTTTTTCTTCTGTTTAGGAATAAATAATCCATCTAGCCTCTGTTTAGATGTGGTTTTATGTTTGAATTAGTGTTTGTGCCAAGCTAGACCTATTGGATCTTCTTGGATGATAGTTATTTGATCTTGCTGTAATTTCCAGAAACTTTGCGCTCAGTGCCCGAATTATTAAAAATCACAGGAACGTGATAAAATACTGATTCTAATTGCTTCTGATCAATAAACAAATTGTCTATGTCGTCTAATTTTGGTAGATTGTTTGGAGTTCCAGAAGTTTGCGTTAGTTACAGATTACTACAGACTGTTCTGTTTTTGACAGATTCTGTTTTTCGTGTGTTGTTTGCTTATTTTGATGAATTTATGGCTAGTAAAATAGTTTATAATCCATAGAGAAGTTGTAATACATTAGGTTTAACACCAATATAAATAAAGAATGAGTTAATTACAGTACCTTGAAGTAGTCTTTTGTTTTCTTTCTCTAACGGAGCTCACGAGATTTCTATTGAGTTTTGTGTTGTGAAGTTTTCAAGTTTTGGGTAAATTCTTTTGATGGATTATGGAACAAGGAGTGGCAAGAGCCTAAGCTTGGGGATGCCCATGGCACCCCCTAGATAATCCAAGGACACCAAAAATTCAAAGCTTGGGGATGCCCCGGAAGGCATCCCTCTTTAAATCTACTTCCATCGGTAATTTACTTGGAGCTATATTTTTATTCACCACATGATATGTGTTTTGCTTGGAGCGTCTTGTATTATTTGCGTCTTTGCTTGTTAGTTTATCACAATCATCCTTGCTGTACACACCTTTTGAGAGAGCCATACATGAATTGGAATTTGATAGAATACTCTATGTGCTTCACTTATATCTTTTGAGCTTGATAGTTTTGCTCATAGTGCTTCACTTATATCTTTTGAGCGTGATAATTTTTGCTCTAGTACTTCACTTAGATCTTTTAGAGCACGGTGGTGGATTTGTTTTAAAGAAACTATTGATCTCTCATGCTTCACTTAGATTATTTTGAGAGTCGTTAATAGCATGGTAATTTGCTTAATATTAATATACTTGGTATTCAAGATATGTGAAACTTTCTTTTAAGTGTGTTGAATACTAAGAAAAGTTTGATGCTTGATAATTGTTTTGATATATGAAGATGGTGATATTAGAGTCATGCTAGTTGAGTAGTTGTGAATTCAAAGACTACTTGTGTTGAAGTTTGTGATTCCTGTAGCATGCACGTATGGTGAACCGTTATGTGATGAACTCGGAGCATGATTTATTTATTGATTGTCTTCCTTATGAGTGGCGGTCGGGGACGAGCGATGGTCTTTTCCTACCAATCTATCCCCCTAGGAGCATGCGCGTAATACTTTGCTTTGATAACTTCTAGATTTTTGCAATAAGTATATGAGTTCTTTATGACTAATGTTGAGTCCATGGATTATACGCACTTTTTCCCATCCTTCCACCATTGCTAGCCTCTCTAATACCGCCCACTTTTCGCCGGTATCATACACCCACCATATATATTCCTCAAAACAGCCACCATACCTACCTATTATGGCATTTCCATAGCCATTCCGAGATATATTGCCATGCAACTTTCCAACGTTCCGTTTAATATGACACGCTCCATCATTGTCATATTGCTAGCATGATCATGTAGTTGACATCGTATTTGTGGCAAGGCCACCATTCATAATTATTTCATACATGTCACTCTTGTTTCATTGCATATCCCGGTACACACCGGAGGCATTCATATAGAGTCATACTTTGTTCTAAGAATCAAGTTGTAATTGTTGAGTTGTAAGTCAATAAAAGTGTGATGATCATCAATATTAGAGCATTGTCCCAGTGAGGAAAGGATGATGGAGACTATGATTTCCCCACAAGTCGGGGTGAGACTCCGGACGGAAAAAAAGAAAGAAAAAAAGAGGCCATAAAAAAAGAGAAGGCCCAAATAAAAAAAATGAGAGAAAAGAGAGAAGGGACAATGCTACTATCCTTTTACCACACTTGTGCTTCAAAGTAGCACCAAGATCTTCATGATAGAGAGTCTCTCATTTTGTCACTTTCATATACTAGTGGGAATTTTTCATTATAGAAATTGGCTTGTATATTCCAATGATGGGCTTCCTCAAATGCCCTAGGTCTTCGTGAGCAAGCGAGTTGGATGCACACCCATTAGTTTCTTTTGTTGAGCTTTCATATACTTATAGCTCTAGTGCATCTGTTGCATGGCAATCCCTACTCACGCACATTGATATCTATTGATGGGCATCTCCATAGCCCGTTGATACGCCTAGTTGATGTGAGACTATCTTCCCTCTTTTTGTCTTCTCCACAACCACCATTCTATTCCACATATAGTGCTATATCCATGGCTCACGCTCATGTATTGCATGAAAATTGAAAAAGTTTTGAAAATGTTAAAGTATGAAACAATTGCTTGGCTTGTCATCGGGGTTGTGCATGATTTAAATATTTTGTGTGAGGAAGATCGAGCATAGCCAGACTATATAATTTTTGTAGGGATAACTTTCTTTGGCCATGTTATTTTGAGAAGACATAATTGCTTAGTTAGTATGCTTGAAGTATTATTATTTTTATGTCAATATGAACTTTTGTCTTCAATCTTTCGGATCTGAATATTCATACCACAATTAAGAAAGATTTACATTGAAATTATGCCAAAGTATCACTCCGCATCAAAAATTCTCTTTTTATCATTTACCTACTCGAGAACGAGCAGGAATTAAGCTTGGGGATGCCTGATACGTCTCCAACGTATCTATAATTTTTGATTGCTCCATGCTACTTTATCTACTGTTTTGGACTATATTGGGCTTTATTTTCCACTTTTATATTATTTTTGGGACTAACCTATTAACCGGAGGCCCAACCCAGAATTGTTGTTTTTTCCCTATTTCAGTGTTTCGAAGAAACGGAATATCAAACGGAGTCCAAACGGAAGGAAACCTTCGGGAACGTGATTTTCTCACCGAACGTGATCCAAGAGACTTGGACCCTACTCCAAGTAACAAAAGAGGCGGTCACGAGGGTGGGGGGCGTCCCCCCACCAGGGCGCGCCCCTGCCTCGTGGGCCCCCTGTTGCTCCACCGACGTACTCCTTCCTCCTATATATACCTACGTACCCCCAAACGATCAGAACAGGAGCCAAAAACCTAATTCCACCGCCGCAACTTCCTGTATCCACGAGATCCCATCTTGGGGTCTGTTCGAGTTCACGGGGGGGCATCCACCACGGAGGGCTTCTACATCATCACCATAGCCCCTCCGATGAAGTGTGAGTAGTTTACTTCAGACCTTCAGGTCCATAGCTAGTAGCTAGATGGCTTCTTCTCTCTTTTTGGATCTCAATACAATGTTCTCCCCCTCTCTCGTGGAGATCTATTCGATGTAATCTTCTTTTTGCGTGTGTTTGTTGAGACCGATGAATTGTGGGTTTATGATCCAGATTATCTATGAATAATATTTGATTCTTCTCTGAATTCTTTTATGTATGATTGGTTATCTTTGCAAGTCTCTTCGAATTATCCGTTTGGTTTGGCCAACTAGATTGGTAGTTCTTGCAATGGGAGAAGTGTTTAGCTTTGGGTTCAATCTTGTGGTGTCCTTACCCAATGACAGAAAGGGTTGCAAGGCACGTATTGTATTGTTGCCATCGAGGATAACAAGATGGGGTTTTTATCATATTGCATGAATTTATCACTCTACATCATGTCATCTTGCTTAAGGCGTTACTCTGCTTTTAACTTAATACTCTAGATGCATGCTGGATAGCGGTCGATGAGTGGAGTAATAGTAGTAGATGCAGAATCATTTCGGTCCACTTGTCTCGGACCTGATGCCTATATACATGATCATACCTAGATATACTCATAACTATGCTCAATTCTGTCAATTGCTCAATAGTAATTTGTTCACCCACCGTAGAATACTTATGCTCTTGAGAGAAGCCACTAGTGAAACCTATGGCCCCCGGGTCTATTCTCATCATATCAATCTCCATCACTTTAATACTTGCTTTGTTTTTTACTTTGCCTTTTACTTTTCACTTTGCATCTCTATACCAAAAATACCAAAAATATTATTTATCATCTCTATCAGATCTCACTCTCGTAAGTGACCGTGAAGGGATTGACAACCCCTAATCGCGTTGGTTGCGAGGAGCTATCGTTTTGTGCAGGCACGAGGGACTTGTGCGTGGCCTCCTACTGGATTGATACCTTGGTTCTCAAAAACTGAGGGAAATACTTATGCTACTTTGCTGCATCATCCTCTCCTCTTCAGGGAAATCCAACGCAGTGCTCAAGAGGTAGCAGGCTACTTCGCTGAGCACATCGTCGCACCTTCGCCCCCCGAGGCCGTTCAGGCTTCACCAATGGTCTCGTCCACCATGTCGCAGCGCTCCGTTGCCACTCAAGATCTTCATATGTGCACAGCTAGCCAACACTAGTGCATCACCCTCAACGGCTCTGAAGTGACCCGCACTCTAGCTAGGCGAGCATGCCCAAACGCCGGCCCGAACTAGGTATCCACACATCACTCCCTTGTGCACTATTCTGATGATGTTTGGATATCCTTTCACTACTCTCTTAGCTTACATGCCTATGCAACTCTGACTTTAACTCTTAACTCTTCCGGAGATATCATCTGAAACAAGCAAAACCATTTTTTAGCGAAGCATGATGGCGCTACAGGATCTGGTACACATCCTACACACCCGTATAACCTTGTAAGTATCTGTCCTCCGGTACAACAGCAAGGTCAATTCCTCTTATTTGATCAACCATTCGCCATGTCAAAAATGCAGAGGGGGATGCAAGGAGCACAAGGCTTGCACATGCAAGCAAGTGTGGTAACATGAACTTGTACATGGAACATCCCAAGCGCAAGCAGAGCTGCAGTGAGCCTGTACAACGAGCAAGCCTGCATTTCATTTAATTCGTACTGGCCCGCGTGTATGATTTGTGTGCAGTGGCGGATCCAAGAATTCAAGTTACCAGGGGTGAACATTTAACTTAAAAAATATGAAGGCACTTGCACTCCGAAAATCAACATAACTTGAGAAATGTGAAGCTACATGCACTTTGAAAACCAGCTAATGATCCAAAGTAGTTCAGATTATAAAACACTAAATGATGTAAGCACCAAAAAACACAAAATGCAACATGGTGTACAAGGACTACTAACATGGTCTGTACCTGCTTGAATTATTCGTTCTCTGGCTGAAAATATCGAAGTGTAATTGCACCTATAACCAGTGCACAAACTGCATATCAATATATCTATCCTGCACAAGTATGCCAATAGTTTCAAACAACAGATTAGAAAAGTATTTATGCTACATTGTCATGATACAGGGACTTTCTGGTAGATGGCCTCGATGTTTCCTCAAGCCATGAAAATGTACTATAATTTGCTTGTCATCAATGCCTACAAATCTCTATGTCTCTCTCAACATAGCAGATCATCATTAGACACTAAATCCTTCAATGGGAGCTTGCAAAATGCTTGCATTAGACCCCTCATTAGACACTATATGTTCATCACCAAGAGCATGTAAAATGTTTGCATAATATCCTTCATTAGCAGTCTGTTCATTAGACACTTCAGGCTCAAGAACAACATGAGCTTGTATGTTTGCACCGGAAACTTGATTAGATACATCAGATTCAGTCAGTTCAATATTGATTAGGGGAGTTATAAAATAAGCAGAAATTGGTTTCATTTTCTCATAGATTCCCTACATACAGGCAGTTTTACAACACCGTCAGGTTTAACTGTTGGCCAGAAATTGAACAATTGAATTAGATATAATCAGGGAAGCGATGTACCTGCTCATTGCGCATGCTGATCTTGCAAGTTGCGACTGTTCGTTTGCGCAAGCTCAATGCCATGCCCGTGCTGCCGCCGCCGCCTCCCACGCAGGCTACACCCAGGGTTGGATCTTCATCTTCTTGTCCTTCCATTCGCTTGAATCCCGGCGACCGCCCTCCAACGAGGGCGCGAGGAAGTGATGTGTCGGTCTGTCCAACGGCGGCTAGGTTAGGAGCGAACTAGGCTGGAGGCTGGAGTGAATGAATTGGGATTTTTCCTGCTGTCGATCCATATGAGAGGTGCTCGTTTGGGCCGCGAGCCTGCTATAGGGCCTGCCTTTCACTTACGTTATTGGCCCATCCAAATTGAAACATTTTTCTTCATTTTTTACATTGCCTGCTCGTGCGTTGGGACGAATAAACTAGCTTGGGCCAACCTGGACGACTCAAACTAGGTGCACACTTTCCAGCCACCCGAGGCGGTCGGCCATACCAGCCCCTATGGTGGCATCACCCCTTTTTGCGTGTATGATTGGGGTAGTGAAAAATATTCCAGTGGCGCTTTTGATTTACCCACCGAATGGTTGAATTGCTTGTTCTTATGAACTGAGTTCGCCAATAATGTGAAGGATGCCAATCTTTTCATCCTATTGTAGATTGCTTAGATCTTGATATGTCAAATGTAATCGCATGAAATATACAGTAAAAGCCAGTGTGATGTGTGTGGCTACAACTAGTCTGACTACACGTCCTCATATAACATATCAAGGACGCACCATCTTACCAGATTAACCATTTGACTTACCAATGCAGTGTGGGAAGAAAGAAGTATTGGGACTGCGTATCCAAGCAATTGATGCCATGGACTCCTTCGTAGAACCTTGTAAGCGAAAAATAAGTTGCAGTGTGCCTGTACAAAGAGCTAGCGTAAGTTCAGTTACCTGCTTCTCGGAATTTTAGTTAGCCATTTATTCCAAAATTGTTCAATTACATTGCTTGGCTTAATTTAGTTTGCTACTGATTACATAATGCCATAGCCTGTTAATCCTATTATAGACTGCGCCTATCTATGTGTTTGATACTTAATGTTAAGAATTACCGGTTTGCCTGAACTTAAATAGCTACTTAAGGATGTAGATAGCTGGTCATATGTACTTCTAGGGTGCAGCAGAATTCACGTGTAATTTACGTTCTGATACCCTGTTTGTTTAAATGGTTTTATGTTATCACTTGTTGCACTAGTAATGTTTGCATGTTTATATATAGACAACTGTCAGGTTTATATGAGGGACACCGTGTTTTTAACTTATATATGTGTTGGAATCATTTTGCTTACATCAAAGAAATTTACAGATGTCTGTATTGCTGGTAAACAGTACCGACTTGTTACTTTAATACGTTGCCAAGAACTTGTTAGTTTTACTAGTTCATGTGTAATTAAATACGTTGCCAAAACTGGTTAGTTTTACTAGTTTGATGTTAGTTTCTCATGGCTCTTGCAAAACTTTATTTATTGATTGCTAACATTCAAGTTTGCAGGATCCAACTGAAACTCCGTTGGCACAACAAGTATGTTTTCAGAAACTTCCTTATTTACCTGGTTTGCTGCTGTAACTTGTTGATGTAATCATCTTACCAACTTCAAGTTTTCAGGATCCAATTGGAAGTCCAATTGCATAGCAGGTACATTTTCAAAAATATATTTGTGTAAGAAGTTTGCTGTTGTAACTTGTTGCTCTAATCAAGTTACTGACTACTCAACTTTTCAGGATCCAAGAGAAACTCCAATGCCACAACAGGTTCCTTTTGCAAAACTTGTTTGTTTAACTACTTTGCTGCTGCAACCGGTTGCTCTAATCACGTACTGGCTACTCAACTTTTCAGGATCCAAGAGAAACTCCAATGCCAACAGTACCTTTTGCAAAACTTGTTTGTTTAACTGCTTTACTGCTGCAACAACCGGTTACAATGATGTTAATAACTACTTTTCAGCATCCAATTGAAACTCTTTAATTCCTTGTTTGTTTAACCGGTTTGCTGTTATAACTCCTAGTTGAGATGTTTTGCTAACTTCAACTTTTCAGAATCCAATCAGAACTTTAATGGCAAAACAGGTTAGCCCAAATCAAAGAGCGAGGTCCCAATGGACGTTGTATCATCCCACAACAATGGCACCGGCCCAATCGTGCATCATGAATTTCCAATCGTTGATGCTCTAGAGGCTAAACTAGTGGTAGAAAGAGATTCTGCTTCTGCACTTAGAGATGAAGTTGACATGTTGAGGAAGCAAACAACACAATCACAAGAAGTACTCAAGACAACGATTAAATATTTGATGGATTTGAAAACAAAGCAACCTGAGGCTGACCGCATTGTTAAGGTCCTGAAGGGAAAAAGGAACTTAAATTCCCACTTGGTAAATCATAGGTGAAATTTTCTTTCCATCATTGAATAACCTTTGTGTTGTTTGTTCATGAAATCGACCAAACCATTTTTTTAGAGATCATGTAATAATTGTTTTTTGTTTTTTGGTTTGTAATTTTATTTGAGCACAAGTCTGTATTAATTGATAAGACTCGAAGACTCTTCATTTTGATTGTTGTGTCAAACCTACAAATATGCCAATCGGGCTGAATGTGCATTCAGCAATAATAGTAGTATAGATGGACCATAACTGGCACGCATCGGAAAGGGCCAAGATGTTTTACTAGCTTCACTAAAAAAAGGATGCTCTTCTAGCAAAAAAAATACAGCGACCTGGCTTATGTATGTTAGTTGATATTATTGATCCATATCTATAAATTTTATATGTCTGTTAGTTTTGTACATTCTTGGTTGATTGACTCGTATTTGAATCTTGATACATCGCTTGTGTATATATCTAAATGGGAGTACACATTATGTTGCGTGTGACATTTGAGTTGGACATAAAGTGTTCCAAATATTCAAATTCACCTTAAACTGGATTCTAGCTTGTGAATTTGAGTATCGGCATTTGTAAATGATATTCATATATGACAGTGGAATACATCTTTGTCATGCTTTTGAAGATATATAAGAACACATAGAATAGGATTACAAATGGATTCGAATTTAGTTGCCAGGGTAAACGTGGATGCTTATTGTCCCAAAATTTGAAAGAAGCGGCAAAATGTCCACTCCCATGTCGGCTGCCCGAAGCCAAGTGTTTGGGAGATGGAAATTACTGTCTATCCCTTACACGGACAATCCATCGGCCCGATTTCCAATGCTCTCAATAGGGGTAGGTTAGTAACTTCAATTAGATGTGACACGACCGCCTGTGAGCCCATTCTGACACGGTGGGCGCAAAACATGGGCGGCAAACACATTTGATTCAAGCTCATCTGAAAGACCTCTGTTTCTCCCTCTATTTCCCCATTCATACACGATGGGTGGCAAAACAAACTCGACTCGGCCGAAATCGAAGTAGGCAAATATTTTCAATAGGGGCAGGTTTGTAACTTCACTCAGACATGACACAACCGCCCGACCTATCAGCCCCGTTCATACACCGTGGGTGCCAACCATGGGCGCCAAAACACCCTCTCCTCACCAGAAATCGCTCTGGGCAAATATTGGCGAGATGCGAGATTACCGTCCTATCCCCAACTGACGGGATGCCCAAATTTTAAACGGGGGCTAAGTTCGTAACTTTCCCATATTTCAGACAGGTGCGTCCCAAAAACATGGTTCCCCGTACCTCTCCCTCCATTTTCCCGTTCATACACCCTCCGCGCTAGAACACCATCCCCACACCAGCCTCCTCCATCCGCCACGCCATCCATCGCCACTCCACCATGCCGGAGCGCCTACCAAGACCGCGTCGTCCACTGCTAGAGATGGACGTTTCTCATCCACAGCGACGGACCAAGAGCCTTGCATCGCGTCCTCTCGCTTCATAGGCACCGTCGTCCTCTTTGCCGGGGCCGCTCACACGACCTTCTCTTCCACCGCAACGGGACTTATCCCCCGATGCACCCGTCTACCATCGCAGATCTGCTCGCCACCAACATCCATCGCACCCCCGAT
Organism: Aegilops longissima; assembly: GCA_021605205.1. Lineage (NCBI taxonomy): Eukaryota > Viridiplantae > Streptophyta > Magnoliopsida > Poales > Poaceae > Aegilops > Aegilops longissima. The sequence goes on along the minus strand of CM038682.1, from coordinate 612,757,802 downwards.
GCCTACACAGCACCGCAATAGAGGTGGTACTTCATATCTCCTCAACCTTTTGATCTCAACAAGAAAATAGATCATAACTTGGTTACTGTACTTTCTTTTCAACTCTTAGAATTTAGTTCTTAGTTCGAAGCAAATAATGGATGCTAAATAGCATTTCTCCGGTTTGCAGCTTTGAATCTGCCATGGCACAATCATAATAGGGTTTAATTGATCATGCTTAGGGTTTAATTGATCATGTTGGTTCCGTGGTGGTTTGTTTAAAAGAAATCGGAGGGGAAACCCTCTTTTGCTAAAAAAATGCTAGCAGAAGAACACTCGGGTGTGTGTATCTCTACAGGGTGCCCACAGTGGGCCTCGGCCCACCCTGCGATTTTGGGCGGCCCAGGCCCCGATTCCCCTCTGTTCTGTTGCGTGCTTCCGATCTCTATTCGCCCCCAGCCGCCTGCCTCGCCGGCGACTTGTCGTCCCCGGACGGCATGACTCTAGGAGGAGACGCCGGACTAACAGGAGGTCGTGAGCCGCTCGCCCAACAGCGTCACCGCTGCCCGGGCGCGCCGCCGTGCCTACCCTCCCAGTCCATTCAGGGCTCAGGCATGCAGCACCCACTAAGCCAACCCGATTTATCCTGAGATACGTCCTCAACACTCAGCAGCCACTCCTCATCACCCTTTTCTAATTGATTCATTACTCATTAGGCAGGACTATCATTAGGGTTTGTTGTGTGCTGAGTGCTACGTACACTTAATGGTTCAGATGTATTTCAGTAATCTGTAGTACCTATAAAGTTCACAGGGTTTCAAAATTCTGGCCCTAGGAACGACACTAGTCATTTTGGATTGTTGGTCGTAGTGACATTGACCCAGATTACTACTACAGTCCAGGTTTGTTGACAATTTTACTTGTCTTTCTTACTTATTCCATATGGTATCCAATTATTCACGTAGATTAGTTGCAAACAATAAGTGCTTGACAAACTTCTTGATTCAGATTTTGGACGGTCTCTTACTCCAGTTACAATTCTGCATACTTGTCCTAGTAAGATCACAAGTAAAAGATTGATTCACTACATCTATGCTTGCCTTGTCATATTTGTTGTCAATATTCTTTTAGGGTGGACCAGCCTGTTTCACAATACTGGAACCGTAGACATGAGTGAATAGTATTTCTTTGTGTGATCTCTTCCATCATGTGTGGGCAACGGACACCGCATTGTATAGAAAGAAAGTGTCATTTCTAGCTTTTCTCAATATTCTTTTAGGGTGGACCACCCTATTTCAAAATAATGGAACCGTAGACATGAGTGAATAGTATTTTTCTGTGTGATCTCTTCCATCATGTGTGGGCAACGAACACTGCATTGTATAGAAAGAAAGTGTCATTTCTAGCTTTTACATAGACTATAATCTTTTACATGGAATACAATCTGCCTACTTGCTATGTGTCGCACTACCAACACTCCACCCTTGAAGCTAAACATTATGCCACTCATAATTCCTTAGTTTATTTGTTCAAATACGAATTTGATATGATTCTAATGTTCCTACTTCATTTTTGAAATGTGTGTGCGCCTGTTATAGAGACATAATAGGTTTGTATTTCTATTTGGTCTGGTCAGCACAGTTGGGGGTGAACTTTGCATATGTAGGGGTTTATAGGGAGACACTCTTCGAGTTGAATCCGCAATGCATTTCATAGATAATCTGACTACTTTTTATGTTTTCATGAATCTCAGATTCTTAACAGCATCATAATGATTATGAGCTTGCGCGCATGAAAAGAATAAAGCAGAACAATGCCATGGCTGTCAAACTTGGCATTAAGGGACTGAAATCAAGTCCGGATGCAATGCAATGCAAACGCTCTCCACCTATAGATTCATGCTCAGAATATGATCCTAACAGTGATTCTGAGCTAGAGGGAGACCTAAGTCAATGTAGCTCCCTAGTGGAGGAGTCAGAGAAAGATGCCCTATCTTATTCACCCATCAAGGTGCTTGCTCTAACTTTCCAAGGTTATATTGGTCGCACATATCTTGCAACTGATGCTTTGCATTGCTTCTACTTTGTTGCACTGCCATTAGCTTAGTTTACACATCGTGTATGTGAATACGCCTTGCCTATCCATTTTCAGTACATATTCCATTTGTCATCATACCATATTTATCCATCGAAATGTTGTTCTTGTGTATCAGACGTTCAAAAGGAAGAGGGCGATTGCTGATCGCGGAGGAGCACGAGCAAAGTATTTGGAAAAGTTAGTGACACCTAATAAATAAAATAGCCCATTAGGTGTAGTTGCAAATATCACCTGACCCACAAAACACCCCAACTCTAGCAGACTCTAGCCCTACCACACTGGTCATTTCTGATGCCCCAACTCAGCAGACCCCAACTGTAGCAAATAGTATGATGATGCCAGTTGACGTAGCACCAGCTCTACGATGCAAAACCCCCATTCCAGCAAAGAGTTGTAACGCCCCGAGACCGATGCTCCAGATGCCTTCCATTTATTTTAGTTGTTGTCGTGTTTTTGTGTGTGTTTGTGGCATTATCATAATTGTTTTGCATATTTCTTTTCCCTATGTTGTTGCCATGATCATGATGAGCGCCATTGTCATTTTGCTTCTTGCTTCATGTTCATCTTTTATTATATTGCATTGTGCCATCCTTGCCTTGTTATATGCTTCATGATGTGATGTTGCCTTTGTCATTTATGTTGCATTTGCATCATGATCATCATTGTAGTGTGCATATTTATCGTGTGTATATTTATGGTGGGCTTGTTATCTTTGTGAACTCCTTCTGCTCATCTTCTTTGCTGCTCCATCTTGCCCTTCCATCTAAACCATCATCAAGTGCAACACCCCATGACTAGCTTCTTCCTTTCAATTCTCACACATTTATTGCAAGTGGCATTTTCCTGTCCCAGTAAAATGTTTACTTATTTTCTGTAAATCTTATACCATGCCTACACCTTCTCTGCCAAATTTCAGATCTTTTGGACTTGTTTTGGTTGGGTTGAAAAATGGCTCAAGTTTGAATTTAATTCAAACTTGAATTATTTTTATATCCTTAAAAATTCCCAAACCAGTTTATTCAAACTGTGCATGTTTCCAGGACTGCAATTATATTTGTATCTCTGTCAAATTCCCTGTCTACCCCTTTCTTTCTTTTCCTTCAAGTTGCTATCTGAAGAAAATGGAGAAGAAAAAGAAATTGAGGCAGGGAGAGTAGCCCAGCGCAGCAGTGCAGCCCAGCCACCAGCCGAGGCCCAGCAGCAGCAGCCCACCTAGCTTCTCCCTCTCGTTCCCGTGGTGAATCCACGCTGGACACCTATCCGGACCCCACCTGGCAGCCTCTCTCATCCTACTTTTCTTCCTCCTCCCGATCACCTCTCCCCACCGTGGCCTCGCCAGCTCGTCTGCGCCCCTCCATAAAGACCGCAGCCCCGCGCCCTAGGGTTTCCTCTCCCCCCTCTCACCGCCGCCACCCCTTTCCTTCCTTCTGTTTCTCCTTCTTCCTCAAGAAACAGAGGAGCAGAGAACCACCGAGCGCGCTCCACCGTCACTTGTGAGGCCTCCTCGTTGTCTTCTTCAACTTCAAGCTAGGCCAGGAGCCAGAAGGGCCCAAGGGCGCCGCGATCTTCTTCCACGACGCCGTCTTCTTCCTCTTCATCGCCGCGGAACGCCAAGTTCCTTGACATCATGTTCCTCTACTTCACGGACCCGAGCGCCTCCGTCGATCATCGCGTCCTCGCCCTCGCTGCACCACATCTCCGGCGTCCTCATCTTGTCCTACGGGACCTAGGTGAGCAGCCGTTCCTCGCAGCCCCTCTCCGGTTTGATTCTGTTGTTGTGGCCGCCGATCCCGTCGCATAAGAGGCCATGTCCGCCATGGACGACCATGGCAGAGAGCCCAAGCTCGTGTTCTAGCCTCTGCTCGCCTCACCTATTGCATGCATCCTCACACGCACTCAAGCACGTAGCACACGCGCACCTCACTCGCGAGCTCCGTTGCCTTCTTCAACTTGTAACCACCATGACCAAGAGAAGCTCCTGCTCGTCCTCGGTTTGCAGTACCCGTAGCCTTGTGCGCATGCCCACAGCAGCCGCCGCTTGGTTCATCCGCACGCACACCCTTTTCCGCACACCCGCTGATGCCTAGGAGCAGAGATCGGCGCCGCGTTCGCTCGCCGCTGCTGTGAGCTTTCTCGGCGTAGCCATGGCTGAAGCTTGCCACTTCTGTTCCTCTCCTATAAAGAAAGCCACCTCCTTATGCACACAACACGCACAGCAGCCCAACCGGTTAGTCTTCCCCTTTGTCACCCAGGCGACCAGGGATCAAATCCCCACGGGCATATTCTTTTCCATCAATTTTTGCCTTACCAGATCAAGATTTGTTCTTGTTCCTGTTTGGTCAACTCCAGTATCTCTACTTCTAAAAGAAACAGAACGTTCCGTTTCCCCTCTTACGTCGTCCATCGTACCCCCACTGCGTCCGCCTCTCCCTCTTTCACGCAAGCATTAGGTTTTCCCGACTTTACGCTCCAGAAAAAAACTCAAACATCGAGGGATGTCTCAGTTTTCTCCACCGTCCTGCCCTAGCACCTCGCTCGCAGTCGCCGCCGCCACCACCACGGGACATCACCGGGATAGGACAGGAAGCAGACCGGTCACAGGACAAGCAAGATCCCTAGGTTCGCCATCAGAGATCTCGGCACCGCAGACCCGGATGGCGCCCCGACACGCAATCCAAATGAGTTACAGATGGTGGCCACCACAGCGCCGTCCTTCTCCCCCATGCCATCCTTCTCTGACGCCGCTCCTGCGGGCCGGGATGCCGCTCCACGACGCGACATCCAAGCAGCTCATGGCCACCACCACCACCACGCAGTCCTTCTCCCCTGTACTATCCTTCTCCGGCGCCTCTCCTGCGGGCTGGGATGCCAATCCATGACGGAAGGCCCAAGCAGATCATGGCCTGCCGCCATCACCACAACGCCGTTGTTGTCCTCCGATTTGCCCTCATAGCGGCGGTCGTTTCCGTTGCCCACTTCAACATTGCGTGCTTTGTACCATGGATAGGAGATGATGAGAAACTGGACTTCTCGAAGGTATCCATCACGCTTGATAGGTCGCATCGCAGGCTCTCATGCAGCCTGCTCCTGATGTTCTATCTTGTTTCATCTTCTTCAGTCCGTTGAGTTAAGTGAGATTTAACTCAGACTTAATTCAACGGACTGAAGGTGCAAAACACGGCTACAAGGATTGTTGTTGATTTTCTGCATTAGAATCCATTAGATTGTTGACCGAAATCTAATGATCCGTTTACCCGGTTGCAAGGATTGTTTTGATTTTCTGCATAAATACGGCTACAGTGTCGCTGGTAACAGGGATTTGTTGCTAAATAACGCACTTGCGATTTCCGTTTGCTGATATGCATATAATTTGTAAGTCATGTGAGGCCCAGCCACACATCATAAAGATTTGTTTGTTCACACAGTAACAAACAAGATCAGCTGGTCTGGGTTGCAGCTAATTACAAAAAAAGATAGATCTTGGGAAGCTTCTTCACTAGGAAATTGTTGGGCGATATTTTTCCAGGAAGCACTCCAGGTGAATGCATGATGCTTGGCCTTGGTGACATGGTAAGCTGCTTGTATTCATTAATTTTTCATATATGCAAATATGATTTTGTGATTCTTGTACTACCAGTCTACCACTGATCCAAATATGATTTCTTACACTCATCCTTCAATATTTCTGAAAAGTAGTACTCATTGCGCGATTCCACTTCAAAGATCTCAAACTTGTGTTGGTAACCAAAAATGTCTTTAGGCAAATTGTTGTCATCATACAGTTAACTTATTAAATTGTCAGGGGTTGGATCTTATCGAATGGTTAAATCTACTATAAGAATATATATGCTTGCTTCTTGGTTTATTTGCATATGCATCTTCACATGGAGCTGCATGTCTCAATTTAGTTATTTGTTTTGTTACTGTGCAATCTGCAGGCCGTTCGACTGACGCTTCTAGCCCTTGTACTCTCTTTCGATCACCGAAAGACCAAAGACGTGGCTGCTCGATCAGACATGTCTCCCTCCCGAAAGTGACTGAAATATGTATGGTATGTGTTAATAAGTTGTGTTGTTTGGCTTCGTAATTGCATCTTTACTCGGGATCTTAATTTCCTTAGTCTCCCCAGCATGCTGTTGGTGTTGCCTGGTCATACGATCTCAGGTGTCTACACATTTTTCTCATTTACCCACGGAGCTATGCTTTCTTGAATTCATCATGCCTATTTGCAAGCATCGTGCATTGCTATATCAGTTACCCCTTGAAACCTATATTTGGTGTCAATATTGTTTATTTTTGCTCTTTTGGACTTGTGATGTTTGGCCTCAGGTTTCCAAAGATATTCAAGGAATTGTGAAATAAAAATATAGTTTATTTTTGTTCTTCTGGACTTGTGATGTTTGGCATCAGGTTGCCAAAGATATTCAAGGAATTGTGAAATAAAAATAAATAATAAATTTCTTTCTTGGTCGCAACGCATGGACACCTTGCTATAAAACATACACAATTTTTTTATCTGGTTGTTTATGCATGTGTTACTTTTATATTTTAGCAATAGTTTGATCATTCAACTGAATATGCAGGGTTTCACAAAGGTGAGCATATGAATTTTGTAGCTTCGTAAAATAAATAAAATATGAGAGATTGAAATATAGAAGTTGAGATTTAGGTATGTTGTTGGAGTTAAACAAGTTACCCGGGAGAACCTTTATAGGGGAATCCCCTATGCATAGATTTAGGGGAGATAGTTTGGAGGAGTTGTTGGACTTGCTCTAGCTCCCATTCCCAGTTCCTCTAACGGTTCTCCCCTACCCTAGCCACGCGACATGCTCAACCTCCATGCCAGTCCCCTCCACTCACGGCAAGGAGTGATGGAGGGTGGGAGAAAGCAAGAACAAGGGATGGTGGGAGGGACGAAAGGAGAGAGGGGGAGATATATCGAGGGAGAAAGAGTGACTGAGGGAGATGGAGCGGTGTACGTGACACAGTAAAAAAACGATAGAGACGCCTGGCTAACGCAAGCACATGGTATAATATATCATGACTGCACAATTACGTGTTTGAAATTCGAAGTGTGTATAGGTGAAGGTGGAAGAGGGAATTGCAAGCTGGTTGCGCTATGACAGAGGTGGTGAGCTTTGAGGTGTATGGCAGAGATGGTGGTATAAGGACAAAAAAAGTCTACAATGCCGCCCATGTGCACAAGGATACTAAAAGTATACTATAAACATGATTTGTGTTAAACCCCGAAATATTGTATGCCCCGTTGCAACGCACGGGCAAATAACTAGTCCATCACAAACGATCCCCACGGGCACATTCTTTTCCATCAATTTTTGCCTTACCAGATCAAGATTTGTTCTTGTTCCTGTTTGGTCAAGTCCAGTATCCATCACAAACATTTTCCAGGTGAGCTGGTCAGCCCGCTCTGTTTTCAACGGTGAGGTGCTGGGTTCAATTCCTAGACACCCCCATTTTTGCCCGTGTTTCCTCTTATTTATCTTTTGCACACCACACAGCCAGCAACTAGGCCGAATCCTCATCTGGGCCGCTGCACCTTGATGCTTCGGGCCCGTGCATGTTTTTTTTTTGCCTATGGATTTGTTTAATTTCCAGTGCATTGCATATTTACATAATTGCCATTGTTTTACATCGTCTATAGTTAAATATGCATGCATCCAAACTAAACGAACCATATATGCACAATGCTTAGAATTTTATCTAGTTTCATAATATGTTGTTTTCATCCATGTTTAAAATGTTTAACACGCTGTTCGATTTAATTTGCATAAATGTCATGCTAAAATGGTTTAATTCATATCAAAATAACCGTAGCTCCGTTTTAAATAAATTTTATATGTAAATGGGGTACAAAAACGCATAGTTTAACATGTTGCATTTTATTCTGCTGTTTAACAACTTTAAAATATGATTTAGGGCAGAATAGTACCAAATCCAAATTATGCATATGGGGATTTTCCGAAATTGTTGTTTGTTGTTTCCGGCCTCATTTAAACTTGTCTAAATAGGTTGTTTTCATATGCTTCACCTCTTGCCATGTTTAACAACATTTAATATTGTTGGGTACATAAACGGAAGAAAACTAAATAAATAAATGTGGTGTTTCTTCAATATGCAACTCGTTGCCTATTGAGCTCCACTTAACTTGTAGTATTGTTTGTTGCACTTTGCCATGCCATGCCTTATTTAAATGGACATGCATCATACTTGGTTGTACATCATGCCATGTTTATGCCTGTTTGTTTACTATGTTGTTGCTTCTTTCCGGTTGTGCTTCCTCTCGTTAGTTCCGGTAACGTTGCGATTGTGAGGATCCGTTCATGCCATGTTTATGCCTGTTTGTTTACTATGTTGTTGCTTCTTTCCGGTTGTGTTTCCTCTTGTTAGTTCCGGTAACGTTGCGATTGTGAGGATCCGTTCGACTACGCCCATTCATCTACTTCATGGACTCGTTCTTCTTCCTAGTGGGATTTCAGGCAAGATGACCGTCACCTTGGATCTCATTGCTATCATTGCTATGCTAGTTGCCTCGATGCTATCGCTATGCCGCGTTACCTACCACTTGCTTATAAAAGCCTCCCAAATTGCCATAAACCTCTAACCTTTGTCACCCTTCCTACCAAATTGTTGTTTGGCTATGTTATCGCTTTTGCTCAGCACCCTTATAGCGTTGCTAGTTGCAGGTGAAGATGAAGATTGCTCCATGTTGGATTATGTTTATCTTGGGATATCACAATATCTCTTATATTATTAATGCATCTATATACTTGGCAAAGGGTGGAAGGCTCGAACTTATTCCTGGTGTTTTGTTCCACTCTTGCCACCCTAGCTTCCGTCATATTGGTATTATGTTTCTGGATTTTGCGTCCCTAACGCGGTTGGGTGTTATGGGAACCCCTTGACAGTTTGCCTTGAATAAAACTCCTCCAGCAAGGCCCAACATTGGTTTTACTTTGCCTACCTACCACCTATACCTTTCCATTGGGAGTAATTAACCCGAGGGTCATCTTTATTTTAGCCCCCCCCCCCGGGCCAATGCTTCTCCAAGTGTTGGTCCGAACTAGAGCCACTTGCAGCGCCACCTCGGGGAAACTTGAGGGCTGGTTTTAGTTGTACGTAGTGCTCATCCGGTCGTGGCCTGAGACGAGATACGCGCGGCTACTATCCGGGTGTCGGCACGCCGGGAGGTCTTGCTGGTCTTGTTTTACCATTGTCGAAATGTCTTGTAACCGGGATTCCGAGACTGATCGGGTCTTCCCGGGAGAAGGAATATCCTTCATTGATTGTGAGAGCTTATAATGGGCTAAGTTGGGACACCCCTGCAGGGTTTGAACTTTCGAAAGCCGTGCCCGCGGTTATTTGGGAGATGGGAATTTGTTAATATCCGGTTGTAGTAAACTTGAAGTAAACTCTTCTAAAATATACCAACCGCGTGCGTAACCTCTTTTCGGGATTGTTCGAGAGGAGAACACGGTTCTTGGGGTTATGTTTGACGTAAGTAGGAGTTCAGGATCACTTCTTGATCATTACTAATTGATGACCGCTTGTTAAGCTACTCTTCTCGCTCTTGTTTCGTAAGTTAGCCACCATACTTTGCTTAGCCGCTGCTGCAACCTCACCACCTTACCCCTTCCTTACCCATTAAGCTTTGCTAGTCTTGATACCCATGGTAATGGGATTGCTGAGTCCTCGTGGCTCACAGATTACTACAACAACAGTTGCAGGTACAGGTGTTGCGATGATCATGACGCGAGAGCGATGTTTACTTGATTTGGAGATTCTTCTTCTGCTTCTTCGGTCAGGGGATAGGTTCCAGGTCGGCAGCCTGGGCTAGCAGGGTGGATGTCGTTTGAGTTTCTGTTTATGTGTCATCCGTAGTCGGATGTTGATCTCATGTATGTTGATGTATTCTTGTTGCATTGTATGCCTTTTGTATGTATCCCCAACTATTATGTAATGGTACGATGTAATGATATCCACCTTGCAAAAGTGTCTTCAAGATGCGCTTCTATCCTTGGTGGGACCTTCGAGTTCCTTTAGGATAGGGTCGCACCTTGGGCGTGATAAGAGTACACCCAATCCAGTTGCCAAATCCCTTTTCGAACCAGAGAAAGCCCCAATTGCAGCAAATAGGACCCCTGTTCTATTTCTTCCCAGTTTAGAAGACGAAGCTTATATTGTTGTCAGGAACTTTGTGCGCATCTTTCCTTCATGGAAAGATTATACCGCAGACACAGAACAATTTCCAGTCTTCCTCCGCAACTTACACGTAAGTAATGTACTAATGTTATTCATGGTAATTACTGCATATGTTTCTGCTGATAGAAGACACAAGATTTCATTCTTTTAAATAGGCGAGGACCAAACTGGATTGTCAAGACGAGCAAGGGTTGGTTGCGCTTTTCAAGCACTCGTTGATGAAGTATCGTTCCTACCTGAGGCAAGCGCACTTCGATGGCAAGCCTCTAAACGAAATTTCTGTAAAGTCTCCGGTGCTACATTTATCAGACAGTGACTGGAATAATCTTGTTGCACATTGGTCTCGTCTGCAGCGTAAGGTACTGCCTATGATCACATCACAATTTGAACTACATTTCTGCATTTTTCCTTAACGTCTCACTTGTACGAAAACTGTTAGCAGAAGAACACTCATTCTCAAGGGACCACAAAATCTCGCAACTATACTGCACACTGCATTGCTCTTGTGAGTACCTCTTGCCCTGTATGGCCATACTTACTTTCATAGTTGTTTGATTATGTAGCATCACTTCTCATGTTAGCCTCGTTATCGTCCATTTGGTGAACATTATAAGATCCGTATGGACTCCTACATAAATTTAGAATCAACCCAATGCTTTTGAAGAGGTTTAGCTCTGCAGTTCTCTTGTAAGGACTGAACGTCGTCTATCACTGTACTTACATTAACAGCTACTCCCTCCGTCCCATAATATAAGAACGTTTTGTATAGTACACCAGTGTTCAAAACACTCTTGTATTATGGGAAGAGGGATTGGTTCATTGTGTAGCATTCTGCATCTTATCTCCCTCGCCCACCATTTACTAAAACATATCAGATCTATATTTAATCTTACCAAAAAGTTGAATACATAGACGATGCCAGTGCAGAAGTGTAGCCCATTGCTCTTGTAAGTACATTTTGTCCTGTAACGCTTGTACTACCAGGGATTGGTAGTTGATTATGTAGCATCAATCTGCATCTTATCTTCATTATCCTCTATCCCTTCCAGTATTATCATATCTATAATTACTCTCTACAAAATGTAGAGTACATGCAATGCTTATGAAGAAGATTCTATGCTGAAATTCTTGAGTTATCCTTCCCTTGACATGGAGAAGGGCATTATAAAGCCAATGTTAACTGTTAATGTAAGTCAGTCCTTCTAAAGCCTTTATCCTCAACTGCTGTTTAATTTGCTCATACTCCCTATCGTTTGCTGCTATTTAGTTTGTTGTTTCTATCAAAATGCATGTTCGCAAGAACCGTAAGTTCCAAGTTTTACTTGTAAAACCAAATTCCTTATTCATACCATGCACATTACTCAATACTCCCTATATGTATGCTTGTTTTTGTGGATCTATAATCCAGTGTGTGGTGAAGCAGCCCACATTTGCACCTTGTCATCTCCTGTTTTGTCTAACTGATGTGGCTGATGATATGAACAACATGCCATACACATTAACCAAAATAGATACAATGATTGTCTTTGCCCTTCATCTATGCTTGTTATGTTGACATGGTAATCCAGTAGTGTGGTGAAGCTCCCCGCATTATGAACAATGCCAAATTATGCTATTGATATTTTGAACTTAGTCTTTATTTTCTAATTTGAAATTGGATGGAATTGACAACACAGTTATCATCTTTGTTTATACACGTGCAAAACCTATCATCTCTTTGCTTGTTTTGAGGGTGATATGTCTGATGGCATGCACAAGTCTGCTGAAGGCTGTGAGACAAACCCAACATATATTGCAGCAAAGAAGGCAAAACATCTTGAAGATAGCGAGACAACCCCAAAGTCTTGTCTTGATGCAGTGTTCAAGTTACTTGAGACTAGCAGTCAGATAAGCTTGCGGAATTCGCTGTCTGAATCAGTTCAACTTCTTCAGTCCCAAGTTCTAGTAGAAAGGCATTCTGCAACTCAACTTGGACTTGAAGTCCTATCTCTAAGAAAGATTGTGGAGAAGACCAATGAGAACCTCATTGCTAAACAGCTACACCAGGAAGCTATGACCGACATGCTAGGCCGGTCTCACAGCCTTGCTCAGCAACTTGCGTAGCAGTTCCCGCGCAAGCCTAACCTTTCTTGAACTGTCTTGGAAGTGGTCTCGATTTGGTATTATTTTGTTACACTGCAATGGTGCCTAGTTTTTGTAATCTGCTTCTTCCTTGCACTTTATGATCACTGGTGGCGAACTTCGATGCCCTGTGGATGTAATATACCATAAATCCTTTATTCTATAGTGTAGGTTTATTCTAAGTTACTATGCTATAATTTCTTTATTGTATAGAGTAGGTTTGTTCTTAATTCCTACTAGTTACTGCCATCACTCGCTATCTGAAAAAAAATCTGATGTAGTCGACCGGGTCGAAACATTCGCCTCTAACGGGCCTGGTTTTTAGCGGGCCACAATTGGGCCGGCCTGCATATTTCTTGGGCACGAATGGCCATTGGGGCCTTCACACTTTGCGCCAGGCCCACAACTTACTCCGGCCTATATTCGGCCCAAATTTTAGTTGGGACTTTTGTGGACCCAACGCTTAGTTTGGCCCATGTAGCGTTGGGCCATTAACAGGCTGAATCTGCTGGCCTGTTACGGCCCCGAAGAACCCATGGGCCTTTAGCAGGCCGAAATGCATGTTGGGCCTCAATTTTCACTAGTCGTCGACGGGCCTTCAGCAGGCTGAAATGTAAACCGGGCCTTTTTTGGCCTAGTTATATGACGGGCCATTAACGGGTTGAAACATATCTCGGGCCTTAGTTGGCCCACTGATATCATGGGCCTTTAACAGGACGAAAGCTTAGTACAAGCATCAACGGGCCGAATTATACGACATGCCTTTAACAGGCCTAAAGTCACGTTGGGCTGAACTGTTGCCACCTTTATCACGGGCCGTTAGTGGGCCGGATGTTGCATCGGACCATATATGGTCCATGGGCAGCACGGGCCATTCCCAGGCCGAAAGACACACCAGGCTGAAATGGGCCCATGTCTACATCGGGCCTCTAACAGGCCGAAAGTCACTGGGCCGTAATTGGGCCCAAATATTCAGCGAACAATTAATGGGCTAGATCTGGCTTCGGGTCGTAAATGGGCCTTTATTAAACAGGTTGTTATTGGGCTGGCCCACTAGTACCTAATTAAGTACTACATGCCTTTGACTGGGCCGGCCTTTTTAACCTATATGGGCCTCTGTTGGGCCCGACCACATGTCGACGTATCATAGGCGCGTCCTGTCCAATGAATGGATGACATCTGTACCAACAGTGAGCCAACACGTGTTTCCTTCGGCCAATGAGAATTTTACACATGGAAAATCCTCATTGGTCCGGGTTGTTAGCGGGTTATCGGATCCAAAATCGGACCTGATAGCTTAACGGTGACCCGTTACGGTCGATGCCACGTGTCGGTCACCCTTGACGAAAGCACTTCTATGACGCGCGATTTATCGTCATGGAAGTGGACACTTCCATGATGATAATTTTGGTAATGTCATGGAACACTTCTACGGCAACACATGTATGACTATCTTGATTCTGTCATAAAATCGTCATGGATGTTCATGCATGACAGAAAACGTGACCTACTGTGACAAACACGTATCATCACGGAAGTGTATTTTTTTGTAGTGCTTGGAGTCCCCGTGCACCATGTTGGGGGGGGGGGGGAATCATACCATGCGTCTTCCATGTCCACATCGGCGGGAAGGTCCCAGCTCGACACACTCATAGTCAACGTCATGGAGCCAGTGTGGGCGCCCACGTACCTCTGAGGGGAAGTAACAGTGAGCACGCACCCATACATCGGCCTCGTGTCAGTGTCAGTGTCAGCGGTGTCGCCCCTGATGCACACTACAGAGACGGGGCGGCGGCCTGCACGGGCCTCGTCGGTGCCCACGGTCAAGAGGAAGACGCTGCCGTCCTCCTTCGATACTAGCAGGCGGCGGTGATCCTCCAGCGACTCCGGGACGCCGAAGGGGTAACACGTCTCATACTTGATGTTCTATGCCAAGGGCCAGTAGTGATCGCCGGATGCCCACGAGAGGTGATGCACGAGGTCCGCCGGTGAGCCCTAAAACGGCATCGGGCACTCGTAGCAGTAGATGAAGGGCTCCTTGGAGGCATCGACCAGGCCGTCCATGAAACGGGAGTGGCTGTAGGGGACATTGCGCCAGTTGAATATATGAGCAAGTTACTACGAGATTTAACCTGAATAAGCACAAAATAAATCATGATGGCTATAACAGAGATTAAACTTATCATGTGGACTAGCATAGTACACAGACTAGAAACATGAATTCTACCATGATTTCGAACAGGAAGGACATAAAACACATACGGTGCAACGGGAGCAGCACCGTTAGCGTTGAGGTTGTCGCCCATGTCGTTGAGGAAGAGGTTGCCGAAGTCGGGGAAGAATTCGTCGTCGTTGAAGTCGTCGCTGCCAGCACTCGCGCTAGTGCGCTCCCCAAATTTCAACAACGCCCGCCGAATGGAGCGCAGGAGGGAGTGGTTGTAGGGGACATTGCGGCCGCCGAATGGAGCGCAGGAGTAGCACACGAAACAGTAGATGGTGCTCCTCCCTAGTCTCTATCTCTACTATTATCTCCATCTCTACTACTCTTCTTTATTTTTTATAATATACTAGTAGCTTTCAAATCAATAGTACTGCGCTAACCGCTGCACGCCCGGCTGAACACGCCTCCTCGCCTCCATCAAACGCCTCCGTTAAACCCGCATGCAAACCGAGAAACCTACTCCGGCCCGCGGGAGGAAATTTGCCGATTGCCGTTGGAGAATAATAGTCACGTCCAACCCATTTGAGTTAATTACGTGTATGATTCTCCCTCTATAAAAAGTTAATTGCATCCTTAATCTTGTATTCTATGTACTTTGTGGGTTCCACTGTCAGTACAGTGTACATGACTTGTAGGCTGGGTACAGATTCATACAGAAAGTAAAAAAAAACAAATCCATCCTGAATCATGTATTCTAAGTACTCTGTGGGTTCCACTCCCAGTCCGTTGCAAGATCCAAAGTAGAATAATACATATTCACAAATTTGAAAGAAAACAGTTTAGTTTTGATATACATATCACCAAAAATATCTTATGTTTCACTCCAAATATATTCTTTGGGCTGTTTTGATGAGGTAAGAGAGGAATATGGTTGGTTTCAAGATACTAAGGGGTTTTGTGTAAACTGGAGCAGCGAAGCGGGAATTGTTGCAAAAGGCCACAACTTACATCACAGCCGTTAGATGCAGATCTAATGGTCAGAAATGGCAGATGGCAGACACACCATCATCACCAACTAAGTCTTTTATAGGAGTAGGAGTAGAGAAAAAACTGAGTTGGTGGTGATGGTGTGCCTGCCATCTTATAATATAGACCGTCTGATCTATATCTGACGGATAGAAAGCAAACTATGACAATTTTACAAAGATACCCACACCTCTCTCCACATTTATAGATAAGGCCTTGCCTCGTTCATCCTTATCTCCCACAACCTCATTGCTGAGCAATTAAAAAAGGATGTCTCTGGAACAATCTGGCATGGTGGTCGCTCTGGCGCCGTCCATCCCCATGCCTCCGCCCAGTCCGACCACCAGTCACCACCATGCCCCACTCCTCCTCACCTTATCTCTCATATTTCTCGAGATATCATTTTTTTTCGATGAAATGGTTGAGATATCATTTTCCGATAAAATTCTTGAGATATCATTAGTATTTACACATGGGATTACTCCTGCATGAGTCAATCACAACAGGTGTTTTGTAAAAAAGTGCATCTTGATGTTCCGTGCAATGCATGAGCATCTTGCTATTTTTTTGCATATAATTCCAAACACCATGTAGGCATGGTCTTTGACCATTTTACAACTATGTTAGTTAGTATCATTGTTAGTGGTCAGCCGGTGCAAGTTATAGCCCCGGGCGTTTTAAACTTTTTTTAGTAATGATATCTGGCGATTGTTCGCCACGAGCTCAATCCTGGTGAATTGCATGTAACCGTCAGATTTCCATCCGACGGTGGCCTGTTTTTAAGCCATAGTATTTGACAAAACCACCACCCTTACACACACATACTGTAACTGCGTCGCGAGCGTTTGCAATTGCCATGTCTCCCAACAAACGTTTGCTGGGGATTGGAGTTAGCACCGATGGCAGTTTGTAGTCGTTCCACGCTTGGGCATTGAAGTTTGTAACTATTTTAGATTAGAATATACTACTCCTCCGGTGCTAGTAGTAGAGCAGAGTCCTACTCCACTACTACTCTACTCAAGCAAGTTAGGGCATAGTAGTAGGTACTGTAGGGAGTACCAGTACTGTGATCACTCAAGCAAATTGTCTGGCATCGATATGACCCTACGCTACTGGTATGTGTCTCGTAAGTCAAACGGTGTGCAATAGTCATCATCACCTATCCACTTCCCACAGCACATATTCGCTTCTCCATCTTTGTCCGCACATAATCGTCCAATCTTCCATCCCCGCTAAGGCGCCTCCCCCCTCTTTCAAAACCCAAGCACTAACAATGGCAGAACCGAGCATTGTCCGCCGAAAGAGTGGCTGGAATTTGCTCCCCACTGAGGTAATCAAGCTCATTGTTTCGCGTGTGGACAATCTCAGTACCATGCCACTCGCCGCGTGCTCGTCGGGGCTGTACCGTTTACTCAAAGCCCTCAGGCCGGAGCTTTTCAAGCCAGCTCCTTGCTTGTTGATGCCGCCTGATCTTCAGAAACGACGTGCCACACAACATAACGATCGTAGGGTGGCGAGCATCAACTCCCTTGACCGCGATCCGATCCCCGTCACCCACAACTACATTAACGGTATGTACTGGGTCGGCATGAACACGTCTTGGATGGTGCTCGTCGACGGTCGCGGCATCTGGATGCTCGTGGAGGTCTATTGTAGCGACCGACCTCGACGGTCAAGCCTACGTGTTCTTTGTGCCATCCACGGATCGAGATCTTTGGCACACACGACATCAATGTATATATCAAAGTGCAATCACATGTATAAATAATGTAAAATGATATATACCTCATAATACTCAGCGGAAACAATCAAACGGGTGTGGAGTCCCATCAACGCCATCGGCAAAGTTGAGTGTAGACCGTAACCTGCACTGTAAATCTTACTCGTCGAGGAAATATCTGCAACATGATACGTTGCAGCCGTGTAGGTCAATTACATTGAATGTACCGCAAGATCACAATATGAGAAAACAGATGATAAAACTAAACTATATGCAATATGGCTTTATGGCTCTGTATCTGAGTTTTGTTTGCGTAAAAGCTGATTTTATTTTCCCTACATCAAAGGAATAATGAAGTCTGTACTATGGAGTTTTTCTGTCATGACATGGTTCCGCCAACCGATGTCTCATAGCCCAAATCATCATAAGTTGCCCACAATTAAGTTATCAGTCCGGTGTTGAGAGTTCCGAGATAGATCCAAGTCCAGATGCTCAAATTGTCCGTAACCGGGGACACGGCTAATCGATTAGGTTTATAACCCTCTGCAGAGGTTTGTACACTTTACCCGCAAGATTCGATCCCTCTCTTTACGTTCTCGCACTTCAGGTGTTTGAGAACAAGATGACCAAACATGGTCTTCCAAAGAGTTCCTCGACCACCGTCCGTACCCATCCAATCCTACCGTAGTTCTACATCTGCTAGCACCGTCCCAGCCAGAGTCACAACTAAGGTCAACCAAGCGAGCCCATAATGACTTGCGGTTGCACGTAAGCTTCCGGCATGAAGTATTCTTCCGTCTCTTTGAGTCTGGGTGAAGCTTTCCAAGATGTCATGGCGCTTCTCCATGCATCCCGCCAACCACTGGTTTCTCCAGGTGCCGTCAACCGCCCTTCACCCGAAGAGTGTGTATTGAATTCTTGTCTCGCGTCTTGAAGTCTTGAGGTCTTGAAGATGCAGTCCTTGCAGATTCCATCATGGAGTTGTCGTCATTGACGTAGAGTCCTCCTTCTTCACACCACTCGAACACTCATACCAAACCCCGTCTACTACAGCGTAGCATTAGAATAAAATAACGTCCGGGCTTGGTAACAGGGTGATGGGTTCCTACCTCATGCATACTACTCAACTACAAGAATTTCAATAACACTCTTGAGGGTGGTTGCAAAGGTGCCACTAAATGCAATAAAACATAGGTAAGAAGGCATGGTCAAAGTGAACTTGCCTGATTGACGATCTTCGAAAACTAGGGTTTCGTAGTAGCAATCTTCGCACTCCGGAAATTCTACCAAGGCAAACAATAACTAAAATAAGCTCATAGCATAACATCACTTAACACAATAACATAACAAATTAACACACCAAAACCAACAAAGCAAAACCCAAAGGGAAAACTTAAAGAAAACAACTCAAATTTCCTACTTCAAACAACAACTAGAACTAGTTTTATATAATAATTTTTTTTCTAACATAACCTAATCAAGGTTTTAGGTTAACCTAACAGAAAAGAACTCACTAAGCAACTAGGAGCAAAAAGAACTAATTAAAAGCTATTATAAAACTCATTTTAGGCCTAATCCAATTTCTATTAAGAAAATAAATTAAAACTTTTATTAATTATAAATAAAAGTTCATCTATTAGAGTGACAGAAACTAACCAAGAATAATCTATCACAAGTTAAAAATAAATTTATTTACTAATTAATTTAATAGGAAAACAGTAGCTAGCTAATTAATTAGGATTAACAAGATTCTGCTTAAACTAATTTTTAATAATCCTAAAATACCCAAGTTAATTTTTATGGTTTGGCAATGTCAAAATAAAGTTGGGACAAAAAGAATCATGCAAAAATAATTTTTCTAACTCAAGTTATAGCAGATTTACTATTCTGACTAAAACTAAATTAAAGCAATTTTAATTATTTTTAACATAGCTAAATATATATTCTACAGAAACTACATAAAATTTGCAACCCAACAAAAAAGAATCATCTAAAATAATAAACAGAATAAAAGATATCAATTTTTCAAAACAGAAACTATTCTGCTAAAACAGAAAATCAAAATAAAAGAAAAAGGCCTAATGGGCCTAAACTGTGCCTCGAAAGGCCAAATAGTCTAAACGGGCCTAGGGTTAAACTAAGCGGACGGGCTAAATAAAAACCTAACTAAAATAATAAACCGGAAAGAACCGGCGGTTTTCTAATAAAACTTACCTTCGGTTCTAATCCTAGCCCTAGATTAGAGATCGGACGGGGGGGTGTTTCCGGTGGCTTACCGGAGTCCGGCGACGGCAGCGGCGGCGGCGAGAGTGCGTCGAGGCTTCCGGGCATCGGGGAGCTCGGGAGTCGCCGTCTTGGTCTTGGGAGGTCGGTGAGGGTTTGGTGGGGTCGGGGTTGGTCGGGAGGCTGGGCGTCGGCGGGCGCGACAATGGCGGCGGAGGGAGCTCGGGTCTCCGGCGTGCTCGGGAGAGAGAGGAGAGGGCTCCGGCGAGGCTAGGGGAATGGGGTGCGGGGCTCCGGCTTTATAGCCAGGGGTCGTCCTCGCTTGGGGGATCGGGCGATCGGGATCCGGATCGCCGGGATCCGCGAGCAGCAGCGGCGACGGCGTGGCGTGGCGAGGGTAGGGGATGGGTGCGGGCCCCTGGTCAGATGAGAGAGAGAGAGGCGAGGCGAGGGGTGGCCGTGGCAGAGCGCTTCAGGCGAGGGAGGAGAGGGGGCTGGGCGGTCGGTGGCTCATTGGCTGGCCTCAGTGGGCCATTGGCCGGCCAGTCAGGGGGGGGGTCTGGGCTGGGCTGGGCAGGGGGTGGTGGCCGCCCGAGGGGTTTTCCTTTTTTAAATTTTATTTTGAATAAAAAAAAACAGAGATATCTTTTAAAATATAAATATTTTATATAGGACATATATATACCAAATTGATCGAAAAAGATTTTCTACAACATGAACTATTTTTCAAGTTCAAATAAAATACACAAAATTCAAATAAAATAAAGAGTGTTTCTGCCCTAATAAAATCCAATAAAATCATTTTAAAAATACCAAAATGACTTCAAATTTATTTTCTCCTAATTTTTCATTGAAGGAATCATTTTACCCTATTTCCATCTATTTGTTTTAGGAGGAAAATAATTTGAATAAAGTCCAAATAATACCAAATTTGAAAGGAGGTTTCAAAATACCTCCCAATGACTTTCAATTTGGTTCTTTTTAACTTCCAACTCATATTTCATATAATTGAAGAAGTCATTTTATCTTCCCTCATGAAAATCATTGAGTTGCATAAAGTTTTGAATTTGAAATATCCCCAAATGAAATTCAAATCTTTTTCCAAAACCCTTTTCATTTCAACATGGAAGAAGTCATGTCATCTTCACTCTAGGTTTTGGTGTTGCAATGAACTTGAGTTCAATTGGGATCCAAAAAGGCAAAATGGAAAGTTTGGGAAAGTCATTTCATTCCCTCTCATTCAACTTTCAAAAGTTTCAAATTCCACTCAATTCCACTCAATCAATCAGTCAAACAATCAGACAACAACCATAGTTATTTATTTAATATAATATTCCAAAATTTAGAATTTTGGGATGTTACAAACCTACCACACTTAAAATGAATCTCGTCCTCGAGATTCAAGAAACTAACAAGAAAGGGTTAGGGTTGGGGTCTTCTAGCAAATGTCTTGGTCGAAAAGGTCGGGTGCTACCACACTTAAAAACAAGGTCATGGTTCCAATAAAATCAGATATTTCCTCTGGAGTGTTGACAATGTATGTCTATTCACATATCTTACAATAGCTCCTCTGTCAGAAGCATAGATTTTTCCTCAGAATCTTGGGTCGGTTCGTCAAAGTTGAAGTTCGTCCGAGACTGGATCTTCTTAGCTGATGGGTCTGTGTCCATTCTAAACAACTATCGAAACACTCATGGTGGTCTACAATTTATGGTTTTCTCCTGCAGAAAACGGGTGCAGGTTGAACCTCACCGTATAACCTACGATTGGCAGCGGTTGCTGTAAAGGGGTTCCATCGTCCTACCATTCTATGGTTTTATGGCTTATCGCGTCGACACTCTTCTAAGTTTTTGAGGCTCTCGATTTTCCATCAACATATGATAGTTCATGATAGAAGTCTTGGTATGGGGCCAATCCATCCCGTGCTTGAATCATTACCACATACGTAAGCAAAGGAATCACGTATTCTAACACTTGGGCATACTCACAAGCATTGCAGAACTTCTCTTGTCCTCGAACTGTTTTCGAGTAAATCCATGGTTTCGCAAGCCAAACAAAACATCTATCGTTACTTCACCACTCTTAGGTTTTGCGTAATCTCCTACGAAGCGTATGCTGATTGGATGCTGATTCCTCCAATTTATTCCTTTATCAAGGTTATATCGCTTTCCTTTCAAAATCCTCGGGCACGTGGGTTATGGCCCACTTCAACACTAGTGCAGCTTTAACTCATCCTTGGAGTAACTCTCTTGTTACACCTCCTTTAAATCCA
This sequence comes from Aegilops longissima, assembly GCA_021605205.1. NCBI lineage: Eukaryota > Viridiplantae > Streptophyta > Magnoliopsida > Poales > Poaceae > Aegilops > Aegilops longissima. The sequence goes on along the minus strand of CM038682.1, from coordinate 612,735,983 downwards.
GTAGTGCTCTGTTTCTTCATACCATCATATCGAAAGCAAAATTCCAACTTATTTTGTCCAGCTTCCTTCTATGGACCGTCATGGATAACACATTTCTTTCTTCATCGATCCTGTGGTTTTACAGAGTATTACGACCAAAATGCACAAGTTTATTCCATAAATCCCTTTATTATCATATCAACCTTTTATTACATCCTTTACCATTTTCGTAAATCCAAATTCAAAAAGTACTTTGTTACAAATGCTGCCACCCACATGGTTTGGTATGGTCAGACATTACTTCCAACTTTATTTATTTATCCTCCTCGAGGATTCTTGATCCCATCGAATTGTGCGACATGTGCCTTGAAATCTTCAATCTTCTGTTTCATTGTGGTGGCCTTGAGCTTCACCTTCATCATCTCTGCATGCACTTCGCTTAGGTAATCCTGAGTATAACGGAGTCTTGCTTCAAGTATTTCTCCGATCTGGCGTATGGCTTCCATGGCTGCTTCACGAACAGCGTCGAAGAAAGTTGCTTGTGGTACACGTGAGATGAAAAAGTAATGCCCCATCCTCTTTGGGCAAACTCCTTTCAAACGGTGGAGGTGTACCTCCACATACCAAAGTTCCACTCCTTTTGCATGAAGGGTAGCCTTTGTAGACTGCATCTCCTTCAAGGTGAATATGCTTCATCATGTCCTTCAGGATCTTCGGGTAATCATGATCACTTGTCAGGGTCATGATGGTTTCCGGACCTTTAAGGAAAGACTCGTAAAGGGTCGTCATCTACAGTTGTATAACAAAAGTGGTGCTCAGAATGAGGTACATATCTCCTGGGCACACATTCATATCATCCAAACAAAACTTCAAACTCAATTCCAATTTCCTGTTTATGCATCACAACTCACTTTCTTCCATGTTCATCCAGAATATTAATTTCCAAGATAAAATATGACAACTCCTTAAAGCTTTTCAGCATGTGACATTACAACTTTATTGAGTCATGAACTATTACAATCTCTGAGTAATCTATTACATAACTCAACTCATCGAGCTCATGAAAATGAAATTGCTTTCTACTACTCTTATTATCCATATCAAATTTCCAACTACTCAACTCCAGCTTTCATCTTGTCGGGACATTTAATAGCATAATGTCCTACTTCCTTGCAGCGAAAACAAATGACTTCCGACATGTCTCGGGCTTCTTTGTGATTATCGGGCTCCTTGGATTCTTGGTTTCTTTTACGGACATTTACTAGCGTAATGACCTAAATCCTTGCACCTATAACAAGTGATATGACTTAGGTCCTTTTCTGCAAAAATTGCGTTGTTCTCGGGTTGCCTTCTTTTTCTCTTTCCTGGATTTCTCTGTAATGATCGAGTTTCTATCTCCGAGGGTCAAACTTCACTTCGGTTGTCGGAAATATCCTAGATACTCTTTTCTTCCCTTGGGGCAATCTTGTGAAAATGTCCTTCTTCTCCACATGAATAGCGTGCATTGGAGTAAAATCTGTTGAGGCCTTCTCCATCAAGGTCTTCAACACTTTCATTCATCACTGGTTCCTTCATAACTTCTCGGAGCTTCTTTCATTCTTTCTTTCGCTCTGATTAGTTTGTTGCACCGTGGAGTAAATGTGACCTTTGCACCGGTAGTGGGTGGTTCCTTCACACAGGAAGCAAGTCACACGGCTAGTTGGGCATTCCTCACCGGGTGTTTCTCCTCACAATGAGGGCATCCATCTTTGTGTTCCTCCTGGTGTGTCCTATTTCTCCGCAAATCTTGCGAGCACAAGGTTTCTTCTTGGGTTATCATAGTGCTTCCGGATGAGACGTGATCTCATCGGGGTCTTCTTAATTCCTCCCAAGTTCTTGCTCCATTAAATCCTGTATGGCTTGGTGCATGTTCCACCAGGTTGCAGCACTTTCGTAAAGTATTGAAGAGCATATTGAACCTCATACTTCCTTGAAACCAAATTGCTCCCAAGTGATTTTCCATGTTCTCGCATCCATAGCTCGCCTCGGGCTGAGTCTTGGTCCAGAGAATATCAGTCCAACTTCATTCATCATCTATGGGGTTCAAGGGTTTTAGGGTGAGATGAGAGAGGTGGGGAGGGATATACACACAATACAAACAATAGTTTTTTTTTTGAAGAAACAAGTTTTACTTTGTGGCTGTCAGAAAAACATCAAACAAATGACAGCTCACAAATCCTCGTATCTAACGTAAGTGTATAACAGGGGTTTGGTCTTCTAAAGGTCTAATAATTCTTCAGATCTTTCCAAGTCTTCGGAGTCTTCAACTGTTCTAGCTTCTAATACCTGGTGAAATCCTCTTTACTCTGAAGGGGCCATCAGTTCTCCGATATCAAGTCCTTCTTGGGCGTCTTGATTGATCCTCCGGGTGATCAAAGGATAAGGGTATATTCTAACTATTTGAGGTGAGAGGGTCTATTTGATAAAATCAGAAAAGGTGAGAAGTAAGAGTCTTTTGTAAATAAAGTTTTTTGAGATATCCTGTCCTAGGGCTTTTCCGGTTTCTAGGGTCACGTCCTACAGTCAACATGTGCTCGATACCATTTCATGGCGACCCGACCTCGAGACGGTCAAGCCTACGTGTTGTTATGCCATCCTCGGATCAAGATATCTTTGCACACAAAGACATCAATGTATATATCAAAGTGCAATCACATGTATAAATAATGTAAAATGATATATACCTCATAATACTCAGCGGAAACAATCAAGCGGGTGTGGAGTCCCATCAACGCCATCGGCGGGTTGAGTGTAGACCGTAACCTGCATCAGAATCTTACTCGTCGAGGAAATATCTGCAACATGATACGTTGCAGCCGTGTAGGTCAAGACATTGAATGTACCGCAAGATCACAATATGAGAAAACAGATGATAAAACTAAACTATATGCAATATGGCTTTATGGTTCTGTATCTGAGTTTTGTTTGCGTAAAAGCTGATTTTATTTTCCCTACATCAAAGGAATAATGAAGTCTGTACTATGGAGTTTTTCTGTCATGACATGGTTCCGCCAACCGATGTCTCATAGCCCAAATCATCATAAGTTGCCCACAATTAAGTTATCAGTCCGGTGTTGAGAGTTCCGAGATAGATCCAAGTCCAGATGCTCAAATTGTCCGTAATCGGGACACGGCTAATCGATTAGGTTTATAACCCTCTGCAGAGGTTTGTACACTTTACCCGCAAGATTCGATCCTCTCTTTACGTTCTCGCACTTGTGGTGTTTGAGAACAAGATGACCAAACATGGTCTTCCAAAGAGTTCCTCGACCCACCGTCCGGTACCCATCCAATCCTACCGTAGTTCTACATCTGCTAGCACCGTCCCAGCCAGAGTCACAACTAAGGTCAACCAAGCGAGCCCATAATGACTTGCGGTTGCACAGTAAGCTTCGGGCATGAAGTATTCTTCCGTCTCTTTGAGTCTGGGTGAAGCTTTCCGCAAGATGTCATGGCGCTTCTCCATGCATCCCGCCAACCACTGGTTTCTCCAGGTGCCCACAACCGCCCTTCACCCGATGAGTGTGTATTGAATTCTTGTCTCGCGTCTTGAAGTCTTGAGGTCTTGAAGATGCAGTCCTTGCAGATTCCATCATGGAGTTGTCGTCATTGGCGTAGAGTCCTCCTTCTTCACACCACTCTCGAACACTCATACCAAACCCGTCTACTACAGCGTAGCATTAGAATAAAATAACGTCCGGGCTTGGTAACAGGGTGATGGGTTCCTACCTCATGCATACTACTCAACTACAAGAATTTCAATAACACTCTTGAGGGGTGGTTGCAAAGGTGCCACTAAATGCAATAAAACATAGGTAAGAAGGCATGGTCAAAGTGAACTTGCACGATTGACGATCTTCAAAACTAGGGTTTCAGAGTAGCAATCTTCGCACTCGGAAATTCTACCGAGGCAAACAATAACTATAATAAGCTCATAGCATAACATCACTTAACACAATAACATAACAAATTAACACACCAAAACCAACAAAGCAAAACCCAAAGGGAAAACTTAAAGAAAACAACTCAAATTTCCTACTTCAAACAACAACTAGAACTAGTTTTATATAATAAATTTTTTTTCTAACATAACCTAATAAAGGTTTTAGGTTAACCTAACAGAAAAGAACTCACTAAGCAACTAGGAGCAAAAAGAACTAATTAAAAGCTATTATAAAACTCATTTTAGGCCTAATCCAATTTCTATTAAGAAAAATAAATTAAAACTTTTATTAATTATAAATAAAAGTTCATCTATTAGAGTGACAGAAACTAACCAAGAATAATCTATCACAAGTTAAAATAAATTTATTTACTAATTAATTTAATAGGAAAACAGTAGCTAGCTAATTAATTAGGATTAACAAGATTCTGCTTAAACTAATTTTTTTATAATCCTAAAATACCCAAGTTAATTTTTATGGTTTGGCAATGTCAAAATAAAGTTGGGACAAAAAGAATCATGCAAAAATAATTTTTCTAACTCAAGTTATAGCAGATTTACTATTCTGACTAAAACTAAATTAAAGCATTTTTAATTATTTTTAACATATCTAAATATATATTCTGCAGAAACTACATAAAATTTGCAACCCAACAAAAAAAGAATCATCTAAAAATAATAAACAGAATAAAAGATATCAATTTTTCAAAACAGAAACTATTCTGCTAAAACAGAAAATCAAAATAAAAGAAAAAGGCCTAATGGGCCTAAATCGTATACCTCGAAAGTCAAATAGTCTAAACGGGCCTAGGGTTAAACTAAGCGGACGGGCTAAATAAAACCTAACTAAAATAATAAACCGGAAAGAACCGGTCGGTTTTCTAATAAAAACTTACCCCTTCGGGGTTCTAATCCTAGCCCTAGATTAGAGATCGGACGGGGGTGTTTCCGGTGGCTTACCGGAGTCCGGCGACGGCGGCGGCGGCGGCGAGAGTGCGTCGAGGCTTCCGGGCGTCGGGAGCTCGAAGTCGCCGTCTTGGTCTGGGGAGGTCGGTGAGGGTTTGGTGGGGTCGGGGTTGGTCGGGAGGCTGGGCGTCGGCGGCGGCGACAATGGCGGCGTGGGAGCTCCGGTCTCCGGCGTGCTCGGGAGAGAGGAGAGGGCTCCGCCAGGCTAGGGGGGAATGGGGTGCGGGGCTCCGGCTTTTATAGCCGGGGTCGTCCTCGCCGGGGATCGGGCGATCGGGATCCGGATCCTTCGGGATCCGGCGATCCATGGCGGCGACAATGTGGCGTGGCGGGGGGGGATGGGTGCGGGCCCTGGTCGATGAGAGAGAGAGGGGCGAGGCGAAGGGTGGCGGTAAGCGCTTCAAGGGGGGGAGGAGAGGGGCTGGGCGGTCGGTGGCTCGGGTGGCCTGCTGGTGGGCCGCTAGCCGGGCCAGGCTGGTGGGGGGGGCGGCGCTGGCTGGGCCAGGGGGCCTGGCTGGCGCCCGAGGGGGTTTTCCTTTTTTTAAAATTTTATTTTTGAATAAAACAAAAACAGAGATATCTTTTAAAATATAAATATTTTATATAGGACATATATATACCAAATTGATCAGAAAAAGATTTTCTACAACATGAACTATTTTTCAAGTTCAAATAAAATACACAAAAATTTAAATAAAATAAATAGTGTTTCTGCCCTAATAAAATCCAATAAAATCATTTTTAAAAATACCAAAATGACTTCAAATTTATTTTCTCCTAATTTTTCATTGAAGGAATCATTTTACCCTATTTCCATCTATTTGTTTTAGGAGGAAAATAATTTGAATAAAGTCCAAATAATACCAAATTTGAAAGGGGGTTTCAAAATACCTTCCAATGACTTTCAATTTGGTTCTTTTTAACTTCCAACTCATATTTCATATAATTGAAGAAGTCATTTTATCTTCCCTCATGAAAATCATTGAGTTGCATAAAGTTTTGAATTTGAAGTATCCCCAAATGAAATTCAAATCTTTTTCCAAAACCCTTTTCATTTCAACATGGAAGAAGTCATGTCATCTTCACTCTAGGTTTTGGTGTTGCAATGAACTTGAGTTCAATTGGGATCCAAAAAGGCAAAATGGAAAGTTTGGGAAAGTCATTTCATTCCCTCTCATTCAACTTTCAAAAGTTTCAAATTCCACTCAATTCCACTCAATCAATCAGTCAAACAATCAGACAACAACCATAGTTATTTATTTAATATAATATTCCAAAATTTAGAATTTTGGGATGTTACAAACCTACCACACTTAAAATGAATCTCGTCCTCGAGATTCGAAGAGGCTAGCAAGAAAGGGTTAGGGGTTGGTCTTCTAGCAAATGTCTTGGTCAGAAAGTTCAGGGGTGCTACCACACTTAAAAACAAGGTCATGGTTCCAATAAAATCAGATATTTCCTCTGGAGTGTTGACAATGTATGTCTATTCACATATCTTACAATAGCTCCTCTGTCAGAAGCATAGAGTTTTCCTCAGAATCTTGGGTCGGTTCGTCAAAGTTGAAGTTCGTCCAGACTGGATCTTCTTAGTGATGGGTGCATGTCCATTCTAAACAACTATCGAAACACTCATGGTGGTCTACAATTTATGGTTTTCTCCTGCAGAAAGCGGGTGCAGGTTGAACCTCACCGTATAACCTCGATTGGCAGCGGTTGCTGTAAAGGGTTCCATCGTCCTACCATTCTATGGTTTTATGGCTTATCGCGTCGACACTCTTCTAAGTTTTTGAGGCTCTCGATTTTCCATCAACATATGATAGTTCATGATAGAAGTCTTGGTATGGGGCCAATCCATCCCGTGCTTGAATCATTACCACATCGTAAGCAGTGAATCACGTATTCTAACACTTGGGCATACTCACAAGCATTGCAGAACTTCTCTTGTCCTCGAACTGTTTTCGAGTAAATCCATGGTTTCTGCAAGCCAAACAAAACATCTATCGTTACTTCACCACTCTTAGGTTTTTGCGTAATCTCCTACGAAACGTATGCTGATTGAACTGCTGATTCCTCCAATTTATTCCTTTATCAAGGTTATATCGGTTTCCTTTCAAAATCCTGGGCACGTGGGTTATGGCCCACTTCAACACTAGTGCAGCTTTAACTCATCCTTGGAGTAACTCTCTTGTTACACCTCCTTTAAATCCATAGTGCTCTGTTTCTTCATACCATCATATCGAAAGCAAAATTCCAACTTATTTTGTCCAGCTTCCTTCTATGGACCGTCATGGATAACACATTTCTTTCTTCATCGATCCTGTGGTTTCTGAGTATTACGACCAAAATGCACAAGTTTATTCCATAAATCCCTTTATTATCATATCAACCTTTTATTACATCCTTTACCATTTTCAGAATCCAAATTCAAAAAGTACTTTGTTACAAATGCTGCCACCCACATGGTTTGGTATGGTGAGACATTACTTCCAACTTTATTTATTTATCCTCCTCGAGGATTCTTCAGTCCCACTGGAATTGTGCGACATGTGCCTTGAAATCTTCAATCTTCGTTTCATTGTGGTGGCCTTGAGCTTCACCCTTCACATCTCTTGCATGCACTTCGCTTAGGTAATCCTGAGTATAACGGAGTCTTGCTTCAAGTATTTCTCCGATCTGGCGTATGGCTTCCATGGCTGCTTCACGAACAGCGTCGAAGAAAGTTGCTTGTGGTACACGTGAGATGAAAAAGTAATGCCCCATCCTCTTTGGGCAAACTCCTTTCAAACGGTGGAGGTGTACCTCCACATACCAAAGTTCCACTCCCTTTTGCATGAAGGGTAGCCTTTGTAGACTGCATCTCCTTCAAGGTGAATATGCTTCATCATGTCCTTCAGATCTTGGGTAATCATGATCACTTGTCGTGGTCATGATGGTTTCCGGACCTTTAAGGAAAGACTCGTAAAGGGTCGTCATCTACAGTTGTATAACAAAAGTGGTGCTCGAATGAGGTACATATCTCCACAGGCACACATTCATATCATCCAAACAAAACTTCAAACTCAATTCCAATTTCCTGTTTATGCATCACAACTCACTTTCTTCCATGTTCATCCGAATATTAATTTCCAAGATAAAATATGACAACTCCTTAAAGCTTTTCAGCATGTGACATTATAACTTTATTGAGTCATGAACTATTACAATCTCTGAGTAATCTATTACATAACTCAACTCATCGAGCTCATGAAAATGAAATTGCTTTCTACTACTCTTATTATCCATATCAAATTTCCAACTACTCAACTCCAGCTTTCATCTTGTCGGGACATTTAATAGCATAATGTCCTGCTTCCTTGCAGCGAAAACAAATGACTTCCGACATGTCTCGGGGCTTCTTTGTGATTATGCGGGCTCCTTGGATTCTTGGTTTCTTTTCTGGACATTTACTAGCGTAATGACCTAAATCCTTGCACCTATAACAAGTGATATGACTTAGGTCCTTTTCTGCAAAAATTGCGTTGTTCTCGGGTTGCCTTCTTTTTCTCTTTCTGGATTTCTCTGTAATGATCAGAGTTTCTATCTCCAGAGGGTCAAACTTCACTTCGGTTGTCGGGAAATATCCTAGATACTCTTTTCTTCCCTTGGGGCAATACTGTGAAAAATGTCCTTCTTCTCCACATGAATAGCAGGCATTGGAGTAAAATCTGTTGAGGCCTTCTCCATCAAGGTCTTCAACACTTTCATTCATCACTGGTTCCTTCATAACTTCTCGGAGAGCTTCTTTCATTCTTTCTTTCTGCTCCTGATTAGTTTGTTGCACCGTGGAGTAAATGTGACACTGCACCGGGTAGTGGGTGGTTCCTTCACACAGGAAGCAAGTCACCTGGCTAGTTGGGCATTCCTCACCGGGTGTTTCTCCTCACAATGAGGGCATCCATCTTTGTGTTCCTCCCAGGTGTGTCCTATTTCTCCGCAAATCTTGCAGCACAAGGTTTCTTCTTCGGGTTATCATAGTGCTTCCGGATGAGACGTGATCTCATCAGGGTCTTCTTGAATTCCTCCCAAGTTCTTGCTCCATTAAATCCCTGTATGGCTTGGTGCATGTTCCACCAGGTTGCAGCACTTTCTGTAAAGTATTGAAGAGCATATTGAACCTCATACTTCCTTGAAACCAAATTGCTCCCGAAGTGATTTTCCATGTTCTCATCCATAGCTCGCCTCGGGCTGAGTCTTGATCCGAAGAATATCAGTCCAACTTCATTCATCATCTATGGGGTTCAAGGGTTTTAGGGTGAGATGAGAGAGGTGGGGAGGGATATACACACAATACAAACAATAGTTTTTTTTTTGAAGAAACAAGTTTTACTTTGTGGCTGTCAGAAAAACATCAAACAAATGACAGCTCACAAATCCTCGATATCTAACGTAAGTGTATAACAGGGTTTGGTCTTCTAAAGGTCTAATAATTCTTGAGATCTTTCCAAGTCTTGAGTCTTCAACTGTTCTAGCTTCTAATACCGGTGAAATCCTCTTTACTCAAGGGCCATCGGTTCTCCGATATCAAGTCCTTCTTGGGCGTCTTCATTGATCCTCCGGGTGATCAAAGGATAAGGGGTATATTCTAACTATTTGAGGTGAGAGGGTCTATTTGATAAAATCAGAAAAGGTGAGAAGTAAGAGTCTTTTTGTAAATAAAGTTTTTTTGAGATATCCTGTCCTAGGGGCTTTTCCGGTTTCTAGGGTCACGTCCTATAGTCAACATGTGCTCTGATACCATTTCTGTAGCGACCCGACCTCAGACGGTCAAGCCTCTGTGTTGCTTTGTGCCATCCTCGGATCAAGATCTTTGCACACACAATACATCAATGTATATATCAAAGTGCAATCACATGTATAAATAATGTAAAATGATATATACCTCATAATACTCAGTGGAAACAATCAAGCGGGTGTGGAGTCCCATCAACGCCATCGGCAAGTTGAGTGTAGACCGTAACCTGTCTGCAGTAAATCTTACTCGTCGAGGAAATATCTGCAACATGATACGTTGCAGCCGTGTAGGTCAGTACATTGAATGTACCGGCAAGATCACAATATGAGAAAACAGATGATAAAACTAAACTATATGCAATATGGCTTTATGGCTCTGTATCTGAGTTTTGTTTGCGTAAAAGCTGATTTTATTTTCCCTACATCAAAGGAATAATGAAGTCTGTACTATGGAGTTTTTCTGTCATGACATGGTTCCGCCAACCGATGTCTCATAGCCCAAATCATCATAAGTTGCCCACAATTAAGTTATCAGTCCGGTGTTGAGAGTTCCGAGATAGATCCAAGTCCAGATGCTCAAATTGTCCGTAGAATCGGGACACGGCTAATCGATTAGGTTTATAACCCTCTGCAGAGGTTTGTACACTTTACCCGCAAGATTCGATCCCTCTCTTTACGTTCTCGCACTTCAGGGTGTTTGAGAACAAGATGACCGAAACATGGTCTTCCAAAGAGTTCCTCTGACCACTGTCCGGTACCCATCCAATCCTACCGTAGTTCTACATCTGCTAGCACCGTCCCCAGCCAGAGTCACAACTAAGGTCAACCAAGCCAGAGCCCATAATGACTTGCGGTTGCAGGTAAGCTTCCGGCATGAAGTATTCTTCCGTCTCTTTGAGTCTGGGTGAAGCTTTCCGCAAGATGTCATGGCGCTTCTCCATGCATCCCGCCAACCACTTTGGTTTCTCCAGGTGCCCACAACCGTCCTTCACCCAAGAGTGTGTATTGAATTCTTGTCTCGAGTCTTGAAGTCTTGAGGTCTTGAAGATGCAGTCCTTGCAGATTCCATCATGGAGTTGTCGTCATTGACGAGAGTCCTCCTTCTTCACACCACTCTCGAACACTCATACCAAACCCCGTCTACTACAGCGTAGCATTAGAATAAAATAACGTCCCGGGCTTGGTAACAGGGTGATGGGTTCCTACCTCATGCATACTACTCAACTACAAGAATTTCAATAACACTACTGAGGGGTGGTTGCAAAGGTGCCACTAAATGCAATAAAACATAGGTAAGAAGGCATGGTCAAAGTGAACTTGCCTGATTGACGATCTTCGAAAACTAGGGTTTCGTAGTAGCAATCTTCGCACTCCGGAAATTCTACCGAGGCAAACAATAACTATAATAAGCTCATAGCATAACATCACTTAACACAATAACATAACAAATTAACACACCAAAACCAACAAAGCAAAACCCAAAGGGAAAACTTAAAGAAAACAACTCAAATTTCCTACTTCAAACAACAACTAGAACTAGTTTTATATAATAATTTTTTTTCTAACATAACCTAATCAAGATTTTAGGTTAACCTAACAGAAAATAACTCACTAAGCAACTAGGAGCAAAAAGAACTAATTAAAAAGCTATTATAAAACTCATTTTAGGCCTAATCCAATTTCTATTAAGAAAATAAATTAAAACTTTTATTAATTATAAATAAAAGTTCATCTATTAGAGTGACAGAAACTAACCAAGAATAATCTATCACAAGTTAAAAATAAATTTATTTACTAATTAATTTAATAGGAAAACAGTAGCTAGCTAATTAATTAGGATTAACAAGATTCTGCTTAAACTAATTTTTTAATAATCCTAAAATACCCAAGTTAATTTTTGTGGTTTGGCAATGTCAAAATAAAGTTGGGACAAAAGAATCATGCAAAAATAATTTTTCTAACTCAAGTTATAGCAGATTTACTATTCTGACTAAAACTAAATTAAAGAAATTTTAATTATTTTTAACATAGCTAAATATATATTCTACAGAAACTACATAAAATTTGCAACCCAACAAAAAAGAATCATCTAAAATAATAAACAGAATAAAAGATATCAATTTTTCAAAACAGAAACTATTCTGCTAAAACAGAAAATCAAAATAAAAGAAAAGGCCTAATGGGCCTAAATCTGCGTCCTCGAAAGGCCAAATAGTCTAAACGGGCCTAGGGTTAAACTAAACGGACCGGCTAAATAAAACCTAACTAAAATAATAAACCGGAAAGAACCGGCCGGTTTTCTAATAAAAACTTACCCCTTCGGGGTTCTAATCCTAGCCCTAGATTAGAGATCGGACCGGGGTGTTTCCGGTGGCTTACCGGAGTCCGGCGACAATGGCGGGCGGCGAGAGTCGTCCGAGGCTTCCGGCATCGGGAGCTCGAAGTCGCCGTCTTGGTCTGGGGAGGTCGGTGAGGGGTTTGGTGGGGTCGGGGTTGGTCGGGGAGGCCTGGGGCGTCGACGGCGGCGACAATGGCGGCGGAGGGAGCTCGGGTCTCCGGCGTGCTCGGGAGAGAGAGGGAGAGGGGCTCCGGCGAGGCTAGGGGGGGAATGGGGTGCGGGGGCTCCGGCTTTTATAGCCAGGGGGTCGTCATGGATAACACATTTCTTTCTTCATCGATCCTGCGATTGATCCCCCTTCCTTCGATTAACACTGACTGCTTTGGCACCATGGCCCAGAATACTCAGAATCTTACAGTAGCCAACATGATACCAAGTTTGATTTGCTCAAGGTTGTAATCTGCCAAGTGCCCACAAGATCTGCGAATTATAAAGACTTCAGGCTAATTGCGTTCTTCAACCACGGTCTCGCCTATCTAACAGGTCACTGCGGTAAGTGGATAAATCTGCACGTCCATTGCAAGATCATACATCCTCCATGGTTCTCTGATGCCATTGAACACAAGGGCTTCATTTACGCTGTCGACTCCTTCTATGGCTGGACGTATTGCTGGCCTACTCCAATCATCACTACAAACGACTGTTACAGACTTACAGCAGTATGTTACTTTCCTATGATATCATGATGGCTTGCTTATATTACTGTCAACATTTACTGAAAAAATATTCATGCCCATAACATGCTGCTCTTAAGATTGACTACATTAAGAGCCCTTTTTTATTTGACTCCGACTTGATATGATGTTTAGGCCGCCTGGTGTCCCTACCCTTCCTAATCCAAGAACCTTTCAAAGAAAAGCGGCATGGCAGTTGCAGGTGGTTCCTGGATCGATCAGACGATGGCGAACGATTGATGATCGTTCGCACATACCGGACGTGTTGTTTCGTGGAATACAATCACAGTCACTGCAAGGTCTTTCAGCAGAATACCAGCTTCGCTGGGCCTTCAGGAATTTTTGACTGGAGGCTGGTAAGTAGCCTTGGTACACGCTGTCTGTTTCTCGGACTGAATTATCTGATTAACTAGGAGATAACCAACGGCAAGGATCATGATGGCAGCGCGGTGTCGTTCATCAGGCAAAATTGTGTGTACACAGCGTACCATGCGTCTCTGCATGCACCATACCCTGATATGTGCCGCCACGCTCTGCAGCCCAAAGTAGGAGAGAGGGTCGCAAGTATCAGACTTTGACCTCTTGGTGGAGTTTCCCGTCGAGCACCCATATGGTTCAAGCCGTCGACCAATCTCCACAGCAATAAATAGTAACGCCTAATCGAGCCGCTTAGTTAGATACGTACACTTGGTGTAGTAGGATCTTTATTTAGTTTGATGCATACACTTGTTTTTTGGTAGCCCTTTTGTAATGATGGCTGATGTTTGGTTTGGAAGAGAGAACTGCGTCTTTACTCTTCTGGCCTGCTTACTGCTTCTGTTGCACCCCCAGCCCTGGTTATCGTTGCTGTTGTTTTCATTGTACAATCAGTAGTATAGTTTGCCTGTTGGTTGAATAAATGTGTTGTTAGAACGACAAACACAATGTTTTGGAAGTTGTTGCACGGTCTGATCCTTTAGTGCCCCGTACCGTACGTAGCGCATAATATTTTTGGTACAGAACACATTTTCCACTTGTTGACAACATGCAGCCCACTGGTGAAGGCCCAATAGAGGAGCCCATAATTAACTGGAAGGGAGGCTCTCACATGAATCCGGCCCAGGTACATGCATATGGTCCCTTAAACATAAATAAGTAAGTAAATAAATAAATAAAGTTAAATGCTCATGCACCAGTTCTTTAAATTCATGATTTAACAGGAGGATATTATTTCCTATGATAGTGTCGTTACATTCAGTCGATATTATTCTTCGGAAAGATAGCAACCAGTCTTCTTTCTCCCACCATTTTCTTCCTGCAACCAGCGGACCCATGCAAATCGTAGTCAATGTCATAAATAGTTCCGGTCCATTTTTATTTTTCAATAAGAATGTCCAACCCATCCCAGCACATTGTAAACAACACTTTATCCTCCGCCTTGGTGCGCTCAACGCGGTGCCCCCGTCCGGCCCTGTCAACATAGTGAATCGGGAGAGGACTGTAGTTGTGAGTATGACAGTACGGACCCACCAGGTCCACTCCCGAACACAAGCAAGCACCTCTTTTACTACTCAGATGCACCCCTCATTTTTTACTCTAATCCACCCTACTGATATCTAGGACCCACATCATTTTCAACTATAGTCAATTAACGACAGAATTGCACAACTTTTTTTTGAGGATTAGTTCGGAGGAGCAGGCTATAAACTGGGTTGTGCGGTCTCTGTGGCCCGTCTAACAACATGACCAGCCCAGCAGTTCTTTCTTTGGGAAAATAGTTAGCCCACTATTTCTCTTTGAAGAATACCCAAGCTAGGCATATTTGTTTTCTCCGACTTACAGGGCTGCAAATCTTTCAAGACGAGGAGGGATGCATTCTGCCTGTCCAAAGAGTATGGTCAAGATTCATTAAAAGTAAAATCAAAGGGTTGAAAATTCCAAAAAATTATAGCAAATGGGAAATTAGTTTCTTTTTTTGTTTTTGTTCTTCACTAATATTTTATATTTTATTGGATTTTAACATGACATAGTCCTAATTTATTTTTAAATTTGTTTTAGTATGGCTACTAATTTTTGGATTAAGAATATTTTGTTCCCCAGCAAAAATTTGCGAATTTTCAAAATTTTGCACATATTTAGTTCAATTTTTTAACCCTGGTACTGACTATAAAATGGGCAGCAATTCTAAAAATGGAAAATGGGCTGCAATAAATTCCATATGAATTAGAAAATGAGTAAAAAATATAAAAATAATAGCAAATGGGCTGTAGACGCCACAGATTTCGAGGCTGACTTGTTTACGCAAGGCTTTGTCAGTCAACACACGATTCTAGCAGTAGTGACTGTTGGATGTCCATCCAACGGCCGACGTGCTTCTTCAATCTCCGATCTTCCTGCTCCAGCCGCCTAAACCTGCGCCGGCGGGACTGCCTGCTCCCTCCTCTTGTCGCCTGCTATGATGCCGCGCAGGCTTCACTGGCCCACCCTACTCCCTCCGCTGACCTGGCCGCAAGCAATCAACTGCCTCCTTATTATGCGGAAAAAAATGATTCCTCCCACTGACATCTGGGGTGCACCGGTTCGGAGGCTGACCTGTGGGCCTACTATGTTAAAGCGTACACAGGGCTTTGTCAACTTAGTCAACAAACGATTCTAGCAACAGTGACCGTTAGATTTCAATCAAACGGTCCTGCTGCTTCTTCAACCTCTCGTCTTCTTGCTCCAGCCGCCCAAAGCAACACCGGTCGTGCCGCATGCTCCTGCCTCCCGTGGCCGGCTGTGATACCGCGGAGGCCTCACCGCCCCTACTATTCCCACCGTTGGCCAGGCCCTACAGCGACAGCAGCCTCACACCACAGCCAAACCAGTGAACCCTCGTACTCCTCTCCGCGTGGGCAGCCACTGTCGCGTCTTCCCCGGCTCCGCGTCATCCCCTTCCTAGGCCTCGCTGTCGTCCACCGCCCTAGTGCTCTCGGCTCAGCGTGCTCAACATGGTCAAGAAACGGCTTCCATCGGAAGAGTACTGTACATGGAGAGGCAGACAGCTGGGTCCACTGCCACAACAAGGAAGTGCCTCCTTATTATGCGGAAAATAATGATTCCTCTACCTGACAGCAGGGACCCACCGGAGGGGCCACCGTTCCCCCTGACTGTTGGGACCCACCAGCTACATCTTTGCACGCAAGGAAGTGTCTGACTGTCAGGACCCACCTGATCGAAGCGTACGTAGCATTGTCATTCTTGTCGCGAACGTGTACGTACATACAATCGGTCTCATCATAGGGCTGCAGCAATGAACCGTCACCGTGTAAGGAAGGGCACGTGTCGTAGTAGAGGCGCGCACGTGTCGTAGTAGAGGCGCGCACGTGTCGTAGTAGAGGCGCGCACATGTCATAGTAGAGGCGCGCATGTAGCATGTCACGCAGTCCCGTTAATATCGTGTACACGTAAGTACAACGGCCAGGGTGCAAGAAAGTAAATACGGCCACGTACGTACATATGGGCGGGGTCTCGAACGCCTATTCACGCATATGTACGGCCATGGCTCGTGTACATGGCTGGGTCAGAACGGAGAAACTGCGTCGTCGTCGTGTTCATCAGGAGCCAACCGGCTTGGACGGAACAGCCGATCGAAACGAGGCCTGGCGTATTGCAGAACGGAGGAAACGGCCTTGTGTTCGACGGGCCCTCGAAACGGGATCCTGTTCATCGGGAAGGGTATGGCGTACCGCAAAACGAAGGAAATAGACTTCTCTTGGACCTCCTACAGGTCGGAACAGGGTCCTGTTGATCGGGAGGGGTGTGGCGTACCGCAAAACAGAGGAAACGGAATTGTGTTGGAGCGCTACGGTCGAAACGGGGGTCCTGTTCATCGGGAGGGGTGTGGCATACCGCAAAACGGAGGAAACAGACTTGTGTTGGAGCGCTACGGTCGAAACGGGTGTCCTGTTCATCGGGAAGGGTGTGGCTTACCGCAAAACGGGACTCCACGGGATACTGTTCATCTCCACCGTCGACTACCTCCAGGGGCTACTGTTCATCCACCGTCGACTACCTCCACGGGCTACTGTTCATCCACCGTCGACCTCCTCCAGCCTCCACCTACGACTGTTCATCCAGCCTCCACCGCTCCTCCACCAGCTACTATTCAACCAGCCCTCTCCACGGGGTCCTGTTCAACCACCCCTCCACGGGCTACTGTTCATCCAGCCCTCCATCGGCTACTGTTCAACCAGCCCTTCACGGGGTCCTATTCATCCAGCCCTCCATGGGGTCCTGTTCATCCACCCCAACCGGCTCGATCAGGGTCCTGTTCATCCAGTGGCAATGGCCTCTACTACCACGGGGTCCTCTTCATCCAACCCCCCACCGGGAACTGTTCATCCAACCCCCCCCCCCCACCCCCAACAACGCTCACTGTTAAACCAGAGGCAGCATGGATCAACTTCAGTTAGCAGCAGTAGCAAAGGAATCACTCGGGTTCAGTTAACAGCAAGGGATCGATCCCTCGGGTTCAGTAACGTAGCTAGTGCAATCGCTCGGGTTAAGTTAGAGCCCAACGCATCGCACACACGCGCGCGTACGTATACGAGAGAAACGCACAAACCTCCATACATCGCTCGGCCCCGACCACCCATCGTAGCCGGGAACTCCCCGATATTTTCCTCGCCCTCGCTTCTGCCACAGTTTTTTCCGTCATGCACGGCCCAAAGAATGTCATGCAGCTGCGTCTCTGGCCCGCCCAAGACGAAAAGCCCATTTTTTGTCATGATTTTTTGTCATAGAAGTAGGATCCCACCACATCTATGATGATACCGGGTTTTGTCACAATTATCGTCATAGAAGTGTCATAAGCATGACAAAAAAAATTCGTTCAGCCCAAAATGTCACGGATGTGTCTCTTTTTTGTAGTGCAAACACCTTCGGAGATACCTATAGAGCACCTTTATAATCACCCAGTTACGTTGTGATGTTTGATAGCACACAAGGTATTCCTCCATTATCCGGGAGTTGCATAATCTCATAGTAAAAGGAATATGTATATGACATGAAGAAAGCAATAGCAATAAAACTGAACGACCAATATGCTAAGCTAATAGATGGGTCTTGTACATCACATCATTCTCCTAATGATGTGATCCCGTTCATCAAATGACAACACATGTCTATGGTTAAGAAACTTAACCATCTTTGATTAATGAGCTAGTCTAGTAGAGGCTTACTAGGGACACTGAGTTTTGTCTATGTATCCACACATGTATCAAGTTTCCGGTTAATACAATTCTAGCATGAATAATAAACATTTATCATGATATAAGGAAATATAAATAACAACTTTATTATTGCCTCTAGGGCATATTTCCTTCAGTCTCCCACTTGCACTAGAGTCAATAATCTAGATTACATTGTAATGATTCTAACACCCATGGAGTCTTGGTGCTGATCATGTTTTGCTCGTGGAAGAGGCTTAGTCAATGGGTCTGCCACATTCAGATCCGTATGTATTTTGCAAATCTCTATGTCTCCCTCTATGACTAGATCACGGATGGAGTTGAAGCGTCTCTTGATGTGTTTGGTTCTTTTGTGAAATCTGGATTCCTTCGCCAAGGCAAATGCTCTAGTATTGTCACAAAAGATTTTCATTGGACCCGATGCACTAGGTATTACACCTAGATCGGATATGAACTCCTTCATTCGCTGCTTCTGAAGCAGCTATGTACTCCGCTTCACACGTAGATCCCGCCACGACGCTTTGCTTGGAACTGCAACAACTGACAGCTCCACCCTGATAACCCACAAGTGTAGCGGACTGTTTGTAGCCTTCTTCGATAAATAAGAGTGTCGAACCCAGCGAGTAGCTAAAGGTAGAACAAATATTCCCTCAAGTGCTATCAACCACCGATACAACTCTACGCACGCTTGACTTGCTTTACCTAAAATGAGTATGAAACTATTTTGCAAGAATAAAACTATGATTACTTTGCGGGAATAATGTCGGTATCAAAACCGGCGGATCTCAGGTAGGGGGTCCTGAACTGTGCGTCTAAGGCGGATGGTAATAGGAGGCGGGGGACACAATGTTTACCCAGGTTCGGGCCCTCTTGATGGAGGTAATACCCTACTTCCTGCTTGCTTGATCTTGATGATGTGAGTATTACAAGAGTTGATCTACCACGAGATTGTAGAGGCTAAACCCTAGAAGCTAGCCTATGATTATGATTGTTGTCGTCCTACGGACTAAACCCTCCGGTTTATATAGACATCGGAGGGGGCTAGGGTTACACATAGTCGGTTACAAGGAGGAGATATATATATCCGAACCGCAAGCTTGCCTTCCAAGCAAAGGAGAGTCCCACCGGACACGGACGAAGTCTTCAATCTTGTATCTTCATAGTCCAACAGTCCGCCAAAGGATATAGTCCGGCTGTCCGAGGACCCCTAATCCAGACTCCTCAAGAGCCCTTGAACCAGGCTTGAATGATGATGAGTCCGTCTGTGATTGTCTTCGCATTGCAAGGCGGGTTCTTCCTCCGAATACTCCATAGAAGATTTTGAACACAAGGATAGTGTCCAGCTCTACAAAACAAATTCCACATACCATCGTTGAGAGTATAATATTTCCACAAATCTAATCACGACAACTTTTCATAACGTGACATCACGCCACGGCCGGTCATTATTCAACCGCTTTTCTCAACCAGCTCTGCGATATTGCGAGGAGGTTTTCCCGCACGCCTTGTCGAAGCAGAGATCGTGTCCGTTATCACGGGATTCTCATCAATACGGTGTGGGTAATCGATGTCTACTACACAACCTTCTTCTTGTAGACGTTGTTGGGCCCGCAAGTGCACAGTGCATAGGGACAAGAGCAAGTTTCCCTCAAGTGGATGACCTAAGGTTTATCAATCCGTAGGAGGCGTGGGATGAAGATGGTCTCTCTCAAGCAACCCCGCAACCAAATAACAAAGAGTCTCTTGTGTCCCCAACACACCCAATACAATGGTAAATTGTATAGGTGCACTAGTTCGGAAGAGATGGTGATACAAGTGCAATATGGATAGTAGATATAGGTTTTTGTAATCTGAAATAATAAAAACAGCAAGGTAACTAATGGTAAAAGTGAGTGTAAACGGTGTTGCAATGATAGGAAACAAGGCCTAGGGTTCATACCTTCACTAGTGCAAGTTCTCTCAACAATAATAACATAGATAGATCATATAACAATCCCTCAACATGCAACAAAGAGTCACTCCAAAGCCACTAATAGCAGAGAACAAACGTAGAGATTATGGTAGGGTACGAAACCACCTCAAAGTAATTCTTTCGGATCGATCTATTAAAGAGTTCGTACTAGAATAACACCTTAAGACACAAATCAACCAAAACCCTAATGTCACCTAGATACTCCATTGTCACCTCAAGTATCCGTGGGCATGATTATACGATATGCATCACACAATCTCATATTCATCCAACCAACATAAAAGTACTTCAAAGAGTGCCCCAAAGTTTCTACCGGAGATTCAAGAACGTGTGCCAACCCCTATGCATAGGTTCATGGACGGAACCCGCAAGTTGGTCACCAAAACATACATCAAGAGGCACATGATATCCCATTGTCACCACAGATAAACACAGCAAGACATACATCAAGTGTTCTCAAATAGAGACTCAATCCGATAAGATAACTTCAAGAGGGAAACTCAATTCATCACAAGAGAGTAGAGGGGGAGAAACATCATAAGATCCAACTATAATAGCAAAGCTCGCGATACATCAAGATCGTGCCATAGAGGGAACACGAGAGAGAACACGAGAGAGAGAGAGAGAGAGAGAGATCAAACACATAGCTATTGGTACATACCCTCAGCCCCGAGGGTGAACTACTCCATCCTCGTCATGGATAGCGCCGGGATGATGAAGATGGCCACCGGTGATGGGTTCCCCCTCCGGCGAGTGCCGAATGCACTCTCGAGAGGTTTTTGGTGGCTACAAAGGCTTGCGGCGGCGGAACTCCCGATCTATCTTGATATTCGATTGTTTTAGGGTACGAGGGAATATATAGGCGAAAGAAGTCGGTCGGGGGGTGCTCGAGGGGGCCACGAGACAGGGGGCCGCGCCCTGTAGGGGGGCGGGGCGTGCCCCCCTATCTCCTGGGAAAGGAACACTGCGAATAAGCTCTTCTGGTTGCAGTATCTGGCACCGAATTATCAGGTGTCGTTTGCCGATCAACTGAAACAGCTGATCGAACTGCATAAGGCGGCGGAACTAGCCATGAAGGATTTGATTATCCGGCTATGGCCCGCCGAGCCGATTCCAAGCATCTACTTTGGGCTCGTGAAGCGGCTTGTAAGTGCTTAC